>CM050329.1:855000-1455000 GCA_027405865.1 Salix purpurea | reverse complement strand
TTTCAACTTCTTCTTAAAACTCGCAAGCGTATCATCCATCCCCCCCATATCCTCATCCTTATCTTCCCTGACTTCAACCTTCTCTAAACCTACCTTAACCTTTCTAGGGTTTCTAGGTCTCTTCAACCTGAACAAAGACCCAATAGGCTCATTATCATCAGAATCAATACCAACCTCAATTTTCTTACCCGAGAATTTCTTCTCCTCTTTTTCCATCTCTTTATTAACCCTAGGTTTCAACAAATTCTGTGACAAACCCTTCTCTGACCCTAACTTAACTTCCAAATCATTACAATTTGACAAATCATCACTTTCCATTTCTCTATTATCAAGAAATTAAAGCTCATATTTCCCTCAATCAACAAACTAATGCCATCATTAACTTGCCAAAACAAAACAACAATCCAACCACAGCCTATCAGAACCTAAACATCCAAAGAAAGCAACAAATTAGAAACATAATCTCTCGAATGCAAGTAATTATCAACAGCTTTCCCTTGGTTTAAGTAGAAAATTCAACAAGATTAGCATAAAAGGATGAAGGACTTTGAAGCGAGTGATAAACAGTGCTGCGTGTGGAGAGTGGAAAAAAAAAAAAGAGATGCGGGGTGGGGGGAATCAGACCTGAGCGAGGAATGGAGCTTTGACAAGGAGGAGGGAAGTAGCGGTAATAGATTTGGCGAGGGAGAGTGGGAGGCGTACGTTAGCGTTTAATTTTATTTAATTTAGTTTATTTTCTTTTGTTTCTGGAATCGGGGCTTAATATACCGTGCCGCGATATTAAAGTTCGCGATGGAAAATAAAAATAAGGAATGCCGAGGCGATGAGTTTTAGTTTTCTTTCTTTCTTTTGGGGACAATGCGATTGGTGTGGTGAGAGACCTGGCCTTGGAAATTAGCATGGGCATTTGGATTGCTCCTTTTTTTCAACTTTTCTTTTTTCATTTGCTCTTGTGGAAAGTAATTGTTAGATTTAATTTAGAGTTTGGTTACATTCAAGACTCGAGCAAGACTCGAGTTGTAAATTTATCTAGTTAATTTATAATTTAATTTATTTATTTTACTAAAATTTATTATTTTAAGTTTTCTAATGAAACCTTAAAAAACAAAACAAAACAAAATTGCTCCTGTCACAATAATATTTTGAAAATAATGAAATAAGGTCCAAGCTGAGCTTCATGACTATTCTTGTGACGGGTTTATCTTTTTATATTTTACATTTACTTTTAAATAATTACTGTGCCGCTTGTTTTGAGGTATCGTAGAAAAAATTGCCAGCAGCATAGGTTAATTGGTTGGAAGTCCCGAGGAATTCAATTTGGTACATGTTTGGTGATAATATCAAAAAAATATAAAAAATAAAATTTGTTTTTTTATATTTTATTATTTTAAACATCAGTATATCAAAAAAAATTAAAAAATTATAATTAAATATTTATAAAATTAAATATATTCTTAAGATTAAATATATTTTTTAAACTCACTTATACACATGTAAAAATATAATTTTAAACAGCATTTAATTGCTTTATAGATGTGCTTGTAGCTAGCAAAATTTTAAAGATCAGTGTGTGTTTGAGTTTTCTGTACTTCTTAATCGATTTAATCTTTTAAAAATATAATTGTATGCTTCAAGCTTGATGATACTATTAATTATCTATCATTAATTACTTTAAGTTTATTCATACATTGTTTTTCTCGAGTTCAGACGTTTTTATTGTAAAATAAAATACAGTTCTCCTACAATTAATATATATATATATATATATATATATATATATATATATATATATATATATATATATATATATTCATCTGGGCTTACTCCAATTCCGGTGTGTGTGTGTGTGTGTTTAATATTTTTTAAGATTTGGTATTAATATAAAAAAATATTTTTCTAAATAGAATATAATATAAAACACACTTATATAATTTAAAATACAAAAACAAACAGTAAACTCAATTGGTCCAAAACATGTAAGCGCGTGTGGATCCCTCTATGTCCACCCGACACGTCTTCTGCTTCGTAAGCGACACGTTGTATATGTCTAGTAGCATATAGGGATGGCAATAAATACTCTAAATTTTGGACGAGAGTAAAACAATAAATATATTTAAATAAAAACATAATAACCGGTCCATCTTGGATCTTGAAAAAACATATCCAAATCATTGAATTTTATATATTCACGTTCCATGAACGTTTTTTATATTACCTAGTTGAATAAGTTTTTTTTTTTTCCGGAACAAGATAATTTTAATAAATCCAGATAATTATGTGTAAACAAGGACATTATTAATATGTAAATATATCATCCACGGCAACTAAAAATAAAATAAAATAAAAATATGTTTAAAATGTACCCATGTATAATATAAAAAAAAACGATTAGGGTTTGTGAAAATTTACATGCAGTGGAAGAATTATAGCTATATAAATATATAATATCCGTTTTTTTTTCAAATTGGATGCGTTCGATTTTGGCTCAAATACCATGAAAACTATATTGTGAATATTTTTTTCAAATTTTGTCCAGACACTAACCAGTTTACTTTAAAAACTAACTAGATCAGATCAGATCCGATCCGATCCGATCCGAAGGATATCAATCGAACTTGTGCACCGTTATCATCCCTGGTAGCATCACTCTTCCATGTCCTGGATAACACGCTTCGCCCGGATTCTTGTCTTGAATCATGGACAACCTGACAGGGACAATTGCTTTCAGCGGTGTTTGGCAAGGACTATCTGACAGGACCAGCGGAGGAATTTGGTCTGTCCGGGAGCTTTGATTTGGAGCGCGGTATCAGCAATCGATTAGCATGGCAATCCATCGGGCAGAACAGTAACCCCTTGTCGAAGACATAAAACATGTTGGTGATGTTTCGAATTTGCAGGATGTTAGGAATAAGATTTTTTTTCTGGTGTTTAATTGTAGATAATAACCCTTTCATTGCGATATTTCCTTCTCAAAAGCACATAAAATTGAAGGTTCGCAGTAAAATAATAATTCCTACAAAACAGTTTTTTTTAATAGAATTCAGGACCCTTCTAATAATAAAATCAATGGATTTCAACAAGTGATCACAGTGAGCAAAGAATGAGTTTTTTAATTATAAAAAAAATATTTACTTTTAGTCGTGTATTATAAATGCTCTCGAGTTAAAAAGAAATAAGAATATTCTAGAAAATAGAAAAGTTCCGAACCATCTGAATAGGTGGTTCGAAAACATATAGAACCTCTAAACTTCATAACTGCTCCTGTCAGAAAAATTCCGAGCTAGGTGAATGTTATGTGACTGGGTTGGCTTTTTTTTTTTTTAATGACCGATGCAAGTGACTTATCTATTGCATCTTTAGTTTTTATCGACTCTCAAATTGTAAAATAATCAAGGTCGGAATTTTTCCCTCTCATCTCTGTAACAAGAGACTGGAAAATAAATAAAATTAACTTTTGCATCGAAATTGAATTTTAAAAATCCTTGGGAATCGAAAAGGTGTCAGTAGGGAAGTAAAATGGATGCAATTAAGTGAACTAAATAGTCATTCATCTTATTACTCCTTTTTATTTTTATATTTTATTTTTCAATTTCATCCTTGCTCGACAATCTAGCTTAAATTGGTATCAGATTTTGATATTGAAAGGGTGAAATGAAAACAAAACATAGTAAATAGTTAGTTCAAAATGTCTTGTGAGGGATTAATCATGCATTTTACACTGTAAAATTTAAATCTTGTCAATAAAATTTAAATAAAGAATCTTAATTTCACAAGCAAAATAGATATCATTCTCTTATAAATGCAGGAAGATAAATAAAATTGTAAAGCATATTTTCTCTTTTAAAAAACGAACTATCAAAACTGGATCATGGAGCATTGACAAGTGTTGAAGTTGACTGGAGGCATGAAAAATAGGAAAACACGCAAGTATAAATTTTTGAACAAAGGAAAAGCCAACCACACTGCTGTTTCTGCATGGGCCGGGTACTAGTCCAGTGTTCCCCAGGCCCATTTATAAATGACCTGCCATGGACAAGCTAGTCTATGATCCAGGCCAGAAAATGAAAGCCCTCTTTAATCTCCTTTTCCACTGTTCACAAATGTTTCCGGGTTACGGAAAAAATCCATGCCACAGGAATTTAATTTAAAAAATATTTTTTTAATATATTTCTAAATAAAAAATATTTCCAAAAGCAACCACCGTCTCAAACAACCCCAAAGTAGGCCATGTTTACTCACTGCTATCATATCCGGCCCTGATTCGACAATTTGACACAGAAATCTGATAGCAAATATCAATTACAATCAATCTAAATAAAAAAATTGATTTTATGACAATTAAAACTCAATCAACCCGATTCATACTCACTCAATGGCTGGTCCTGGTTCGGTGGTCTTTTAGGGTCTGTTTGGTATTGCTTTTACTTTTGCGGTTGAGGTTTGAAAAAAATAGTTTCAAGAAAAACACTTTTGTTGTGGTTCAAAATAAGTTGTGAAGTGTTTGGTTAAAACTATAGTTGAGTTTGAGGTTAATGAAAAGTAGTTTCGAGCGTTTGGTTTCCTAGCTTTTCATATTGCTTTTAACTTATGAAATTACTTTAAAGGGTATATATATATATATATATATATATATATATATATATATATATTAAAATAAATTTATTTTATTTTTTAAATTTACTTTTAACATATACATCCAAATAATCTTAAACATATAGTTTAAAATAAAAAATAATTTAATTTTTTCTAAGAGAATAATTCGACCACACTTTCAATTTCTATGATTTCTTTCTTTCTTCTTCCATGAAAAATATAAAAATCCTGTCTTATAAAATTAAAAAAAAAACAGAGATAGAGAGAGACATGATGTCTGCTCTACAATTTCAACTAAAACCCTCTTGTCCTTCACTCCCTTCTCCTCTCCACATGAAGAATCTGCAACCCCTGAACCGAATCCCCTTCCCTTCAAAACTCTTTAAACGAACAATCCCTACACTCAAATCCCCTTCTAAAACCTGGCTTCGGCCCCTTTATTCCACCTTTTCTCTCCTTTCTTTTCTCACCCCGGAGCAACAGCTTCAAATAGGCCCCCAAAAACAACGACAACAAGGGAACACTAGCGATCCATTTACTTTGGGGTCTTCCCTTCTTTTTCTATGCTGATCATGAAAATCAAGGTGAGATTTCTCTGTTTTTTTCTAAAAAAAACGTTTTCCATGCTTTGCTTTTTTCTTTCCTTTTGTTATAAGCCATCAGTTCGTTTAGTATTTCTATCAAACCCTTTTCTTTTGTCTTTAGGATAGTTCCTTTGTTTGGTTGCAGATGTGAAGGAGAAAAAGGGAGCAGAGATGTTGAGGGACGAGGGTTTGATCTGGAATAATAAATTCCAACGGTAACGTTTGTGTGGTTTTTGTGGTGAGAATTCGATGAAACGCCATGAAAAGCAGTTATTAGCCACTTTTCATGAAACGGCGGTTTGCATATTTTTTATGGTGAGCCCCATATCATGTGCAGTTGTTTTAAGATTTTACCAAACAGCAATTCGGTAATTTTTTTTAAAACATGGTTAAAATCACAATACCAAACAAACACTTAAGTCCGTCGCCATGACCAGCCTTGGCAAGCTAGTTCAGGCCTCCCCCCCTTGATCTTTTGTTCTAGTCGTTCGAAAGGGTGCAAGGGAATTTCTATTGTGCGGTCGAATGAGTAAAGAGGGATTCCCTTATAATAATTTAATTTAATTCTATGAGAATTACATTGCATCCGGGAAAAGACTAGCATGTTATTTTTATTATTTACAACGAATGCCAGACTAGATGATTGCTCGGGAAAAGTAGCAACAAAACTTTGCCAGGCCATGGAAAGAATATTTACAACTACTTTGAACCTTACACTTGATCGAAACATTGTACCTCATGACTTCTAGCTGTCTATAGCGATACGCGTTGAATGCAATGGACCCGAATATCAATGATATGTTTTTCCACTTTAAACATGCATTCAAGCTGTGTTTTTTATTTTAATATATATATATATATATATATTTTTTTTTTTTTTTAAATCGTAACATTAATACATTAAGATTGTTAGAAAATATCCAGGCTAGAAACATTTTTAAAAATCATGTAAAAACACTCTCAAACTCCTCCTGGAAAAAGAAAATCTATGCCAAACTAGTACTAAAATTGTGTGGCAGACAAGTAAGGTTTTAACTTCTCAAATTGTATGGTCACTGGTGTGACTTTGAAAGAGCAGAGTAAGGAATTGAGCTTATGATGAGAGAGTTCTGGTGGTGAGCAAGAAGGCATCGCTTATAATTCTTTTAATTTGATTAGCTTTTGCTGTAATTCTCCGAAGCATGAATTAGTAGCCGTATTATCAGTATTAGAGACCTGAGAAAATTAAGTAATCCCCGATAAAAAAATCTATTGGTAATAATTACATTAATTATAAGTCCCAACAAGTCAACTGGTACATTATTCTATTGTCAATGCATGCTTTATGTGTTTTATATATGTTAGAGAATAATATAAATTATATTATGAGATTTCATCTAACAACTTAAATTTTTAAGTGAGATGACTACTTAATATAATATCAGAACTTGTTGACTCAGCGGTCACGGGTTTGAATTTTACAATCTTATTCTATTTTATAAAAATCAGACATAAATTGGTGTGAACATATGCAAGGTTCAAGCTCAAAGAGTTTTTACTTGAGAGGATATATTAGAGAATAATTTAAATTATATTCTAGAATCTCATCTAACAGTTTAAGTTTTTAAATGAGATGATTATAAATACTGTACATGTCTAGTCACATAAGAAACAAGTGTCCACGCTTTCAAAGAACTAGGCGATCAAGGGGGCGAAACAGATTTGGGAAAGATACAATCTAATCACATAAGAACTTAAAGACGGTTGAGCAATCAAGCTACGTACGTGCAGCATTGAATTTTATTCACATGCATGCATGGTGATTGAGAGTGACGTGAGAAGAACAGTCAGTGGCTTGCTTCATAATCGAGGCTGTTGTGAAAAGAACAGGTGATGTATTTTAGTTAGATTATAAACGAATAAATCAAGAAGATGTTGGCATATAATGGTTTTTTTTATTTCTTAAAAATAAATCGCTTATAAGTATAATGAAAAATTATATCTGTTTTTAGTTATCATTTATTGAGATAGAGTCAATTGAGCATTATATAAAACACAAAGTTAGCAGAATTATTGAGAAATTAGCATTTGTAAATAATATTCAGATTTTGATTTTTTCTTTTTTCTATACAAATTTTCAATATCAAAAGTGGAAAAAAATGTGAAGAGACTACAATGGAGTACTAATTAAATCCAAACCACAAAACACATATATAACATTTTTATTATTATAAAAGTCAAAATGGTGTAAGCTTATGAATTAAGGTTCTCTTTTGTGAAGAGAGAGAGAGAGCAAAGAATCTTTGAGCAGCCGTGTTAAAATTTCCAGTTCTTTCTAGTTTATTAATTTTATTTGTAAATTGTTTCAGGAAAACAAGGTTGTCTGCAACTGCAGGATGCATAAATCAGAAGAAGAAGAAGAAGAAAGAAAGAAACCTTAATTAGCTAAAAGACCTCGTCAAGGATGGTGGAGCTATTGTTCTTTACAGCTTGTCATTAGAAGCTCGCAATGCACCGAAAGAGATTTGACAAGCCTTTTATAAATACACGTGCATAAAGGGAAGCTTTCCACCCAAATCATTCCTTGGTTTCTTGGCTGACAAGCTCTGGTCTCCAGTTACTAGTCGAAGAACCAGAAGCTTTTTTTTTTAACCAATTCAATTTTGCAAAAATATTACTGCATGTGGAGTTTGACAAGCAACCAGATTTATATTTGTCAAATCCAGTACGGGATTTAATCTGGAAAAAATCCAAGCTAACCACTCATCCCATCAACTCACGTGTTGAATACATTAATTTTGATAAATAATTATTTTTTTATCAAAATAAAATAATTTTCTTAAAATAAAGCTCGATGTTGACATGGGCTACATGGGTTTGATTTTATCAACATATTTTTTTAATTTAAATTAAAATCCAATTCAATTTAAGTTTCTAAACATACATTTCACAAATTAATTAGTCACGGAATGAACTTATATGAGCGTAAACTTATATTAATTCAAGAGTTAACAACCTAACAAAATGTAAAATGTTATATTTAGCTATTGTTTAGAAATGTGATAGTAATTATATTTAAAATGTTTTTATTTAAAAATATATTAAGATAATATATATTTTTTATATTTTAATTGAGTTCTTCAAAGCCCAATTTGTTTTTAATGCGAGCTTCGAAAGCACCCTAACTATTATTAAACGTAATCAAGAACACGACTTTTCTTTTCTTCTTTGATCTTGAAAAAAAAAAAAAAAACGAGTTTGAAATGGAAACCCAACAAATAATACGGTTCTATATGGCACACTTATGAAAAGGGCCAGTCTTCGAGGGGGGGTTTCCCCTTCTAGAATGCCTTCGAGGTTGCTAAACTTAATCTGAATCAAGTTTGAACACACAAAGAATCTAATACTTCCATAATCTAAGTACTTGTATGTCATTCATTGATGGGTGTTTGAAAATATATTTTAAAAGTGTTTTTTTTTTCTAATTTTATTTATTTATTTTTAGTTTTGCTTTGAATTATTATTTTTATAATATACTGATATTAAAAATAAATAAAATAAAATACAAAGAAAAGGCAAAATTCTTGAAGCTATCACTGAGTAATTTAATTAGACTGACCGGCGAAAAAGGCAAAAGAGATACCAATCGGCAATTGCTGTCACTGAACGGGTCCCCAAAGCTTAAATAAGAACTTGGACGCTTGACGCTTCTTTGAGCGCGTGGACCCGGTCCGGGTCACTTTAGAAAAGATGGACCGGAAGGGCTACAAATCTTAATCGAAGTCTATTCTCTCACAAATCACACTCGAATCTCAATCCAAATTATTCCAAACAACTAAGCAACATTCATCATCTTATGCCATCAATGCAATTTAGAAATTTTAAAAAGGCCAAACAGGCATTTATTATTGTTTTCCCACTGAAAACGAGATGAAATTTATTCGTTTACACTGAAGTCAAACCACTGCCACTTTTATTTTCAAGAAAAAAAACAAAATCAAAATGATTTTTTTATAATAAATTTATTAAAATAATATTTTTAATATAAATACATAAAATGATCTAAAAATATTTTAAAATTTAATTTTATCCATTTAACTAATTGAAAAATCATCTCGATGATATCCACTGACAAGTCTTAAAATCAGATAAATATAATTTTATCCAATAAAACTGGCACTTATTCAAGCAAATAACTTTTAAAGCAATGGACCAAACGCTTACTTGATAGCTGAAGAAATCAAACGTAATACGACCGTTGGCAATAACATTAACATTCCATATGTTTTTTTATGTTTTAAACTATATTTAGTTGTATTTTTTAATTTATTTAACTACCAAATTAATTAATTTTTAGTATTTTCTACTAATTTTGATAAGCTGATGCTAGAAATAAAAATAAAAAACATTTTCATCTATTTGCAAAAAATAATTTTTAAAAAACACTATACACAGCAATTCTAAACACACGTTTAGACCTCCATAAAGATAGATCTAACTTGCAATGTATTACAATACTATTTTTTAGGGTTTCATTTGATTAGTAATTCAAAATTAAAAAAATATATAAATATGTTTGATTTTAAAATGAGGTTTTATATTATTAAAATTAAAAAAAATGTTTTTTTGTTTTTTTTTTGTTTTTCACTGTTCTGTATACTATATCTAAGATAATAGCCAAATAATATCTATTCTCTAGAGTAATATCACGTGATGACCTATTATGTGAGAGAAATAGCTAGATAATAATTGAAAATCTAGTAAATCATCAACATTTAATATATAAATCCCAATATTAGTTCAGCAACAGCAACAACGAACAATCTAGCTTACGAGGGAACTGAATATATGAATTCCTTAAAATGTACCTATAAACGTGTTGGTTTTGGCTCGTTATCTAGTTTTTAAAGCTCATTTTGCGAGGGTTAATGTTTTTTTTTTTTTAAAATAATGATATAACAACTTTTTTTATACTCGGGGTGTTCAAGTCAGCTAACACGTATCATAATTAATCATTGGATTCACTGAACATCTTGCAAGTTCAATAAACAAGTAAAACACTGTGAGGATGACAGACGTGCACATAGATGGGCTCGAACCCTGGTACAATTAATGACCTTCTTACTCTTTATGAAAACTAAAATATAACAATATCTCTATCGCGATAAATTATTGAATTTCTGTTTTTGTTTTTCAAAAAATAAATATTTTACAAAAATACTATTGATTAAAGCTCATTAAAAGTTATACATGGCTGGAACATTAAGTATTTTCCTAAAATACGAGTGATTAAACTTCATTTTATGAGAGAGATAATATATTTTAGAAAAAAATGGTGACATGACATACCTTAAAAGATTCATAACTTTCTATTTTTTGTCCAGCCCAAATTATAACCCCCCCTAAAATAAACCTGATTAAAGCCCAAACCACTACCACTAGAAAAAAAAAATAAAAAAAAATACATGAACATAATTTATGATACCATATATTAATTAATCACATTCTTAGTACATGTGAGAATTCATGACAAACTCTTAGATTCATCAGAATATTATTTATAGGAGTTAAGTTTAATTTTATTAATCCCATAACATTCTGATTACTGTGTGAGAAGTTAATATGCTTGAAATCTACTTTATCTTCGATTCAGGTCCGATCCTAGAGCCTATACCAAAGACGCCCATCTGTACACCACCCAATTCGACCACAGTTTGGATATCTTGGCGTTCGAACAAACTCATCGTTTTCACTGACACCAGATTACCACCAGAATCTTATTCCACGCGAAACCAAAGCGTGTGGTAATCTCTCAACTTCTCGGTTCTGTGTAGAGTCCAAACAACCTTGGTACTTATAAAAACACCCCGCACCAGACCAAACCATCACAACTCATCACCACAGACAAAAGAACATGTCCCGGCCATTAATGCCTCGTTATACTTCGATACTTTTCTTCCTCTTGTTGCAACTGTTCTTTGCTGCACAGCCACACCACCGGATAGTGACCTACGCTGCTGACGGTGGCCTGTGGCAACTCTTGCAAAATAGCGTTGGCATAACAGCAATGCACATGCAACTACTCAGCAATGACCGTGTAGTGATCTTTGATCGAACTGACTTTGGCAAGTCGAATCTTTCATTACCAGATGGGAAATGTCGGAATGATTCAAGTGAATTAGTTGTCAAATATGACTGTTCTGCTCATTCTGTTGAGTATGATGTTTTGGCTAATACATTCAGGCCACTCATGGTCCAAAGTGATGTCTGGTGTTCTTCAGGGGCTGTGGTCCCTGATGGGAGTTTGATTCAAACCGGCGGTTTCAATGATGGTGAACGTAAGGTCAGGATTTTTTCTCCATGCAATGGGTCTGGGTGTGACTGGAATGAAGTTGGCGATGGTCTCAAGGCAAAAAGATGGTATGCCACTAGTCATATACTGCCAGATGGTAGGCAAATTATTATTGGTGGCAGAAAGCAGTTCAATTACGAATTTTATCCAAAAAGTTCTGCCCCAAATGTTTACAGATTGCTATTTCTGACGGAAACTAATGACCGTGGCGTTGAGAACAACTTATATCCATCTGTTTTTCTCAATGGCGACGGGAATTTATTTATTTTCGCCAATAACCGAGCTATATTGTTCGATCACAATGCTAATAAGGTGGTGAGGACTTATCCCGCAATACCTGGAGGTGACCCACGAAGCTATCCAAGCACAGGTTCGGCAGTGTTGCTTCCGTTGAGGAATTTACAGGCTGCAACTATTGAAGCTGAAGTTCTGGTGTGCGGAGGTGCGCCAAAAGGGTCTTTTGCCAAGGTGGCAAATGGTAATTTCGTGCCAGCTTTGGATACTTGTGCCCGGATCAAGATTAACGACCCTAATCCACAATGGGTAATGGAAACTATGCCTACAGCTAGAGTCATGGGCGATATGACTTTGCTTCCAAACGGCAATGTTTTGATCATAAATGGAGCTGGAGCTGGTACTGCAGGGTGGGAAAGAGGGCGAGCTCCGATCTTGAACCCTGTCCTCTACCGGCCAGACAACGCATTCGGGTCAAGGTTTGAGCTGCAAAACCCGAGTACAATACCAAGAATGTATCATTCCACAGCAATTTTGCTTCGTGATGGCAGGGTTCTTGTTGGCGGTAGCAATCCCCATATTGGATATGAATTCACCGGGGTATTATTCCCGACTGAGTTGAGCTTAGAAGCATTTTCTCCACCCTATCTGGATCCACAATTTAATAATTTGAGACCAACAATCGTTTCAACAACTGCTTCAGCAGGTAGAAACATTGGCTACCGGCAAAAGTTGCTGGTAAGGTTCGAAGTCACGGGCAAAATAGTAATAGATATGGTCTCGGTGACAATGGTGGCACCAGCATTCAATACACATTCATTTTCTATGAATCATAGATTGCTGGTGCTCGGGAACGAGAAAGTGACCGGTGCGGGAACTTCGACTTATGACATTCAGGTCACGACGCCGCCTTCCGGTGATCTTGCACCCTCAGGTCATTACATGCTATACGTGGTTCATCAAGAGATTCCTAGTGAAGGCCTCTGGGTCAAAATTCTGTGACTGTTCATTCAGAGCTATAGCTGGTTAATTTGGCATTTTTCTTCAATCTGTACACATTTTGAGATAAGATTGGATTGAATCTACACACACATAATTAATTTAAAGCATTTTACTATTTTGCCCCCTCTCCCTTTCTTTATCTCGTGATCAATTATCTTTTAATCAGTGGACTATACATCAAATAATCCTTTGTGGAAGATAGAGGCGTGAAAGAAAAATATTCTTGATATACAGTACTGAAATGGCAAGGTGGCAGGTAAAAAGCACTACTCATAGCGGCTACGAATAATATGAATTCCTTACGTGGGAAGGTATAAAGCCTCCGATTCATGAGGAGGGTGAAGCAATGCATCAGCGTGCAAGTATGTAATTGTGAGGTACCAGTTCCTGTTCATTTCTTCATGCATAAGAAAAAAAAAAGGTGGGGGAGACAGGAGCTGTTGAGCATGAGAATATTGAATACACGAGATCAGTTTCTGTGTTTCTTATTGTATTCTCTCTCTCTCTCTCTCAATCACATGCATTTTGTTTTGATCTGTTTTTATTATTTAAATCTTGACATTCTGATCCCCAGTGATATTAAGGAAGCTAGGTTGTCTTTATTAAACACAATGATGTCTTCTCCAGTTGTAACTTTCACTTTGTTTGTGATAGCTGCACCGATAGGACAAGATTACAGGCATTTTCCCCCCTCCATTAATACAATTATATTTCCAAAAAAAAAATCACGCAAAAAAGGAAGAGACAATCAGCCATTATCTAATCAGCTAGCCTTGCGAATCGTTTTATATGTTGATTTCTCCATCAGTTTAGCTTCTCTTGTTTAAATTCAACTCATTTCTTCTCTTTACACGACGTATTGCGAATGAAGATTTTCCTATAATAAGGAAATGCATGCGTTCATTTGGTATACTACATGATGTTAAAATTTCGTTGTGAAAGCTAGCTAGACTTTGTCAACTAAAGAACAAGATTCAAAGTGTTCAGACTTGAAGTCTGTTCAAACTAAACTTCAAGCCCACTCGCGATCTGATGTAAACATGCAACTGCCCCCATGATGTCAAAAGAGCAACCAGCAACAAGTTTTTCATAAAATTTTATGGAATCGAGTGGCCCTGTTACAGAAGAGAACAGCTATCATTTGTGTTAATTACAGTGCCGCCACCAGTGAGAAATTCAACCAGGCAAGCACAGCAGTGCAAGAGAATCAAATACGTAAGAACAGCGACAGTTGGTGGAATTAAAGTGAATCGTCGCACGAGCCATTCAATCCAGATTGCAGACTGATCATGCTAGGATAGGTTCAGGTGGAATGCTAAATATGCCATTCACGTGAAGGGTTTTTGATAAAAAGAAGACAAGTGGATGGCGGGATGGGGGGTTATTACATAGCTATTGAAGATAAGCATGCAAGTGGGGTCTTGGCCTAGCGGTTGAACTTGTTTCCTTCCTCTGCACCAGGGTTCAAGTCTCACCATGCACGCTTGTCACCCCCGCGGTGTCTTACATGCTCACTGGATTTGCAGGATGTTCACTGAGACCGGGGATTAGTTGTGATGCGTGTAAGCTGGCCCGGACACCCCGGTTATAAAAAAAAAAAAAAAAAAGATAAGCATGCTTGAGAGTGGATGTTAGTGTGTCACGGGATTCCAAATGTTCACGGGCAGGTCTGCAGATAAAAAGATCGCAGGCCATCTTCAATATTGTATTGTTGGACAGCAAGATGGAATGGGAAGTAAGAACAAACACCGCCCGCCCGCCTTCATCGTCCAGGTCATTCTCTGCTCGGCTACTGCAGGGATCGAAAGATGAAATCCAAACTCCTAAATGAAACAAAGTTGTAACCTCATGTATGCTGGCCGTAGGCCAGCCCCATTGGAAGTCCATCTGAATTACATTGGCATAACATCAAGCCTCCTTACGAAATATGTAACTGAGATTATGATTTAAAAATATTTTCAGAAAATTTTAAAAAAAAAATAGTATTTTTTTTTTATTATTTTCACACAATAATATCAAAAATAATTTTTAAAAAATAACATAAATTAATTTTAATATATTTTAAAGTAAAAAAATATTTTTTTAAAAAATCTTAATTGCACTTCTGTCAAAAACTTTTATTATTTTCAAAAAACAATCTAAATACTTAATCAACTTAGTAGTATTTGAGCCTATGCTATCCCATTTGAGTGTGGGAATGGACCATCATATTTTCATGTTTAAATTTAAGCCCAAGAAGAGATATTTTGCGTTAGGAAATTGGTCTCTTAAAGTTCAAAAAACATTATTTTCGTATCTGAACCATCATATACCTAACTCCAGAAAATCAGTTCCTCTGCAGGGTTAACATTTGCGTCAACATAGTGGGGCATGGGCAGGCAGCACGAGTTTGCTACAATTTTAAACCCTAATTTTATGCTGGCTATGTAACAGCTTGATTCATCAGGCTTGACACAACCAAGCTAAACATTCAAATACTTCTGGGAAAAGGCGAATTTCATCAACAATTTAAAAGCATCTACCACTCAAGACAGCATCAAACCAACTATTATGAACACCACCCCACCTACATAATCGAGTCCAAATTGAATGTTTAAATCACATAAAAATCGAACTATACTTCAATCAGTTAACTTTTCCACAATAGCTTGATGTCAAGACCCTTCAAAAACATTGAATTGAAGCTATAGCCTCCACTATTTGTATCAAATCCAATAAACTAATGCATTCTATGCAAGAAAAGCTTATGCCCGTTCACCGCGGATTCGCCTAGCAAGCTGAATATCCTTCGGCATGATAGTGACTCTCTTAGCATGAATAGCACACAAGTTGGTGTCCTCAAACAGACCTACAAGATAAGCCTCAGCAGCCTCCTGAAGAGCAAGCACAGCGTGGCTCTGGAACCTCAAATCAGTCTGCCACAACAGACAAAAAAAAAGTAGAAATCAATCGCCAGGTGCAGAAATCGCTACAATAAAATAAATCAAACAGCATTTAAATAACAATACCTTGAAATCTTGGGCGATTTCACGAACAAGACGCTGGAAAGGCAACTTGCGGATCAAAAGCTCAGTGCTTTTTTGGTACTTTCGGATTTCACTTTTGGAAAGAAAATTACAGTTAGGGTTTCACAGAGATGAAACAAGAAACAAAATAGATCTGAAAACTATGGAAATCGTTACCGGAGAGCAACAGTTCCAGGGCGATAACGGTGAGGCTTCTTGACTCCACCAGTAGTAGGAGCAGATTTCCTTGCAGCCTATATGAAATCAATTAATTACCATTAATCGAGCAAATTATGGACTTGGCAATTAAAATGAAATCTTAAAACCCTAGGTTTGGAAAGAAAGATACTGCAAGAACTAATCAAGAGCATGGATTTAATGACAATTAGAAACCAAGGGAAACTCTCTTGATACGGACCTTGGTGGCTAGCTGTTTCCTCGGAGCCTTACCCCCGGTTGATTTGCGAGCGGTTTGCTTTGTACGTGCCATTTTCTTTCGATATCGCTAGAGGTTAGAGAGTTTGCTGTTCGACTTGTTGACGAAAGTACAGGATTGGAATTATATAGTGGCAAAATGGAGATTTAAAACTAGAAGAACGGCTGTGATTGGTTTATCTTCTTAATGGACGAGGATCACCAAAAGCGAAATATCTATTTTGATTGGTTGTTGTTTGCAAAAGACGATTGCCACCATGGATTAGTTGTGTTTCTTTTGTGATATACAAACCCCTTGGGTCAGCTTAAACGACGTCCAATATGGAAGAAATTGAAACGACTTGTTGTTTACCAGTTTTTCAAACCGCTTGGCTTTTTGTATTTTACAAATTATTTAAAAATAAATAAATAATATTTTTTATTTGCTTTATATTAATTTATTATTATTATTATTATTTTAATGTGATGATATTAAAAGTAAACTTTAAAAAATAAAAATATCAATTTCAATATATTTTTAAATAAAAAATAATTTAAAAATATTATTATAATAACAAACATATGGTATTTGATATTGTGTTTCAAAAGCACTTTTTAAAAAAAATAAAAATTTATTATTATTATTTTTACTTGAAATTAAAAAAATTGATATTTTAGATCATTTTCATGTGCTGATGTTAAAAATAATGTTTAAAAAATAAAAAAAAAATTATTTTAATACATTTATAAACAAAAATCACTTTCAAAATATTATTCTACCCAAAACCCAATTCAGATTATTTCCAGCATGTGTGTATGTTTGGCATGATGTTTTTCTAAAAATATTTTTTAATCAAAAATATATTAAAAAGATATGTTTTTATATTTTTAAATCACATTAAAAAATTAAAAAGCATTAAAAAAAAATTTTAAATAAAAAATAATTTTAAAAACACTTTGAAAAACATCAAATCACATTACCAAGCAAAATAATAGATCTATTAATGATTTCATATCTTAACATGATACTGATTTGTGGTTTTTTTAATAGATTTAAAATAATATTTTTTCTACGCAATGTAAAGATGATGTTCTTTTGTGTACTTCATTATTTTTAACAATATTTTACTTGAAAATATATTAAAATAATATTTTTTTTTATTTTTATATGCCAAAACGATATTAATTTTTAAATAAAAACAATTTTTTTCTTTCAAATATATATATATGTAAGATGCAAAATCGCTTCTTATAATTGACGAACCTTCAACTGACACGGCTAGCATATTGAACACAAATACTTTAGGGTTCTGAGTCGTCCACAATCGTAACTGGGTGCTGTTTCTCTGATGTTTCCCTTCTACCTTCTCGTCACATCAAGATGATCGCGACTGATGATGAAACCCTAGCAAGCACACAGTGGTTTGCCGGTGCGATGATGATCGGCAAGTCAAGCATCGACAGCAAGAAAAGCTTTTATCAGAAGCTTGACTGCGGGCTGTGCATGTCTTCGCTCTTTCAACACTTTCTGGCTAGATTTTTCGTTTCACATTGAGGGTTGCTTGGGAATGCGTTGGAAGGCATCTTAAAAAAAAAAGTTAATTTTTTTTTATTCTAAATTATTTTCTTATATATATTTTTAGATCGTTTTGATATGTTGATGTTAAAAATAATATTTAAAAAAATAATAAAAAAATATTATTTTGATATATTTTTGAATGAAAAATACTTTAAAAAATATTTTCAAATAGAAACTTACACGCCCTCAAATAGATATTTAGTGACTGTTTGATATTGTGGTTATTGTTGTTTTTGAAAGTAACTATCATTTAAAAATATATTAAAATGATATTTTTTATTTTAAAAAATTATTTTTGATATTAATACATCAAAAATATGAATAAAAAAAATAGAAAAGAACGGAAAAATTAGAGAGGTTCATTGTTTATTTGAACAGTGTTTCATGTGTCAACCTTTTTAACTGTATAGATAATACGCTATGCATAATTTTTTACTTGTCATAAACTCTTATACTTTTTTTTTTGAGTTTTATATAAGATCGAGGGGTTGCTATCCTGATCAAGAGGGTGTTTGAGAGTGTAGTTGATTTTGAAAGTACTTTTTATTTAGAAATACATTAAAATGATATTTTTTATTTTTTAAAAATTATTTTTGACGTGAACACAAAATAAAAATTATTTTTGACGTGAACACATCAAAATGATCTAAGAATACTAAAAAAATTAATTTATAATGAAATTTGTTTTTCAAAATTTGGTCAGACAGCGGTTCAACCGCTTAGCCAAACAGACACTAAAGAAATTAGAATACTTCTTTTGCTATATATAAAAAAAATATATCAATTCCCATCCCGTTACTTATAAATAAAATTATCAAAAAGAAAAACATCATCATCGTTAACCCTTATTGTTGGAAAATAAAAGTTTTATTTCGACTTTGAAACTGGATAATTGTAAACAAAACATCTAAAAGAAAATTACCATCGTTAAATTATGTGGAAAAATAACTCCTAAAAATAAAATAAAATAAAATAAACAGCCCAAAAGAAGAATGGCCCAAAACGCAGCGCATTGGGCCTCATCAACCATGTACCGTTGGTAATCCCGCCTCAGTAACTAGTTTAATTTGTTTTGCCATAAAATACCGTAAATATAATGGAGTGGAGACAAGATAGGTAGAAAAAAGGAGACAGAAAAAAAATAATAAAAAAAAAAATCAACGTATCAAGACAAGACAGACAGGTAAAACTACCCACTCATTCAGCAACAAAGCAAGCAAAAATTTCCTTGCCTCTTCTTCAACTGTTCCTTCCACAGATTTGGCATCCTCTTCATCTCTCCGGTTTCCAATCACGCTTTCGGTCTTGCCTCTGAAAGTAAGCTTGGATTCTCTTACATGTTCAATTTCTTCACTTTACTTTTTACTTTCCTTACTATCTGATTAGTCTTCGTCTCTTTTTACGTACCTTTTTTTCTATGACATTCCCGGTTTTTGATGCTTGAAGTGGATTCCTTGTGCATTTTGGCAACTGTTACAGCTTGTTTTTGTGTTCATTTTGTTTGACTTTGGGTCTTGATTATGTTTAAGTGTGAAAATATGCGTGCTTCAAGGGGCTTTGTGCGTTCTAATTTGTCGGGTTTTTTGTGTGGCCAGTGTAGAAGTGATGGTCAGTGGACAGATGGGTTTTGTAAGATTTGATTTCATAATTTTTTTTTCCAAGTATAAATTCAATGTTTTGACGGGTCAGGTTCATATTAGCATTATATAATTAGAAATAATTTTTGACCAGAGGCAAGATTGAATCTTTGTTTAATTTCTGGACATGATCAGGATCCCCACCTGCTAATCTGTGTTTCAAAACTCAGTCTCTAGTACGATTCTTTTAAAAAAAATTCAATGAACATTAGTTACCATGCTTGGCCATGAAGATGATACAATGCTCACTTTTAGGAGGAGTTTGTGATGATTTAAAATCATTTGGTGGGTATCGGGCAATTCATCTGAATGCCTGTCACTTGATCTAGTCTGTTCAATAGAACAAAGATTCGTGGCTTGTGGAAAGGCAGCCAATGGTTATGAGAATAATCGTGGGTGGAGGTCATGGTTTGAGTTCAAGACAGCACTACCTCCCCAGTCCTTGCACTGCAGAACTAGGAAGAAACAAATTTACTTGCATATATTGAACATGGTGGCAAGCAGTATACCTTGAATGGTCCTTGACAACATACGCACTCTCTTACTCTGCAAAAGGATTCGTTTGATATTTGCATATTTCTGTTTTAATGTTCAGTTTCGTTGTGATTATGTGCAATTCTGCTTTATTAGCATGCTTAAGCTGTTCCTGAATGTCAGCTTTCTGAACCACAATTTTACCCCTACTTGCACCCCATGTTATTGATAAGAATCACTTTAAAAAGTGGTCTCCCCTCTCTCTTCCCCTGACAAACTGACAGCATCATTTGATCCAATAAGGTTAAATAAAAAACATCCATGTGTAAGGCTGTCACCGTGAGAGTATGACGCTCCTATTCTGCATTCTGGAGCTGTTTTCTAAGCGCTATATGTATCTGAATATTTTTTTCTGGTCTTGCACAATCTTTTTATCTTTGGGATGAACTTAAGATTGAAGAATGCTGTTCCTTGTACTGTAGTAAGAATTGTATCTTGTTGAAAGGTTTAATTGTTGGTTCTGCTGATCTGGATATATAATACGTTTAATATACAGGAAAGGTTTGCAAGGGAATGGGTCCTTATTTGTGATTCGAATTGCAAATGGTAATTATGTCATTCTCACCGTTAGATCAGAATTCTCTTTCCTGATTGTTTTTCATGCAATATGGCCTGGAAACAATCTCTGAGCTATTAATTCCTCCTTTGATATACAGGATTTGTAGCCTGATAATGCTCAATTGACTGAGCATTGCACACTTGGGGTTTTTAATTGTTATATGCAATTACTTCCACCCGTGAAGCTGAAATGGATGATGGTGGGCATCGTGAAAATGGCAGGATTAAAGCGGATCAATATAAAACAGCTCAGGGCCAGGTATCTGAAAGCAACTTTCTGCTGACCATATGATAGCATGACTTCAATTGTAGAGCATGTAGCATCTGATTTTTCCTTGCCATTTCCAGTTCTTATTATTCTTATTTTTCTGTTGTTGTTGTTGTTGTTGTTGTTGTTGTTGTTGCAGTGGCTTATGCAACCACAGCCATCCATGAAACAAATAATGAACATCATGGCTGAAAGAGATGCTGCCATTCTTGAGAGAAACATGGCCCTTTCAGAAAAGAAGGCGGCTAATGCTGAAAGAGACATGGCATTCCTGCAGCGAGATTCGGCAATCGCTGAACGAAATAATGCCTTAATGGAGCGAGACAATGCCATTGCTACTCTGCAATACCGGGAGAACTCCTTGCCAGGCGGTAACCTATCCAATTGTGCACCTGGATTCCACAACTCTCGTGGGGTGAAGCACACGCACCAGCAGCAGCAGCAGCATGCACAACACCTGCCCCACATGAATGAAGGTCCATACGGTGCTAGGGAAATGCAGACAAGTGATGCGGTGCCAGAATCACCAGTTGCTTCTGAGGTTGCAAAGCCACAGCGGGGTAAACGACCAAAGGATGCCAAGGCAACACCATCTAATAAAAAGACTTCAAAATCTCCGAGGAAGGTTAAGAGGGAGAGTGAGGACACGAACATGATGTTCGGGAAGTCACACGAGTGGAAAAATGAGCAGGATATGGACGGTGGAGGTGATGATCTGAACAAACAGCTGGCAGCATCCAAGTCTGATTGGAAGGGTCAAGACCTGGGGCTGAACCAGGTTGCATTCGATGAAACAACCATGCCACCACCAGTGTGCTCGTGCACTGGAGTCTTCAGGCAGTGCTACAAATGGGGAAATGGTGGATGGCAGTCTTCGTGCTGCACAACCACCTTGTCAATTTATCCTCTACCTGCCGTGCCCAACAAGCGCCATGCTCGAGTTGGCGGGCGAAAAATGAGTGGGAGCGCTTTTAGCAAACTGCTTAGCCGACTTGCAGCAGAAGGCCAAGACCTGTCAAATCCAGTTGATCTCAAGGACCATTGGGCCAAGCACGGAACTAATCGCTACATAACAATTAAGTAGATGAAGAAATCTGCAAATCGATGGATAAAACGCGCGAACAGCAAGTAGTCTTCAGTTAGCTGTATGTATCCGCAATTTTTCTTATCTGCTCTGGGAAAATAATGATTAGATAAAAGCCATAATTTAGGCTATGTGATGCTGACTTAAAGTGGGGGTGTATTTAAAGTACTCTTCCTCTACCTCTAGTTCAGTGTAAAGGGCCCTTAAGCTGGTGTTAAACTCTTATGAATAGAAGTGCTATGTTATAATATAGTCGGTTATTCGAAAACTTTTCATCTGGTATGGTTGATTGATCTTACGAAATGTTTGATGATTCAATAGACCAAATGTTCTAGCAGAGGAGGAATGACATCCAATCTCTGGCAAGAAAGTGAATAAACTGCAAATCAAACTATATGCGGTTTGTCTTCGTTTTAGTTTTATCGAAGACAAATCAAAATTGTGCATAATCCACTTTCGCTTCTGTTGAACGATTATAAGCGATTGGTCATAGTTTTTCTTGGTATAATCCTCACATATAGAATTTAACGTCATCGATTAGTACTTTCACTTGCCGATATTTTCATATCCAATCCTTTCAACACCCAGCACTTATAAAGTCCAGACTCGATATTTCCTCCAGTTTTTTCATCCCAGTTTGATTCGGTAAAATTTTCCAGGAAAGCTTCTGGCTAGGCAAAAGTTCAAACATTCCAGAGCCCAAAAGTATCAGTGGTAATCTACAGTTGAGCATCACGAGATTTTTTGCAAAAAAGAGAGAATGACAACTGCTGATTAACGCAAAACACCCATAAAATTACTTTTGTTCCCCAGTTTGACCACTGATGGTAGCATATAACAATTTATAAAAAAAAAAGTTTGCAAGGAACTCTACAGTTTGTGTCAGAATCAACAAAAATAAGCACAGATGAATCAGACAGGGATAACTGAATTTTTATGTTTCTCATCAAGCACAAAACAGTAGAGTCCAGAGCCAGTTTTTAGTTTCAAACAAGAAATAGAAAACTTCTTTTTTAAAAAAAGACGAAAATTATTCAAGCCTCAGACCGTCCTAGTTCATGAATTTCAACATTCAGGCAAATCCATAGACTTGCTTTCAGTGAAAATCAGTATTGTCATCATAGGCTGATAGCACAGCGACCAAACAAAAGAAAAACAAGAAAGCTGAGATTTGGAGACATGAAAGCAGATTGGAAGAGAGCATCAGATCTTCCTATTCAAGAATATAAATCATAAAACCCAGATAAGAGTCCGGGGATTCAACAATTCAAAAGATTCGTCATTTGCCACTCCAGGTTGAAAAAAAGAGGGATTTGTTTAAGATTATGCAAATAAAGAAGAGGGGAGGAGAACGACGGTCAAGGGCTGGTTTTTTTAGAGAGCCATTAGTGTTCCTTTTTATAGAGGCTCTTCCCTAGGGTTTGTTCCCGACAGTGAAATTAAATAGAGCCGCAAATATGATGTTATTGTTGTGTGTTTGATCCAGGGTTTTGTCTGGTCACTGGAAGCCTGTGAGTTTAATTTCATGGGCTCATTGGTTCATAATTCGGGTCCAGTGCATAGGCCCATTAGGTAAGCATTATAAATAAAATCAAAGGAAAAATGGGTCGGGTTATTATTATCTATACAGCTAAACCATAACATGGTTTTACTGTGCAAGTGAGTACTGTTCACGCAGACTCATCAACACTATTCATGTGCACTTTGACCCGGTGCATCGCGGGTGTATGTCCTCCTTTTTTTTTCGTTTTTCAACAGTGTATGCACGAAAATAACCCCCGAAAAGACAAAAAACGCCATCTTTTTCAGGGGTTGGACGGTCATTGACTGGTTCGGTCCGGCCGGCCAGTTTTTTTATTTTTTTAATATTAGAATGAATAGTGCATCGACAGTTTCGCCCCCCGAAAACGACAAAACCAAGGCTTGGGTGTGAGGGGCGTTCCGGTAATTAGCCAATTTTTTTGTTTTTTTTTCGCTGACAACTGTTGGCGCGTCGCCGGACGCGCCGTCCGTCCCAACGCTCACGCGTTTTTCGGACGGCGCGTGCGGCTTCATACGGCGTCGGAAAATGCCCAACCGGCGTCTAGAATGATTTTCAGGCATGTTCTCTTCCATATGGGGCGGCGCATGTAGCAAGATGGTGTCCGGAGACGTGTCAATGACCGTTTCAATTTTCACACCCACTTTCTCTCTCCTGCCTGCGCCAGCTAACGTCAGCTAAGCTGTTTTTTGTCAAAGTTCATTTCAGTCCCTGAACGTTTTAATTTGTTTTTCTGGCCCTTATGTCTATTAAATGAGTTTTGATTTGTTTCAATTTCATCCTTCAATTGAAATTGATTAGGTATTGAAGTTCCAGTTTGGTCCTCATTCTTTTAATTTATATGTTTGTATATTTATGACAAATTAAAGTATGTAAGACCAATATTATGTTCAAATATTTATTGAATATTATCGCCTAAAAATATATAGAGGGAGAGGAAAAATGACCTAGGATTTTTTTAATAACAGAAATTCATATCAGTATTCTTAAATACATTTAATATAATAATACGATGAATAAATCTTATAAAAAAAAATATATTGGCTTCAAGATTAAATTTTGTGTTCTTTTGAATAAGTTTATTTCTTGAAATAATTTTGCAGTGTTTTGACTTTTAAATTATATATTTGTATATTTATGTCAAATTAAAATATGTGAAACCAATTATATGTTCTAATATTTATTGAATATCATCACCTAAGAATATATATAGAGAGAGAACAAAATAGCCTAAGATTATCCTTTAAATTCAATATATTATTTAAATTATGTCAAATTAATTATATATTTGTATATTTATGTCAAATTAAAATATGTAAAACTAATTATATGTTTGAATATTTATTGAATATTATCGCCTAAAAATATATTGACAAAGAGGAAAAATGACCTAGGATTTTTTGAAGGGCAGAAATTCATATCATGTTTTCTTAAATATATTTAATATAATAATATGATTAATAAATCTTATATAAAAAAAAATTGCCTTCAAAATTTAATTTTGTGCTCTTTTATTTGAGTTTATTTCTTTACAAGGATTTCCAATGTTTTCATTTTTAATATTTTAGATATAATATTACTGCGGAAAAAAAACATCTAAAAAAAATATTGACAAATTTACCTGCATTATCTACAAGTCAAATTACAAAATATACAAGTCACTTCCCGTTTCCATTAGAATATTTTTTTTAAACGACAAATAAATAATTATAGTACAAAAAAAAATTAAGTTTATGTTTGAAAAACAAATTATAATATTTTTATTTCTAATATGTTTGATATTTATTGAATATTATCGCATAAAAATATATTAAGAGAGAGGGAAAATGACTTTGGATTTTTTGAATGACAAAAATTCATATTTTGCCCTATCTGCAGTATTCAAGATTTGTGAAGGCAAATCAGACATGTCACCATTACCAACACTTAATATCCATTTGGAGAACTCATGAATATTATCCTTTTCTTCAGAAGTTAGGCCATTTGTAGAGAGACACATGTTTTCTATAAGAGTCAATACAGTGAACCTGCATCACAAAGCTGAGTAAAAAATTATGATTTTCAATAACTGTGGTGTCCGGGTCAGCTTATGCGCATCACAATAAATCTTGAACTTATTTTTTTTTTACAGTTTTCACTGTTTATTAATATTTTAAAATGTTTTTTCCTCTTCTTTTTTTCAGGCTTTTTTTTTTTTATATATACTCGCGGTGTCCGGGTTAGTTTACACGCACCACAATTTTTTCCTCACATATATATATTTTTTATAACCGGGGTAGGTTACACGTGTCACGAATAATCATTTGACATTGTTTTTTTTTATTTTTTTTCAACTTATAATTTTTTTTTATAACTAGAATGTCTAAGCTAGCTTACGTGCACCATGACTATTATTTTGTACATAGCCAAAGGAGATCACAAATTCAAACAGTAATAAACAGTGATTTGAAATGTGGTTTTCGTTTTTCATTACTATTTAAAAAAACTGATTGAACTATGATTCTGGTGAGATATGACAAGAGTGTTTGATAATGCGTTTGAAAATCACTTTTGAACAAATTTTAACCTTTTTCAATTTTAAATTAAAAAAAGTGTTTCTACATGATTTTGATGTGCTAATGTCAATTTTTTTTAAGAAATTAAAAAAAAATACAATACGTTAAAAATCAATTATTTTTCTACATATAAAAAAGCCCAGCGCAACGCGCGGGCAAATCAGCTTGTTATTTTTACATCACAACTGTTTTTTTTTTTAAAGCATTCAATATATTTTATATATATAATATTCGACATTTTCATGATAAAAATAAAAAAGATACTTTAATAAAATGGAAAAATATCTAACATTATAATATAAAAAACACTTATATTGCCTGAAATCAATACAGTTAAATCACAATGTATGAATTATTAATTAAGTATGTTTATCTTAAAATCTTTAATTAAAATAATTACTTCTTGGTTATTCCAGTTAACACTTCATAAAATACTATCACACTTCATAAAATAAATTGTCGTTAAAACCCTTGACAATAGCATACTAGAGTGGTAAAAACCATTAAACAATTTAAGATGAGATGTGATATACTTAAAATAAAACAACCAAGATTAGTAAATTTAAAAATACTAAAGATTGTTAATTATGCAATTAAACATTAGTTCATAACCAAGTATAAAAAAACGATCGAATCAGTTTAAAAATATTTAAAGCTATTTTTATTTTTTAAACAAGATAAACTATAATTTTTCTTAAAAAGCATGATTTTTTATACGTTTTTAAATGAAGGCTAACATATATTAAATATTATCAAAGCTATTATTTTATTTTGTGAACGAGAGCCATAAAAACAAGCAAAGCAGGGGGGGCCCAAACAAACTCTTGGGGTTCTATTTACTAAGAAAATATTTTAAAATTAACTAATTTCAATTATTTTATTCCATACATTATAATCAACTAATATTTAATTACACGGTGAACAACCTTAAATATTTAACCCTCAACTATTTTATTTTGAAGTATATTAAAAATCAGCTGGATTTTAACTAGATTAACTTGTAATTTTATTTATCGAATAACTTTTATTTTGACTATATTTGTGTGATTTTCGAAAAAGAGAATCTATCTATTTTCTTAAATATCTGATTCAAGTTGTGTTAATTTTATTTTAGGTAATTTTAATAATAATATAATCCAGCAATTCATTAGTAAAAAAATTGATATTTTTAATTTCATTTGGTTGATATTATTTTTGAAAATATTATTTATTTAAAAATATTATTTTTTATTTTTTTTTAAATTATTTTTAATATTAACAAATAAAAATAAGAATCAGTAATTTCGTAGCATCACAGCCGATACAACAGGCCTCTTCTCGACACGAAGAGGATATAAAGAGTTTTTTAAGGTCGCCACAGAAGAAAAATTTAAAATAGCGTGCGTAGGGAAAAAAGAAAAGAAAAAGGGAGAAAATCTCTCTATAAAACAACACACTCTCTACACTAAATTTGTTTTATTAATAAAAAAGTAGCTCTTATCGGGAGAACCAAATAATCCCTTTTTATTACTTCAATCTCACTTCTCTCATGCTTCCATTTGAAAAATTAGGGTTCTCTTACTCTGCTTCTCATTCATTCTCAAACCTCAAAACCCTAATCCCCCCGATCTCTCTAACTAGCCGTTACCCCTCTTTCCCGCCAATTTCACAGCCGTTCGCCAATCTCCATTTCAAATACTAACCGTTAGATCTGCTCCTTTTAGCACATACTCCTTTTCAAGCTCACCGGAAATGTCGGCTGTCGAAGCGGAGAAGAAGGCAGAAGAGGAAAAGAAGGTTGAGGAGAAAGGAGGGGAGCTACTGTTCTGTGGCGCCACGTGCTGGGATATTATTGGTCGCAAGAAAGGCGCACAGGAAGGCAACTTAGTCTCACCTACTCGGCTCCGTCCTCTTGTCGGTGTCAATATCCGCTTCGTTGCCTCCGGTTCCGGTGAATTCCATTTCCTCATTTTTTATTTAGCATGCACAGAACACATAGATTAGCACCGTTGATTTGGTTATATTACTCTGTTACTTTTTGGTGTAGCGTCGTGTCACTGTGTAGCATTGGATGTTGAAGGGCGTTGCTACACATGGGGGCGCAATGAGGCACGAACTTAACTCATTTCTGAAGCTGTTTAGTAAATTTAGTAGTTAATGTCAGCAAACTAATGAATATTAGCTTGTGTTTACAGAGGGGGCAACTGGGTCATGGAGACTCGATTCAGCGCGATAGGCCAACAGTTGTTTCTGAACTTTCCAAGTAATTTATCGGAGTCAATGCTATTATATTTGATTGGCTTATTCTAATGTATATGTAGAAAGGATAGTTGTTTTGTATCTTTCGGTGGACTTCTAAAGGGCCTGTTTTTATGTGCATTTAATGTAGAGGCTGTGTAAAGTTTTTAGGTTTCAGTGTATTAGGTGTTCGATTAGCATGAGTGGAAGTATCTCAAAGAGTTTCAGGGTCTTTTGCTTAATTATTGGGCATTATAGAAGCAGAGATGAGTTTTGTATGGAGCAACATTGAAAAAATTTCAGGGTTCTGATGAAGTTTAGCCAGAGTCCTTGTGTCTTTGGTGTTGGGCTTGATCTTGGAGTCCGAAAACATGACATAATCAAGCAACAATTGCTTCCAGACCTTGTTCTGTATGCAAATTGTTATGAGAGTACTGACTGGTCATGCCTATTCATCATTTCTTAAGAAATATACTAAGAAAGTTTGTCAATGAAAATAATATTAGGCATGCCTCCATAAAATTCACAGTTTTTAAGAAAGGCTCAAGGATATGTGTGAACCTGTTAGTTATAGCATGAGGGAATGGTCAGTGCTATTTTGAAAGAGTTTCTTGAATCCATCGCAAGTTATCAAGATATTGACCAGTGGAAGAAGATGTTGCCAGACAATTAGCTCTGACCCCCTCTTTTTCGAAATTTAAGTCTGTGACTTCTGAATTAGGCTGAGTAATTTGAGAATAGGTGATTACTATGAGAAGGGATTGTTCTTTAAAGAAGCTTGTCGTTTACCATGCACTTATTCAAAACTTTGCTGAATTTGTTTTCCTGATCCCCAGTGGTCTGGTTGGCAGTTTTGTGCCTTGTTGCTAATTTTGAATTGTGGTGTTCATAGAACTTTAAGCCACAACTCGGTAAAGTGATATTTGACCACCCTGTTGATTTGAAAATTCATATGGGCCCTTGGTTTTCCTTCTTTCTAATATTTTTTTCATTCCTTGTATGGATCAAGTCTGATAATTTGGACAAGATGATTATTGTGAGAAGAGTTTTATCCTGAGAGATTCGAAGAACTCACAGTTTTGCCTTCCCAAATAAATGTTGATAAATATTTCTACTAACCCTTGTTGGTTTTACTTTGAAGGTATAAACTCATCAAGGCTGGAGCTGGTAGGAGCCATACAGTAGTGGTTACTGAAGACGGTCTATCACTTGCATTTGGCTGGAATAAACATGGGCAGCTGGGCTCTGGCTCAGCAAGAAATGGTAAATCCATCCTCTTCCAGTTCATGTTGAATGAAACTTCATGGGTTAGATACTGTGATTAGGAAGTTTGCATTGCAATTGGTACACATGTAAATCATTTTTGATATTCTCATTGAAGGGTGTGAAATATTTGTTTCATTTCTTGACCGGCTTTGTATTTTTGCATTTTCAAAGGGAGAGGAAAAAGAGAATTTTGTTAATATGAGTTGCTTATTTTAGTTAAAAATGTTAATCCGATGTAGAGTGTTTGCTGCGTGTCACCTGATATGTTCGATTTTTGATATCAACCTCCTAGATTATGATCTTGCTTGACTTATTTGTAGAAATTGAGTCATCTCCTGTTCGCTGTCTCGTTTCTGATGTCAAAACTACTGCTTGTGGCGCTGACTTCACGGTGTGGTTATCCTCTGTTGAAGGAGCTTCTATATTGTATGGTTTGTGGATACATTTGAGTTCTATTTTTCTTGGTTGAAATGCTGAACAACTTTATGGCTAATGAATCTCATTTTACCCAGATTACTTGCTGATTTGCTTACTTGTTCTTTTGGTTTCTAGATCTGCAGGCCTTCCACAGTATGGTCAACTTGGACATGGAACTGACAACGAGGTATGTTGGAAGCAGATCTTTCCTTGTATTTTCTGAGGATTTCATTAATGTTGAGTAATTCTGGACACACTGTCACTATGTTCTGTGGTTCTGTAACTGAACACTTCAGCCACATAAGGTATATAACAGTTTTGTACGGCTCCTTTTTGTGTGGTAGCTATATTGGTATCATGCTTAGGACAGGAAATAATAGGGGTGCATGGCACCATCTGATAGTGATTTTAGAGAACAAATCTTCAGACCTGTCTGCATTGCCAATGACTTTCTGCCATTGAATTGAATCTCCTAAGCCTTTTCAAATTAGTATGTGTTTGCCTGTGTCCAGTTTGTTATATTCTGAGATGGCAGTTGTTTAGCAGAATTTCTGCTTCACAGCAGTCGACGAAATTTATTTAGTCCTTTTACATCAAGTGGCATGTCTGATTGATGTAGTTGGGTTAGAGATGCTTTTAGATGTTTTGGGAGCTTACAAAATACATGGACTCTGGTTCATTTCTTTGTAAACCAACTAACTTGTGCTTGTCAGGCAGAAACACCTTGTCATATCATGACTTGCTTTTAGTCACAGATTTTAATGTGGCCTTTTGCAGTACAACACAAAAGACAGCTCCGTCAGGCTAGCATATGAAGCTCAACCTCGCCCTAGAGCAATAGCTGCTCTTTCCAGAGAAACCATTGTGAAAGTTGCATGTGGAACAAATCATACAGGTTATTACGCAACACATTCTCTCTCCTATTTTTCAATTTTTGCCATGCCCTCACTGACATACTTCCTGCTGTTGTTTGTTGCATTGACCAATTCATTATGGGTATCCAGTGGCCGTGGATTCAAATGGTTATGTTTACACGTAAGCATGTTCATGATTGATCCACTTTATATACTTCACTTTGTTCCCATGTATCTGAAACTCATTTATATTTGCAAATTGTTTCTGTTGGTTTGTTTAGGTGGGGCTTTGGCGGTTATGGAAGGTTTGTGCCACATCTTTGACATTGGTCTCTGTGAGTCATGCTGCTGTGGACAACTGAAGCATTTTGGACATCGATATTAATGATATTGACATCTTATACACAGCATCTTCTTTGCTATTTCACATTTGTAATTCCATGATTTTGCCTTTTAGGCTTGGACATAGAGAGCAGAAGGATGAGTGGGTCCCTCGGCGTGTGGATGTCTTCTCAAAGAACAATGTTCTGCCTCCTGATACAGTTATTTCAGCTGGTTCTGTGAATTCTGCATGTACTGCAGGTATCATATGTTATTGACTGGCATGTTTTACTGAATTCTTTTATGAGGGGTGCTACACACCATAGACTTGACCACCTAAAGGACGTAATAAATTGTCAAAAAAGCCCTAAATTTCTTCTTTTCTTGATTACACCACTTCCTGTTATGACTGTTATTAAGACTAAATGCCATCCCAAAAAGTGGTGATCACAAAGTTGCTAGATACAGAGTTAGAAGATGGCAATCAGGATTATATCATCACTTTTGAATAGAGATGCTTTTAAGATGTCTTAGTACATTATTTATATCATTCATCAATTCAATGAAAGTTTTAGAACGGCTTGCAGATAAACATCCAGGTTTATATATTACCAGATAACTCCACAGGACCAAAGCAATTGGATTTACTATATATACTTACATCTTATTAAGCTTTTCAAACTATGCACAGCCTGCTTGTGTTTGTAAATTTTCATTCCAAATATTTGATCATGTTCCAATTTCCAGGAGGTGGACAGTTGTATATGTGGGGAAAATTAAAAAACACTGGCGATGACTGGATGTATCCTAAACCACTCATGGATTTAAGGTTGTTCTCTACGTCATTGTTAAACTTCTGTTATTATTTTAACTTGTGATTTATTATGATTTAATTCTTTTGTTTTGTCATTGAAACCCCACTTTCCTTTGCGAATCCCATTCTGCTATTTTGTAAAGACATTGGCACGTGTTTGACATCATTCTTTCTGGTTGTCTGATTAAAAAAAATATATCCTTCATTATTGCTGTTCTGTGCTCTAATCATATTTGATTTAGCAATGCCTGCACAATAGTATACTTATAAATACTAATGCTGGTTAACTTGTGAATCTCTTGTGTATTTTAAAATTTGATATAGGCTTACACAAAGTTCTGGATCATTCATTTCTCCAATAAACCGGTTTTGATCGATAAATAGCAATTGTATACATCCAATTTTATTGTCATTTTGCATACAGTGGTTGGAATTTACGTTGCATGGATTCGGGAAACATGCATCATTTTGTTGGCGCTGATAACTCCTGCATAAGTTGGGGTCATGCTCAAAATGGAGAGCTGGGATATGGCCCTAGTGGTCAAAAGTATGTAATTTTTAACACCCAGCATCTCTTTGGTCCTTTATCTTATCTTTATGTTCACTTTATATATGTTCTTGTATATCAGGTCTTCGGCAGTGCCCAAGAAGGTGGATATTCTGGAGGGCATGCATGTTATGGGGTGAGCTAATTATTATATTTGTAATTATTATCATTATTATATATGTGCATAGATAAATGATACATGCTTCAATTGTTTGTCTGGACTTGACATTGAGATTTTTTGCTCTAGTGTTGCATGTGGCATGGGCCATTCCATGGTCATAGTTGACAGAATGAATGTTGGTGATCGACTTGATCAGGTAATAAGTTTAGATTTATAGTCTTCCTGGGATTGCAAGCTTAGTGCTCTTTCTGTGCGCATTAGGTTCAGTGATCGAGTCTACGGTTTCAGATTTATGTTTTGATATTGTTGTTTGCCCATTCTCTTATGTTATCAATAAAATAAAGTCGCTGTATGGTTGCAACAAAAATATAACTGTTTTTTTCTTAAAAAAAAGAGTATTTGGTGGAAAATGGAAACAAGGTGCATGTTTGGAGTTACAAACTACTCATGTTTTTAGGCAATTGTCTTAAGAAGATTGATTGGTTCCTGTGATTGTCACAATGTCACTTCAGGACTGTTTTTATGTTCAAAACACGGATTATCCTTGTTAGATATCTTAGTCATGAATCCCAGGCCGCGACAATTGGCTCCTTCGGGAGTTTGTGTTTTGTTGGATATTTTGTGGTTCTTTAGATATGGCATTACTGGAATTGGTGTGCGAGTATGTATTAGCGTGTCTGTGTGCTGTTTGATTTATTCTGATTACAGGAATACTCATGTCTAACACCTGTGGTCTTGACAGCTTGATGTCTATGATGGAAAAGCTTCTGGTGAAGGTATGCTAAATGTTAAATGTACTTTATTGATTTATTTTCTCATCGGTAAATCCTCTACTTCTTTCTCCATAAAAAAATAAATAAATTAAATCCTCTGCTTCTGTTAGGAGCAGATGTTAATAAGTAGTTTTGGAAACCGGGTTTCTGCATTGCTTACCACGGGCTTACTTATGGGCAATTTCTATAGCTCAGTGATTGAAATATCTTTGGTCTCTTTTTTCTGATAAGCAAAAGGCTTACCAAAAGACATCAATGAATGCGTGACGCATCAGTTATGATGAGCTGTTGGAATTTCATCTGGTAGTGTATTGTTATTCTGCAGGAAGTGGGGAGACTGAGTGTAAAAACCCTGTGAAGCAAAGTGCGAAAAAAGGTGCTGCTAAAGTTTCTGATAAATCCAGGAAGAGGAAGTCAAAAGATTCATCGGAATCTGAAGATGAAGAGAATGGTGATGGTGAAAGTGATGAAAGTGAAGATCAAGTCAATGGTCAGACAGAAAAGAAGAGCAAACGGGGTGGAAAAGTTTCTGGCAGGGGTCAAAGTAAAGGTGGAAAAAAATCTTCTTCCGATGGAAAAGCTACTGGGCGTGGGCGGGGCCGCCCGCCATCAGGAAATAAAAGCACAGTTTCATCTCAAGAAAAAGCTGGTAAGAGAGGAAGGCCACGCAAGTCGTGACTCGCAAATGTCGAGTTTCCAACAGGAAATTTTGGTCTCTCAATGTAGAGAATTGTACGATCTCATACATTAACTGCTGTAATCTGCCTTCTTTTTTTAATTGGTTTATATTTTCAATCTTCAGTTGCCTACACAGCTTTTCTGTTTTCACAAAACATTTTTTCTGGGTTGGCAGGGCTTGGAGGTCTAGGAGAATTGTATTATCTGAGTAGCGGCCTGTACCAAATTTTCATATAGAATGAAATTGCATCATCTAATTGTCTAAAAGTACTTTCAACTCATTTGCTTTAGCTTTGCACGACACAGCAATGCTACAACTGCTAGCATCCTGGGTGACTGTGTTTCAGTATCATGGTCAGTTAAAATCTCTAGCTTTCTCAATCTATCTAGGGGGCCAGCTGGTTCTTTTGATCCAGCAACAGGGAGTGGGGAAGCTCATGACTGTGATGGCACTCAAATCGTAATGCTTTTTGTTGTATTCCAAAGAATCAGTTATTATACCCCATTGCTTATTCCAGTGGCAAATTTCTAAGATATATCAATCAGGACAATCTTCGGCCGACGCCAAATGATAAGTTCTTGTCCTTACAATTCACTAAAAGTGCCTATTCTATTTTGGCAGGCGATTGGTCCGCAGTGACGTGTCCAATTAATATCAAAGGACAAATTCTTCTTATGTTTTAGGTACATGTCTGTCCACTTCCTGAATTGACCGGCTACTTTATGGCTTTTGCAAGAAAATATTAGTATCTAGGGAAGCTACAATTATTATTATAATCATTTTATATTCCTTCCGTGTGCTTATGAGTTTCAAGAAAAGATTAGCATCACCGGAGAGCTGCTTTGGGCTGGATTTTCTAGCAGCCTTTCTCCCACTTGAGAGATTCAATTCTACCTCTTGAAATCATCAAGGAATGAAAGCTTTCTACCATTTCCCAACCATTCGAGCATGAAAATATTCCATTTGAATTAAGATTATGAATTATTAAAACATTAACTAATTTTTTAGTTATTAAATTTTAAAATGCATGCGATTGCATAATTTTTTTGAATTTTTGTATGGAAATACCAAAAGATATGATCTTTTATGTTTTTAAAAGATTTGACCATATGAAAATAAAATATTTTTCTTTTACTAATCAAACCTATTATCTTTTTATCTTATCTATTTGAAATAAGGATACAAAAATAACACAAAAGCCTTTTTTTAGTATATTTTACTCACGCACAGCACAATTACATGTTTTAAAAAACACAATATTCAAGATGTGACAATAGCTTAAAAACTCACTAAAAATTCAAGAATTAGCAAAATGGTCCTTCCAATGGATGGTAAGATTGCCAGGAACTTTGGAAATGCAGTGAAGGATGAAAGACCGTTAGATCTGGACTAATTTCTTCTTTTCTTTCTTTGTATATTTGCAGTGAATGTTGATGTCACCTATAAAATAAGAAAAATCCATAACACATACGATTTTATTATATTTTAAAATCTGTCACTCTCTTTCCACCAGAGTTATAAATCCCGTTCCGTTCCGGCCGGAACAGCTCGTTCCACTGAAAAATCCGGGACAAAACGGCGACGTTTTTGTCCCGGGTAGAATTCCGGACCGATCCGGCCATTCTGGCCGAATTCCGGTCGGAACGCCCCGGTTTTGTACCGGGAGTTCCGTTCCGGTGTCAGCCAAAACCCAAAACGACGTCGTTTACACCAGAATTGACCAACATCATTGATGGATAACTGGCCGCAAAAGTTGGTACGAGAGACGTAGTGGAGGGTATCTTTTGGTTGTTGTTGTTGCTTGAGAATGGTTTCAGGGGAAGAAGAAGAAGCAGAAAGAGCTGCAAGGGGTTTTGCATATTTTGTTGAAAGTGATTTGGAAAAGTGATATTTGAGAAGAGTTTGGAGGAGAGGAAGAGAGGAGGGTCTGGTCGTGCGGAGAGTGATTAGAGGGAAGGATCAGAGAAGAAGAGTCATGGTGATGGTGGGGTCAAAGAAATGGCGTGGGAATTTTGGAGAAGGAGCAAAGGGGTTGAAGCCTGAAGGAATAAAAAAGATTGGGTTTTTAGTGAGGGGCGGCGGCGACCTGAACCTGAAGAGAAAAAGATAGGGTTTATTAGCTTGAAATGAAAGTGAAGGGGACAAAAACGGGGTGGGTGGGTTTTTACTTTTTATAGTAAGTATTATTATATTATAATAATTATTATTATATAATAATAGTTATTAATTATAATAATAATATGTAGAAGATGTTTGATGTATTTTTCTTTTATTTTAGAACATTTTACTTTCATAATATTTTGGAATTTTAAAGATGTTTCTAATTTTGAGATTATGTTTGTATTGTATAATTTAAATTTCATTTATCTTGAATTTAAATTATACTTGTTAAATTAATATTTTATTTTTTTCATATATATAATTAAATAAATATGAACAGTACAAAACCGGAACGGAACGCCGGAATGCACCGAAACCAGAACGTTCCGTTCCAAACAAAAAACCGGAACGGTACCCAGAACGGATTTTACAACTATGCTTTCCACTATAACTTTGACTCTTTAGTCCTCAAATTTATTATTTAGGGGTGTTTAAGACTGTTTTTTAAAAATTCTTTAAAAAAGTTAAAAAAATTTTATTTTGATTTTTTATTTTAAATTATTTTTTTGTGTTTTAAAATTATTTTGATGTACTAATATCAAAAATTATTTCTAAAAAATAACAAATATCATTTTAATATATTTCTAAATAAAAAACACTTTCAAAATAACCCCAATCATACTCTAAAACAATCACTCGAACATCTAATCTCAACTCACAATACAACTTTAGGTTCATACATATGGAGAGAAGAGATCACACCCGTAGATCACATCTTTTGAGTTATGATGTAGGCTCATAAGACTTTATTTTACAACTTTGTCAATATACACTTCATTTCTTTTATCTCTTTCTAAAGTCATTTAAACAAAATTTTGTTAGTTAGTTCAACTCGACCATATGAAATCTCTACCACTGCTGTCTTATCTTCTGGTGAACAAGTGTGTGGTCATCCAAAATTTTATTATCATTCTTATTGTTCTGGCTAAGATTCATCTGAGCAATCCATCATTTTCTACTCCTTTTTCCCCTTCATTTTCTAGAATTGCGATATCGCCTTGTTTGGTGTTAGGTTTTCTCGTTATTTCCCCCAGGTCTGCTGTTTCATGTTCAATTAACAGTTCATAATTATGCGAGGGAGCTTGCATTCAATCATGCTCCATCCCTTACTGCACTTAAATGATGGGATATAGTTCTTTTATGCAAAGATTGCCAATCACATAACCCTTAACCACAAGGTAATGATCCTATTATTCTAATACTAAATTGAGAAAAACTTTAATGTCTAGGTGGGTGAACATGGAGCGCCGCCGGACAACGCCTGAGACTCAATAGCGAAAATAGGTAAGAATCATGAGCTGCGGTGCCTTTATTTATGCCCAATATTCGTTACGCATGAGCTTTAGGCACAAGGCAGAGAGCATCCCTCATATGAGGAGTACTAATTCCGGGTAGCACATCGTTCATGTCTATATCTTCTCCTTTCATCCCAGATGGCATTTCCCAGTCAAATTTATGAAGAAGATTGGCAAGTGATAGCTCCACAGTGAAGAGTGCAATAAAAATCCCAGGACAAATTCTTCGGCCAGCACCAAACGGTGTAAGCTCAAAATCATTTCCTTTCAGATCAATAGAGCTGCCCGAGAATCTATCAGGATCGAACTCATACGGATTCTCCCAGGTTTCTGGGTCCCTTCCAACAGCCCAAACATTCACGTAAACTAAGGTCTTGGTTGGAATTTCGTACCCACCTATGCTGCACTCCTTGGTTGTTTCTCTCGGGAGTAGCAGTGGGACTGTTGGCTGCAATCTCATGGTCTCTTTAACCACGGCTTTAAGGTAAGGCAATTGCTGAACATCATCTTCATCCACAAAACCTTTATTTCCAAATAAATTTCTAACTTCTTCTTGAGCTTTTCGCATTGCTTTAGGATTCTTCATTAGAACCGACCTGTATCGCTTCCTCCAATTTCATACGTTTTCCCAAAGGCAGCTCTGTTAATTGCTGTGCTTGTAAGAGACACCATTTCTGTAGTCAAGTTGAATGGTTTAGAAGCAAGAGCTAATTAGGATATTTTTTCAATCATACGAGAAACCTCATCTTCTCTAATGCAACGGAAACTTTGTGCTACAGTTGAGCTAAAGACATGAACGGCACATATCTTCCTCACCTCCCTCCAATAATCTCCATATGGTGCGAAAGCCAAAGTCGAAGCCATTGTAGGACAGTTTTTTCGTGGCAGTCAAGACAGGCCTACTACAGAACTCGAGGTCACGAGTTTTCATTATCTCTCTAGCCATTTTGGCTGAAGAGACTATTAGGGTTGGCCTGGATCCTAGCCTCAGGTACACGAGGGGGCCATGTTTTTGAGAGAGTCTCCATAGGTGCTCATGAAGGCTGGAATTGCCAAGCTGGTGTAAGTTACCTATGAAGGGAAGACCGACAGGACCAGGAGGCAAACAAGCTTTTTTAGTTGTTCTGTTTCTCTTGATCAGAAGAAACAAGAGGGAAATGGAGAGAGAGAGAATCAGGAATTCGAGTACTAAAGCCATTGTTATTTATCTATTTGCTTTCGACAGAAACTGTAATAATAGGCATGTTATATGTTCTCGCTCAGACGTAATTTGCTATGCCACACCTTAATAATTCTTGAATGTACATCCAATCACTAACAACTGGGAAAAAAACTATTTAACTCGATGATAACTTTACTTCTTTTCCTCAAAGGTTTTGCTGATCGGTCAATTACAAAACAGGAGGACTCAGAAGGAACGAAAATTATTTAAGTTAAAAATAATAATAATAAATATTGTTTTGATATATTTTATTGCTCATTCTTTAGCAGCCATTCACACGTGATCTTGATTAATTAGTAACAAAAAACAAAAACACCACTGTTTTGGCAAAGATTCATTTGAGCAACCCGTCATTTTCTACTTTTAGGATGTGTGCTTGTGATTTCGCCTTGTTCGGAGCTTGGTTCTCAGGGTCTTATCGGAGCTAGGTTCCCTGGATTGTAGGCAAAATCACTGTTCGATGGAGTGAAGCGCATGAAACTGCTTTAAGGCCATGGTAAGTAAATCCATAGATGGTGAGTTTTATTTAGGTTATTTTTAAAAGTTATTTTTATTTAAAAATATATTAAAATAATATTTTTTTAAATTATTTTTTATATCATAATTTAAAAATAATCTAAAAACATAAAAAAATAATTTAAAATAAAAAATAAATATATTTATTTCAAAATCGTTTTTAAAAACTAAATCATGAACGTGAAAGGCCATGAACCAGGTGCGCCATTTGGTAAAGCAGTCGATCTGCAAACCTAATTCCAGACCTCACTCTGACCATCATTGACAGTTCATTAAGCCAGGGGCTCTGTGATTATCCATGATAGTTAGCACGTGTGACACGTTGGGGCCACTCGTGATATATGTCCTTTTGCCTGATAAATACATTCCAGAATATAAATAAAACAAGTATTAGAGCATCCAAGTAGAGTGATCACGAAGCCTCTGTTGGACAAATTCTTTCCTCTTTTTTAGACTTCTAGCTGTAAAATATCTCGTTGCAATTGCCACGTATCAAGGCTAAATTCACATTTTTTAATTGATAAATGTAAAATCTCATGGTTAATTCTAATCGACGATTTTCATTTCCTTAACTTTCTTAGCAAGGATACCGGAAGGAGGTGGTGGTGGTTTTCTAATACAATCACATAAAATTATATATTTATATTATTTAAAAAATTATATCAATTTAGTATATGTTGATGCATTTCTTAATAAAAAAATATTTTTAATTATATTCGCAAAAAGACATTAAAATTGGAGTGGTTGGAAAGAGAAAAAAAAACACGATAGCCTGTGGTTGCTTTTCGATCCAACTTAATAAATAAGAGAATAATATGCCGAATAATTACGGCACACACAACCGCCAACGAATACCCAATTGACTACAAAAAATAATCATCTCTAATTGATTTCATCAATTGCATTTTTTTTATCAACTGATTATATAACTGTCAAAACAATTAAGACACACCAAACAATCAATCAATTACAGTTTTGCAATCTATGAATTAAATAAATCAACACACAATAGCAATCAACCAGAAATAATTCATCTTTGATAGATTTTAGCAGTTGCAATTTTGCTATCTGCCGGTTAAATCCTTTATTGCTGTTAAAATAAACTCAACCATCAACAAGTTCGATACAATAATTTTACTAATTAAATATTAAAATAACCAATTATAACACACATAAAATCAATCAGTTTTCCACATAAATAAAAGCCTAGCGCAACGCGCGGGCAAGTTCGCTCGTACTACCTTATAAAACTAGCTTGAATTGTTCCATTGGGGTTTTCTTTTTCTTTTCTTTTTTTTTTATCTAGAAAGATTTGTTTGGTGTATTTCTCATTATGGTAAATTTTCCTCTTTCCTTTTTTCAGTTTTATAACTTTGGATCAGCAGCCCTTATTCTCTAGCAGGCGACACATGATCCTGATGAACAAGTGCGTGGTCATCCAAAAGTTAAGTATCATTGTTATTGTTCTGGCTAAGATTCATCTGAGCAATCCATCGTTTTCTACTCTCTTTTTCTTTCCCTTTTTTTTTGGGCGTGTGCTTGATCACTTATCGCCTTGTTCGGTGTTAGGTTTTGATGTTATTTCCCCCAGTTCTGCTGTTTCATGTTCAATTAACAGTTCATAATTATGTGATGGAGCTTGCATTCAAATCATGCTCCATCCTTTACTACACTAATTAAGCTGATATTGAACCAGGAAAGCAATTAAATGATGAGATATAGTTCTTTTATGCAAAGATTACCAATCACGTAACCTTTAACCATAAGGTAATGATCCTATTAATTTTAATACTTAATTAAGAAAAACTTTAATGTCTAGGTGAACATAGAGCGTCGGACAACGCTTGAGACTCAATAGCGAAAAGCATTGCGCTCAACATCTACAAGAGAGACGGGATAATAAGTAATAATCATGAGCTACGTTGCCTTTGTTTATGCCCGATATCCATTACGCATGAGCTTTAGGCACAAGGCAGAGAGCAACCCTCATACGAGGAACAGTTCCGGGTAGCACATCGTTCATGTCTATATCTTCTCGATTCATCCCAGATGGCATTTCCCAGTCAAATTTATGAAGAAGATTCGCAAGTTGTAGCTCCACAGTGATGAGTGCAGTAGACATCCCAGGACAAATTCTTCGACCAGCACCAAACGGTGTTAGCTCAAAATCATTTCCTTTCAAATCAATAGAGCTACCTACGAATCTATCAGGATCGAACTCATACGGGTTCTCCCAGATTTCTAGGCCCCTTCCAATAGCCCAAACATTCACGTAAACTAAAGTCTTGGTTGGAATTTCGTACCCCCCTATGCTGCACTCCTTGGTTGTTTCTCTCGGGAGTAGTATAGGTACAGCTGGCTGCAATCTCATGGTCTCTTTAACCACGGCTTTAAGGTAAGGCAATTGTTGAACATCATCTTCATCCACAAAACCTTTATTTCCAAATAAACCTCTAACTTCTTCTTGAGCTTTTCGCATTGCTCTAGGATTCTTCATTAGAAAGGCCATGGCCCAAATCGCAGTAATGGCGCTTGTGTCTGTTCCCGCAAAAAATATATCCTGCAAGGAAGTAAAATAAATCTGAATTGAGAATAAAATTAAAAAATATATATTATTTCTTTATGTATTAATTACTGAAAACTAGTTGTATACAAAGTTATTAAACATGGTCATCCTATGACTTACTTGATGAACTAGAACCAAGGTATTTTGAATTTCTTGAAGTAAAATATATTTTTGACAAGGTAAATTGAGTTCTTGGGTTAAATTATTTAATTTGACCAAGTCAACTTTTACAGGTTTTTTTTTCAAAACCCCACTTAGCCAAATTAAATATCAACACAGCAGCTCCATCACGTTCAATAACAATGGTCATTAATTGGAAATGAGAATAAAAAAAAAAAGCACTAACGAGCATTATAAACAAGATGAAATTACTCGAGTTCAGAACTTATTAGATTACCGTTAGAATTCCTTTGATGTGATCCAGGGTTAGCTGAAATTTAAATGAGCCATCCTTGTATATTTGAAGCAAAATATCAAGTATAGTACCCTCCCCCTCGGGCTTAGGCCTATTTGGACAAAGATTGTCATCGATGATTCCGTTGTAGAAAGCATCAAATTTTTCGAAATTCTTCTCGAGACGATAGGACAGCCCGGTTATTTTATCGGCGAGCCAGCCCCAGCAAGGAAAATAATCCGAAAGGAAAAGACTTGAAACCGTAGCCTGGGCTTCGATCAGCAACTCTAGGAACCTGTTTGTATCGCTTCCTCCCATTTCATACCTTTTTCCAAAGGCAGATCTGCAAGTTGTTGTGCTTGCAAGAGACACCATTTCTGCAGTCAAGTTGAATGGTTTAGAAGCAAGAGATGATTTGGATATTTTTTCAATCATACGAGAAACCTCATCTTCTCTAATGGAACGGAAACTTTGTACTCGAATTGAGCTGAAGACATGAAGGGCACATATCTTCCTCACCTCCCTCCAATAATCTCCATATGGTGCGAAAGCCAAGTCGCAGCCATTGTAGGACAGTTTTTTCGTGGCAGTCAAGACAGGCCTACTACAGAACTCGTGGTCACGAGTTTTCATTATCTCTCTAGCCATTTTGGCTGAAGAGACTATTAGGGCTGGCCTGGATCCTAGCCTCATGTACATGAGGGGGCCATGTTTTTGAGAGTCTCCATAGGTACTCATGTAGGGTGGAATTGCCAAGCTGGTGTAAGTTACCTATGAAGGGAAGACCGTCAGGACCAGGAGGCAAACGAAGTTTTTGAGGTGTTTTGTTTCTCTTGATCAGAAGAAACAAGAGGGAAATGGAGAGAGAGAGAATCAGGAGTTCGAGTAAAGCCATTGTGATTTACCTATTTGCTTTCGACATAAACCATATAAATAGGCATGTTATATGTTCTCGCTCAGACGCAATTTGCTATCCACACCTTGATATTTCTTGTATTCAGTCACTAACAACCGGGGACAAAAAATATTAAGCTCGATGATGACGTTCCTTTACTTCTTGCCTCAAAAGTTTTGCCGATCGGTCAATTACAAAATAGGAGGAATCAGAAGGAAACGAAAATTCTTTAAGTTAAAAATAATAATAATAAATATTGTTTTGATATATTTTATTTTTCATTTTTCAACAGCCATTCACTCATGATCTTGATTAGCAAGAAAAAACAAAAACACCACTGTCTTGCAAAGATTCATTTGAGCAACCCGTCATTTTCTACTCTTAGGAAATTAGAAAAAGGTAGCCATCATGGCAGCTGCTTCATTGAAATTTACTCTCTTGGTCCTCGTAATTGATCTTTCAAATTGATGGCTACAGGTAGAATATTATACATGTTTTATGGTCAACCCAACACGTGAAAGAAAAATAATCCGAAAGAAAAAAGGTAGCCATCATGGCCTCTGCTTCATTGATAAGGCTATGAAATTTACTCTCTTGATCCTCGTAAAACTGATCTTCCCGAAGGCAGCCCTGCAAAGTGTGGAGTCTGCAAGGGCGGTCACTGCCTCGCTCAAGTTTGTAGACTTTGAGGCATCGGATATTTTTCGAATCATGTATATAAGAAACCTCATTTTCATGAATGGAGCGAAAAGACTGCACTCTTTTCAAATCAAGGAGTCGAAGAGCACAAATTTTCCTCAACTCCGTCGTAAGTAACACCGTGTGACGTGAAAGCCAAGTCTAGGCCGTTATGGGACAGCTTTTGCTGGCCCAGTAAGGAAGGCCTGCCAGAGAATTCCAGATCATGGGTTCTCATTTCTCATAACCTCTTTATCCATTTTATCTGGGTTTGGCACAAAACCGAGTAAATTGCTTGAATGATTTTTGTTATGTAAATAAAACAAATTTGAGTTTTTTTTTTTTTTTTTATGTAGAATTTATTGATATTTTAAAATATATTAGAATATTTGCAACAAGTACCGGGAGTCCACCTTCTATAAGAGTCAGCATCCAAACACGTCATAAAAAATTAGCCCGTTATAGGGAAAATGTCTAAATACAAGAGGTGCAAATTCGAACCTAAAAAACTTTCAAGGGCGGCTGAGAGTTTTTGGAAAAACTGGCAACGGGTCCCATCTAGTCATGCAAGCCCTACCGTTGGAAGTGGTGACGGTAAGATGATGTTGGCAAGGCAGGAGACACGACTTGTAGATATTTAGTTAGCTTTAGGTTGTGCTTGTTATTGATTTTAGTTTTATAGTTGAGGTTTTACAAAAATAGTTTTATAAAAAATATTTTAATTATATTTTAAAATAAATTTTGAAGTGTTTGGTTAAAATTGTGGTTGAGTTTGATGTTAATGAAAAGCAATTTCAAGTGTTTGTTTACCAGACTTCTCATATTGCTTTCAACTTGTAAAATTATTTTAAAGTATATATATTGTTTTTTAAATATTAAATAATTATAATAATAAAATATAATTAATAATTCAAGTAAATTAGACACTTGTTTTTATTCTCCCATCAAACTACCTGTAATTTCATCACAAACTATAAATTCATACATGAAAGTCTCTATGTTCCCGGAACAGCATATAATAAAATATCATCTGAAATAAAATTAGAATTGCAAGATAAAAATTATATTGTGATCTTTTCTAATATATTTATTTATTATAATTAATTTATAGATTATTTTAATATTAAAAATATATTTTTATAAGAAAATATAATAAATAATAAATTATTTATAAGAAAATTAGGTTGGAATGCCATCAAGTTGCCTCCTCTGCTGATCTCTGAATTATGTTACTTGGAATGAGCCAAATTTTCGGTCTTCCATAGATTCAAGAACATGGCAAGTGGGGTTTTGGCCTAGCGGTTGAAGGGATTTGTTTCCTTTTTCTGTACCAGGGTTCAAGTCCTACCATGCACGCCTGTCACCCTCGCGGTGCCTTACATGCTCACTGGGTTTGCAGGATGTTCAGTGAGTAGTGAGTTAGTTGTAGTGTGCGTAAGCTGACCCGAACACCCCGATTATAAAAAAAAAGAACACGATGGAAGACCGAAAATTTGGCTTTCCGTGAAACTCGCCCCGGACCGCAACGCACGAAAGCAATAAATTTGTTGCTACCCGTGCATCGATAAAATTTTGAGGTGAAATTCACCGGGTTTTTTTTTCAAATTTCTATATTAATCAAACATTCAAATCAAAACATTTATTTTTTTTACTCTACTAATCATACCACACTCCCACTGGACTCCAAAATCAAAAGGCATGAACATGTGATGTCTCCTTGTCTCAACTCCCATGTTACCACCACTGAAACAGTGATCTTCCCTTTTTCTTTTTAAAAGTTATTTTTGATATAAAAATACTAAAAAAAATTAAAATAACTATTTAAAAAAAAAAAATTAAAATAACTATTTTTTTAAAAAAAATACTTTTATCACAGACAAAGTGACTGCGCATTGGTCTTACGTTTCGTCTTCGACAAAGATGAAAGACCGATAGATCTAGACTGATTTCTTCTTTTCTTTTTTTCTATATTGGCAATGTTGATGTCACCTATAAAATAAGAAAAATCCACAACACATACGAATTTATTATATTTTAAAATTTGTAACTCTCTTTCTATGACTTTGACTCTTTAGTCTTCAAATTTATCATTTAGGGGTGTTTACAACGTGTTTTAAAAACAAATGAAAAAAATAATTTTTAATTTTTAATTTTTAATTTTTTGTGTTTTAAATTATTTTGATATGCTCATGTCAAAAATTATTTTAAAAAAATAAAATAAACATCATTTTAATACATTTGAAATAAAAAAAAACATTTTCAAAACAAACTCAACCACAATCCTAAACAATCACTTAAAGATTCAATCTCAACTCATAATACTACTTTAACCTCATGTATATGCAGAAAAGAGATTACACCCGAAGACATCTTCTGAATTATGATGTAGGCCCAAAAGACTTTATTTTACAACTTTGTCCATACAGAATTCACTTCTTTTATCTTTTTTTTAAGTCATTTAATTAGTTAGTTCCATAGTTGTCAATACCATTCCAGTCGCCGTTCCGGTTTTTCTATTGGAACAGAACGTTCCGGTTTCAGAGCGTTTCGGCGTGCCGTTTCGGGGTTGTACTGCTCATATATATTTAATTATATATATATTAAAAAAAATATTAATTTAACAAGCATAATTAAAATTCAAGATAAATTAACTTTAAATTATACAATATAAACACAAAGTCAATTAGAAAAATTAGAAAAAAAACAAGTTAAAAAAAAGAAAAAAAAGAGGATTTTAAGGCCGGAATGACACACCCGGAACGGTACCGAGACGTTCCAGCCGGAATTTGGCCGGAATTTCCGTTACGGGCCGGAATTAAAACCGAGATGAAAACGACGCCGTTTCATCTCGGTTTTTGTAACGGAACGTTTCGGCTGTTCCGGCCGGAACAGAACGAAATTGACAACTATGGTTAGTTCAACTTGACCATTAGTATGAGAATATGATATTGATGAGAAATGATGATGGATATGAAATCTCTACAAATGTTCTCTTATCTTCTGGTTGTCAAACTACATTTCATTGTAGTAATGTCGACAACAAATATTCTTTCAAAATAATACAAATATTTTGTTGGTGGTATCTCTACCAAGACCTCTACTTCAACCTAGATGGTAAAATAATCTAACAAGTGACAACCAACAAAGCAAATTATCTCTTGATTATGCCCTTAAAGAATAGACCAGGATGTCCATCCTCCATTGTGAAAAAGGAAAAGAGGAGGTTAGACCGAGTCTCTGGTTATAGACTGGTTACATTGCTGTGCTTGTAAGAGACACCATTTCTGTAGTCAAGTTGAATGGTTTAGAAGCAAGAGCTAATTTGGATATTTTTTCAATCATACGAGAAACCTCATCTTCTCTAATGCAACGGAAACTTTGTGCTACAGTTGAGCTAAAGACATGAACGGCACATATCTTCCTCACCTCCCTCCAATAATCTCCATATGGTGCGAAAGCCAAAGTCGAAGCCATTGTAGGACAGTTTTTTCGTGGCAGTCAAGACAGGCCTACTACAGAACTCGAGGTCACGAGTTTTCATTATCTCTCTAGCCATTTTGGCTGAAGAGACTATTAGGGTTGGCCTGGATCCTAGCCTCAGGTACACGAGGGGGCCATGTTTTTGAGAGAGTCTCCATAGGTGCTCATGAAGGCTGGAATTGCCAAGCTGGTGTAAGTTACCTATGAAGGGAAGACCGACAGGACCAGGAGGCAAACAAGCTTTTTTAGTTGTTCTGTTTCTCTTGATCAGAAGAAACAAGAGGGAAATGGAGAGAGAGAGAATCAGGAATTCGAGTACTAAAGCCATTGTTATTTATCTATTTGCTTTCGACAGAAACTGTAATAATAGGCATGTTATATGTTCTCGCTCAGACGTAATTTGCTATGCCACACCTTAATAATTCTTGAATGTACATCCAATCACTAACAACTGGGAAAAAAACTATTTAACTCGATGATAACTTTACTTCTTTTCCTCAAAGGTTTTGCTGATCGGTCAATTACAAAACAGGAGGACTCAGAAGGAACGAAAATTATTTAAGTTAAAAATAATAATAATAAATATTGTTTTGATATATTTTATTGCTCATTCTTTAGCAGCCATTCACACGTGATCTTGATTAATTAGTAACAAAAAACAAAAACACCACTGTTTTGGCAAAGATTCATTTGAGCAACCCGTCATTTTCTACTTTTAGGATGTGTGCTTGTGATTTCGCCTTGTTCGGAGCTTGGTTCTCAGGGTCTTATCGGAGCTAGGTTCCCTGGATTGTAGGCAAAAGCGAGCACGTCACTGGGCACTTGGCTTCTTATTTTTTCACTTCAAAATAAATATACCAGTTTCTTAATGTTATTATAAATTTCAGTTCTGATAATCACATATATGTTTGATACAAAATAAAACCACTGGTAATAATAATAAATAATTATTCATGAAAAATTGACATAATCAATGTTTTCCTGTTAGAAATTGTATTTTAAAAGTAGTTTTATCACATTTATAATTATCTTAGCTTGCAACCACATAATAGCAATAAATTCTCGTGGACGTAGTTTGTTTTGAACAGGAACCAGAGAAAAGTATATGTTGCTCGCGTTGCATTGACCCTAGCTAATAAATTGTGCTTGCCCGACAGCTTCGTTCATTTGCTCATCGGTCTTGACTATTCTACCGAAAAGCATGCCCTCAAAGGAAGTTTCAAATCAGATAAAACTGCTATCCACAGGTTAAGCTGGTGAATCAATGAGATACGGTTTCAATAACAGTAGAAAAGATGGCGGGGTTTCTGGCCAAACAAACACCAATCTTAATCACCATTGCAATTGGCAAGCAAATCACCACATGGATTGCGAGAAGAAGCGTGAGCGATAGGGTTGTGGTTGTTGGATGGAGGAGTCAGAATCATGAACGGCGAGGATTAGATGTGGGAGATTTGACTGTTGGAGTGGAAAGGGGATTGGAGATCATGGCCTCCCATTGTTGGTGGCTGGTACGGGGTTTGAAGGGAAGGGTTTTTTTTTTTTTTTGCTAATCGGAGGAGAAAGGAACACGGAGGTGGACTGTCATCTGACCCGATTAATTAAAATGGGTTGCCACGAACATGTTAGTTTATGATCTGGGCCGACAAATAAAAGCCCTTTTTGATCATTTTCTCCATTGTTCACAAATCTCTGTTATCGAATTCGATCCCACTCAACAGGTTAATTCAAGAATCTGATAGTTAGGTCAGGTTTAAAATTAAATAATAAATTGACTTTGTTAGATTCATTTGTCCTAATCAAAACCCAATTTTTTTTTATTTTATAAGATTTATTCATCATATTATTATATTAAATGTATTTAAGAATGCTGATATTAATTTTTTTCCTGCAAAAAATCTGAGGTCAATTTTTTTTTCTATTTATATATTTTTAAGCGATAATATGCAATAAATATTAAAACATATAATAATGACTTGTTTGCTGTTTAAAAAGAACAGTGTAATCGAGACAAAAGTGACTTGTATCCTTTTTTAATTGTAGATAACCTAGGTAAATTTGTCTATTTTTTATTCTTGAGTTGTCTTTTATCCCCAGTAATATTAGATACAAAATGACTATTGCTATTATTGCAAAAACAATTAAAATTATCAAATTATCCCGAAAGAAAAAAAACACTCAAAAACATTAACAAAAGAGTAAGCAAGAAAAAGAATATATTATTATTATTATTATTATTATTATTATTATGTTAATAATGAATAAAGAACATAAATAAATAAAAGAAAAAAAAACATAATAACTTAAAAAAAAACATAATTATCAGGGAAAAAAATTTATTTAACTTGAAAATAATGACAATAAAACCAATAAAAAATTAAAAGAAAGAGCACATAAAAAAATATAATAGATGAAAAAAAAAATTATTAGCTGAAAAAAATCATTTAATTTGAAAAATTTTAAAAATATATGTTCTACGTTGCGGGCTGAGTAAAAAATAATTTTCACTATTCAATACTGTTTGAAAATGTGTTTTCTATTTTTTAATTTTCACCGGAATTTTTATTTGTTTCTGTTCTTTAAATATATGAAAAATAAACGAAAACAGATTTTAATGTCTATCAAATAATTGCTACGTTTTTCCTAATAATTTCTATTTTGAATTTGTTTTCTATTTCCCTGGTCTTAGATTTCCTAGATTTCCCTCAATTTTTTTTACTGTTTTACTAATTTCTGCCACTTTCATTAATTAGAATAATAAAAAAAACAAAAAAGGGAAAAAAAAAAGAAAGAAAAAGGGAAAGCAACTGTCTGGGACAACAAAACGTATTTCAAAAAAAAAAAAAAAGATATTCAATCCCTGCAACAGAGCACGGGTTTATGGGTGGTTCGGTTCTATTTGGAGTCAGGTGCTCGTCAATTATTTCTTGGTAGAAAACATCCAATTCGCTGAAATATTTTTCAAGGCGAGCCATCAATCCATCCCGTGAAAGAAAAATAATCCGAAAGAAAAAAGGTAGCCATCATGGCCTCTGCTTCATTGATAAGGCTATGAAATTTACTCTCTTGATCCTCGTAACTGATCTTCCCGAAGGCAGCCCTGCAAAGTGTGGAGTCTGCAAGGGCGGTCACTGCCTCGCTCAAGTTTGTAGACTTTGAGGCATCGGAAGCCGTGGATATTTTTCGAATCATATATATACGTATTGAAGAATTGCCAAATAGGAAATATTGAAGACCCTGTATCCTGTCATAAACAGGAAAGATTGCAATAAGGAGAGGCCTGGAATCGCTGCACCAAATCCCGCTACAGTCCTTATTGAATTCAATTAGAAGAGTTTTGTAAATATAGTAATACAGAGGTAGACTTGAATACGTCAATATGTGTAGGGCTCTCTTGCTCATGTATAAATAGTCTCTGATAACTCAGAACAAAACATAATACAACATTATTTTTGTTCCCATTGTTTCTTCAATACGAAACCTCATTTTCATGAATGGAGCGAAAAGACTGCACTCTTTTCAAATCAAAGAGTCGAAGAGCACAAATTTTCCTCATCTCCGTCGAAAGTAACACCGTATGGCGTGAAAGCCAAGTCTAGGTCGTTACGGGACAGCTTTATCCATTTTAGCTAGGCTTGGCACTAAACCTAGTCTCGAGGACATGAACATTTTCTTTGGTTTTGTACGTTTGGAGAAGAAACGAGAGGAAGATAAAGAAAGCTACAAGGAAGAGAAGCATTGCCATTGTGGTGTATGGTTTCCTGGTTTGGTAACAGTTTATGGCTTCCCTTTCACCCACACATTGTGTTTAACGATCGAAATGCATGAGCCTAATGCATATAGATATTTTTTTTTTTCTAATTTTCTCCTCTTCTTTCCACTACTCATTAGTTGTTTTCTTGTCTTCCATGCACGATATTGAGCTTGCGAGGAAAAGGGATGCTCGGAGTCTTTCTTAATTAGGTGTTGTCCATTTTCATATAATAATATAAATTATATTATAGATGTTCTCTAAAAATTTAAGCTTTTAGTTATGATAGTTTTTTTAATTATGGTATCAGAGTCTCGTTAACCCAGTGGTTACAAATTCGAATCTCATGACCCCTATTCTATTCAATAAAAATCAAGCATAAGGTAGCATGAACTTATACAAGTTTCAAGTCCAATTGACTTTCACTTGAGAGTGTGTGTTAGATAATAATATAAATTATATTTTGCAGTCTCACCTAAAAATTTAAAATTTTAGATAAGATAGTTATTTAATATGTATGTATTTATGCACACACATTTTATTGATCACAACTTGAATGTTGGCATTATTGAGAAGTACAATTTTTTTAGTGATGATGCCTGGCATATACGTATGCATAAAGGTATTTGTCGAATCCGCGATTGGTATCATGCTTAGGTACTTGAGGAAATAATAGCGGTGCATGGCACCATCTGATAGTGATTTTAGAGAACAATTCTTCAGACCCGTTTGCATTGCCAATGACTTTCTGCCATTGAATTGAATCTCCTAAGCTTTTTCAAATTAGTATGTGTTTGCCGGTGTCCAGTTTGTCATATTCTAAGATGGCAGTGTTTGGCAGAATTTCTGCTTCACAGCAGTCCACGAAATTTATTTAGTCCTTTTACATCAATTTGGCTTTTAGATGTTTTTGGGAGCTTACAAAATACATGGACTCTGGTTCATGTCCTTGTAAACCAACTAACTTGTGCTTGTCAGGCAGAAACACCTTGTCATATCATGACTTGCTTCTAGTCACAGAGTTTAATGTGTTCTTTTGCAGTACAACACAAAAGACAGCCCCGTCAGGCTAGCATATGAAGCCCAACCTTGCCCAAGAGCAATAGCTCCTCTTTCCAGAGAAACCATTGAATGGAGATGCTTTTAAGATGTCTTAATTAGTGCATTATTTATATCATTCATCAATTCAATGAAAGTTTTAGAACGGCTTGCAGATAAATATCCAGTTTTATATATTACCAGATAACTCCACAGGACCATAACAATTTGATTTGCTATATAAACCTACACCTTATTAAGCTTTTCAAACTATTCACAGCCTGCTTTTCAAACTATTCACAGCCTGCTTGTGTTTGTAAATTTTCATTCCAAATATTTGATTCTGTTCCAATTTCCAGGAGGTGGACAGTTGTATATGTGGGGAAAATTAAAAAACACTGGCGATGACTGGATGTATCCTAAACCTCTCATGGATTTAAGGTTGTTCTCTATGTCATTGTTATACTTCTGTTATTATTTTTAACTTCTGATTTATTATGATTTAATTCTTTGTTTTGTCATTGAAACCCCACTTTCCTTTGCGAATCCCATTCTGCTATTTTGTAAGGACATTGGCACGTGTTTGACATCATTCTTTCTGGTTATCTGATTAAAAAAAATATATCCTTCATTATTGCTGTTCTGTGTTCTAATCATATTTGATTTAGCAATGCCTGCATAATAGTATACATATAAATACTAATGCTGGTTAACTTGTGAATCTCGTGTATTTTAAAATTTGATATAATGGCTTATACAAAGTTCTGGATCTTTCATTTCTCCAATATACTGGTTTTGATCGATAAATAGCAATTATATATATATATATATATTCGGGAAACATGCATCATTTTGTTGGCGCTGATAACTCCTGCATAAGTTGGGGTCATGCTCAAAATGGAGAGCTGGGATATGGCCCTAGTGGTCAAAAAAGTATGTATTTTTTAACATCCAGCATTTCTTTGGTCCTTTATCTTATCTTTATGCTTCACTTTATATTTGTTCTTGTATATCAGGTCTTCGGCAGTGCCCAAGAAGGTGGATATTATGGAGGGCATGCATGTTATGGGGTGAGCTAATTATTATATTTGTAATTATTATCATTATTATATATGCTTCAATTGTTTGTCTGGACTTGACAATGAGATTTTTTGCTCTAGTGTTGCATGTGGCACGGGCCATTCCATGGTCATAGTTGACAGAATGAATGTTGGTGATCGACTTGATCAGGTAATAAGTTAAGAAGTTGATGTAGAACAAGTTGCGGAATCATACATGCTGAAGAGGGATCACTCGAAATTCAAAGGCAACTGAATTTCGGCAACCGGGTCGTCGAAGTCGGAATGACGCGAAACTCACCCAGTCAATGCGTTTCGTCGTTTGCGGAAGAAATCAGAGCTTTGCTACTGGCCTCGACCCAATTTTGGCCAAATTCCTTCGTTTCGGCCCCGAAATCGTCAAATTTGCTATTTTAGGAAAGTTTCGTTTTCGCAATAACTTTTGAATTAAGAGTCCGAATTGACTTTGGTCAATTGGTACTCTCTTAGAATTCATAGGCCTTTCATATTCTGCATTTATCTCAAATTTGCCATTTATGGCAAATTTAATGTTTTATGTCCTTTCCTTTTCTGTATTGAATTAGGCTAGGGTTTTATCCTTAAGTATCCTTGTAAACCTGGCAGCCAACTTCAACTATCATTTTATGAAATAAACTCTGAGTTTTATTGAGATTCAATCTCGTGTTCCTTGATTTTACGGAATATTGACGTTGGTCGTATTTCTCTTTGATTTTCTGCTGCGTCAGAAGTATAGTCTTCCTGGGATTGCAAGCTTAGTGCTCTTTCTGTGCCATGAGGTTCAGTGATCCAGTCTACGGTTTCAGATTTATGTTTTGATATTGTTGTTTGCCCATTCTTTTATGTCATGAATAAAATAAAGTCGCTGTATGGTTGCAACAAAAATATAACTGTTTTTGTCTATAAAAAAAGAGTATTTGGCGGAAAGTGGAAACAAGGTGCATGTTTGGAGTTACAAACTAATGTTTTTAGGCAATTGTCTTAAAAAGATCGATTGGTCCTTGTGATTGTCACAATGTCACTGCAGTACTGTTTTTATGTTCAAAACACGGAGTATCCTTGTTAGATATCTTACTTATGAATCCCAGGCCGTGACAATTGGCTCCTTCGGGAGTTTCCGTGACAATTGGTTCTTTAGATATGGTATTACTGGAGTTGGTGTGCAAATATTTGTTTGTGATGGTGAGGGGGTATAAGTGTGCCTGTGTGCTGTTTGATTGATGCTGATTACAGGAATACTCATGTCTAACACCTGTGGTCTTAACAGCTTGATGTCTATATATGATGGAAAAGCTTCTGGTGAAGGTATGCTAACTGGGGGGTCCGCTGGTTCTTTTGATCCAGCAACAGGGAGTGGGTGCATTGGCAGAACTAAGAAGCTCATGACTGTGATGGCACTCAAATCGTAATGCTTTTTGTTGTATTCCAAAGAATCAGTTATTATACCCCATTGCTTTTTCCTGTAATTAATCGACGGCCTTGGACACGGGGCAGAAGAGTAATTTGCGTAGTAACACCAGATCAATGTCTGTATCTTATGCATCCCATGCGGCATTTCCCAAATGACAAGTTCTTGTCCTTTCAAGTCACTAGAAGTGCCAAGAATCTCCCAAGCTTCTCGATCCCTTCCAATAAGTCCATGCTCTATCATAAAATGTTGTCTAGGTGGATTCTTGATGGCTAGTTTTGATCGTTCCTGATGATCACTTACAGGAAAATAAACGAATCGGACATTTTTTTCGTATTATCTTCAATTACAATCCTTTTGACACATTCCTTATCTCCCTCACCACATCAAGCGAGCAATGATTGTGTGGGAATCTGAGGATGGCGACCGTGAGCTTATTTAACAGGTCAATTTTCATGGCGAAGTTGTCCAGTTCTTGATAGATTAATTTTCAGGGAATTATCAGTTTTTCTCTCGTTAATAAGAAACTTGGATTCTTCTGACTGTTATATATATATATATATATATATATCAAAAGTTTGAAGCTTTAACTGCGTATTTAATAGTGTCGATACTTGTTTTTTAAAATGTTTTATACATATAAATACATTAAAATAATATTTTTTTAATATTTATTTTCAACACTAGGCCATCAAGCTATTTAAAAGCACCAAAAGACTTAATCTACTCATAGCTTATATTGGAATTCTCACCATTAATTTTCATGAATTAAGATTATGAATTATTAAAACATTATCTAATGTTTTAGTTATTAAATTTTATAATGCATGCCGTTACATAATTTTTATGATTTTTTTTTATGGAAATACCAAAAGATATGATATTTTATATTTTTAAAAGACTTGACGTATGAAAATAAAATAGTTATTTGTATTAATCAAACCTATCATCTTTTTATCTTATCTATTTGAAATAAGGATACAAAAATAACACACAAGCCTTTAGTATATTTTATTCCCGTACACCACAATTACTTGTTTTTAAAAAACACAATATTCAAGACTTTACAATAGCTTAAAAACACACTAAAAATTCAAGAATTTGCAAAATGGTCCTTCTAATGGTTGGTAAGATTGCTAGGAACTTAGGAAATGCAAGGAAAGATATTAGGTGCGTGTTTGGTTTTGAAATTGTTTTTTATTCAAAAATACATTAAAATGATGTTTTTGTTAGAGAATAATATAAATCATATTCTATGACCTCACCTAACAACTTAAGCTTTTAGATGAAATGGTTTCTTAATATTTTTTTAAAAATATATATATTTTTTTTAAAATAAACACATAAAAATGATCTAAAAACACAATTTTTTAATTTAAAATAAAAAAATATTTTATTTTATTTTATTTTCAAAAAAAATTTAATACGCAATGTCAAATTGCACATTAGTCTTATGTGTCGTCTCTAGTAAAGATGAGATACCGATAGATCTAGACTGATTTTTTCTTCTCTTTCTTTGTAGTAGTGAATGTTGATGTCACCTACAAATAAGGAAAATCCACAGCACATACGATTTATAATATTTTAAAATTTGTCACTCTCTTTCTACTATGATTTTGACTCTTTAGTCTTCAAATTTATCATCTAGGGGTGTTTTACAATGTATTTTAAAAATTCATTAAGAAAATGATTTTTAAAAAAAAAATTGTCTTAAAATTATTTTGATATGCTGATGTCAAAAATTATTTTTCAAAAATAAAAAAAATATATTATTTTAATATATCTTTAAATAAAAAAAAAACTTTCAAAACAACTCCAACCACACTTTCTTCCCATCAATCACTTAAACATCCCATCTCAACTCATAATACAACTTTAGCATCATGCATATGGAGAAAGAGATAAGGCTCGTAGATCACATCTTCTGAGTTATGATGTAGGCTCATAAGACTTTATTTTACAATTTTGTCCATATAGACTTCACTTATTTTATCTTTTTCTTAAGTCATTTAAACAAAATTTTGTTAGTTAGTTCAACTCGACCATTAGCATTGATGAGAAACGATGATGGATATGAAATCTCTACCAATGCTCTCTTATCTTCTGTTTGTCAAACTACATGTCATTGTAGTAATGTCGACAACAAGTATTCTTTCAAAATAATACAAATATTTTGTTGGTGGTATCCCTACCAAGACCTCTACTTCAACCTACATGGTAAGATAATCTAACAAGTGACAACCAACAAAACAAATTATCTCGTGATTATGCCCTTAAAGAATAGACCAGGATGTCCATCCTCCATTGTGAAAAAGGAAAAGAGGAGGTTAGACCGAGTCTCTGGTTATGGACTGGATTAGGAATTGTTTTCAATAAACTATTTTATATTTAATTACATAATAATAAAAACATATGCTTGTTTGAAAATTAATGAATGATTTTTTTTAAAATAATATCACTACTGGTTAAAGAAAAGCACTTGCTGATACTATATATAAAAAATATAATTCTATACAAAAATAGAGTAAAAACGAAATGTTATTTAACAAATAACTTTTCTTTTCCTTATGATGATAAGAATTGGACTTGATTCAATGTCCTCTCATTATCTCCCTTGACTAAATATAACCTAACTAGACATTATGTTGTGACATTTTAATATAAAAGAGTTTTTTGTGCTAAAGTTAAGAAGCATCAAGATTAGAAGAAAGAATGATATTGATCTTTTTTTGGAATTTAATATTTAAAAGACTGTTTTTTAATGATAAAGTCTTCATTTGAATCCAGTTTCTCTTGACAATAACATTTACTTTATGCGAATCAAATTTCGTATATAATTACAATTGTAAAACAAATCAAGGATCCTGTTTGTTTTTATATTTACATATTATTATTTTTTTGTATTTTTAATTATTTTCAATCCAAAATAAAAATACATATTATTTTAATATATTTATAAATAAAAAACACTTTAAAATACAACAAATACCACTGGCTAGAATAATTTTCTACTCCTTTTTCCCCTTCATTTTCTAGAATTGCAATATCCCCAGGTCTGCTATACGTTTCATGTTCGATTAACAGTTCATAATTATCTGATGGAGCTTCCATTCAAATCGTGCTCCATCCTTTACTACACCAAGCTGATATTGAACCAGGAAAGCAATTAAATGATCGATGGGATATATATAGTTCTTTTATGGAAAGTTTGCCAATCACATAACCCTTAACCACAAGGTAATGATCCTATTATTCTAATACTAAATTAAGAAAAACTTTATTGACCAGGCGGACCACGCCTGAGACTCGACAGAGAGAAGCATAGCTAGGGCTCGAGATCTACAAGAGAGACAGGAAAATAAGTAATGATCATGAGCTACGGTGCCTTTAATGACCGGTAGCGTAAGCTTTAGGCACAAGGCAGAGAGCATCCCTCATACGAGGAGCAATTCCGGGTAGCACATTGTTCATGTCTATATCTTCTCTGTTCATCCCAGATGGCATTTCCCAGTCAAATTTATGAAGAAGATTCGCAAGTGATAGCTCCACAGTGAAGAGTGCAATAAAAATCCCAGGACAAATTCTTCGGCCAGCACCAAACGGTGTTAGCTCAAAATCATTTCCTTTCAGATCAATAGAGCTGCCCGAGAATCTATCAGGATCGAACTCATACGGGTTCTCCCAGGTTTCTGGGTCCCTTCCAATAGCCCAAACATTCACGTAAACTAAGGTCTTGGTTGGAATTTCGTAACCCCCTATGCTGCACTCCCTGGTTGTTTCTCTCGGGAGTAGCAGTGGTGCTGTTGGCTGCAATCTCATGGTCTCTTTAATCACGGCTTTAAGGTAAGACAATTGCTGAACATCATCTTCATCCACAAAACCTTTATTTCCAAATAAACCTCTAACTTCTTCTTGAGCTTTTAGCATTGCTTCAGGATTCTTCATTAGAAAGGCCATGGCCCAATTCACAGTAATTGCGCTCGTGTCTGTCCCCGCAAGAAATATGTCCTGCAAGGAAGCAAGAGAAATTTAAAACAATATTATTTCTTTCTGTATTTATTACTGAGAACTAGTTGTATACAAAGTTATTAAACATGGCCATCCTATGACTTACTTGATGAACTGCAACCATGTTATTTCGAATTTCTTAAAGTAAAATATATTTTTGACAGGGTTAATTGAGTCGTGGGATAAATTATTTAATTTGACCAAGTCAACTCTTACATAATTTTTTCAAAACCCCGCCTGACCAAATAAATATCAACACAGCTGCCCGATCAAGTTTAATAATTATGGTTTTACAAACTATTTTTTTTCACCTCACATAAATATCGTTTCCCTCATTTAAATTTAAATGAATCTAAATCTAGGACTTAGAAATTGGAACAATTTTCTGTATAATAGTCATTACTTGGAAATGAGAATAACAATAACAATAATAAAGAAACGAACATTATATGCAAGATTAAATTACTTGATAACTTATCAGATTACCGTTAGAATCGCTTTGATATGCTCCAGGGTTAGCTGAAGTTTAAATGAGCCATCCTTGTATATTTGAAGCAATACATCAAGTATAGTACCCTCCCTCTCGGGCTTCCGCCTGTTTGGATCAAGATTGTCATCGATGATTCCGTTGTAGAAAGCATCAAATTCTTCGAAATTCTTCTCGAGACGATAGGTCAGCCCGGTTAGTTTATCGGCGAGCCAGCCCCAGCAAGGAAAATAATCCGAAAGGAAAAGGCTTGAAACCATAGCCTGGGTTTCGACAAGCAGCTCTAGGAACCGACCTGTATCGCTTCCTCCAATTTCATACGTTTTCCCAAAGGCAGCTCTGCTAATTGCTGTGCTTGTAAGAGACACCATTTCTGTAGTCAAGTTGAATGGTTTAGAAGCAAGAGCTGATTTGGATATTTTTTCAATCGTACGAGAAACCTCATCTTCTCTAATGGAACGGAAACTTTGTACTACAATTGAGCTAAAGACATGAACGGCACATATCTTCCTCACCTCCCTCCAATAATCTCCATATGGTGCGAAAGCCAAGTCTAAGCCATTGTAGGTAATTTTATTCGTGGCAGTCAAGGCAGGCCTACTACAGAACTCGAGGTCACGAGTTTTCATTATCTCTCTAGCCATTTTGGCTGAAGAGACTATTAGGGTTGGCCTGGATCCTAGCCTCAGGTACATGAGGGGGCCGTGTTTTTGAGAGAGTCTCCATAGGTGCTCATGAAGGTTGGAATTGCCAAGCTGGTGTAAGTTACCTATGAAGGGAAGACCGACAGGACCAGGAGGCAAACAAGCTTTTTTAGCTGTTTTGTTTCTCTTGATCAGAAGAAACAAGAGGAAAATGGAGAGAGAGAGAATCAGGAGTTCGAGTACTAAAGCCATTGTGATTTATCTATTTGCTTTCGACAGGAAATATATAAATAGGCATGTTATATGTTCTCGCTCAGACGTAATTTGCTATGCCACACATTAGTATTTCTTGTATTCAATCACTAAGGGCCTGTTTGGTATTGCGGTTGCTGTTGTGGTTGAGGTTGAAAAAAAGCAGTTTCAAAAAAAGCACTTTCACTGCGGTTCAAAATAAGCAGTGAAGTGTTTGGTTAAAACTGTGGTTCAGTCTAAGGTTGAAAAAAAGCAGTTTTGTATGTTTGGTTACCAAACTTTGCATGTAGCTTTTTACTTGTGAAATTACTGTAAAAAACGCGTTTAAGCCAGCCAGATACCCCAATCATAAAAAACAAAAAAAAAAAATAAGTAGAAAAAGAAAAAGAAATTAAAAAAATATAACCAACAAAAAAATATTTAATGGAAAAAAATGAAAAAAAATCAGAAGAAAAAACATAATCAGGAAAAAATAAAAAAAAACAATAAAAAAATTGGATCCGAGGATTAATCATGGTGCATTTAAGCTAGCCCGGACACCTCGATCATATATATATATATATATATATATATATATATATATATATATATATATATATATATATATATATATATATATATATATATATAAGTGGAAAAAGAAAAAAAATTAAAAAAATATAAACAGAAAAAAAAATTTCATGGAAAAAAAATATAATCAACAAAAAAAAAAGGAAAAAAAAAGCTATAAAAAATTGCATCTGAGGATTAATCATGGTGCGTTTAAGCTAGTCAAACACTCTGATTATATATATATATATATATATATATATATATATATATATATATATATATATAAGTCGAAAAAGAAAAAAAATATAACCAGTAAAAAATATATTTTATGAGAAAATATGAAAAAAATAGAAAAAAAAGTAATACGAAAAACAAAAAATAAAAGCAAGAAAGAAAACTAAGAAACGAATAAAATGAAAAGAAAAAAAAAATGAAAAATGTAAATAGGAAGTAGAAATCAAAAAGCGGTCTGTGTGGTTTAAAAAAAGAAATGAAAAATGAAATGACAGATGATGGTCAGTGGTTGGCTGCGGTTTGCTGTGGTGTTATCGAATTAATTTGTCAAAAAGCAGTTATTTTCTGCTTCGCAAAAACCGGGGGTTGAAACGCTTTTTTTGGTGGGCCCATGGAATTGTACAGCTGATTTTGGATGTTACCAAACAGCAATTACATTGCTTTTTTTGGAACGTGGTTTGAACCACGTTACCAAACGGGCACTAACAACTGGGGGAAAAATATTTAACTCGATGATAACTTCACTTCTTTTCCTCGAAGGTTTTGCCGATCGGTCAATTACAAAACAGCTTTTGCTGGCCCAGTAAGGAAGGCCTGCCAGAGAATTCCAGATCATGGGTTCTCATAACCTCTTTATCCATTTTAGCTAGGCTTGGCACTAAACCTAGTCTCGAGGACATGAGCGGCCCGTATTTGAGCGAGAGTTGCCATAAGAACAGTGAGGGGCTGAGCGGTGCACACATTGATGCAGGTCGCCGATTAAGGGAAGTCCACTAGGGCCAGGCGGAAGAAGAGATTTTCTTTGGTTTTGTACGTTTGGAGAAGAAAGGAGAGGAAGATAAAGAAAGCTACAAGGAAGAAGAGCACTGCCACTGCGGTCTATGGCTTCCCTTTCAACTACACATTGTGTTTTACGATCGAGGTGCATGAACCTAATGCATATAGAAATATTTTGTTTCTAATTTTCTCCTCCTCTTCCACTCCTCATCAGTTGCTTTCTTGCCTTCCATGCACGATATTGAGCTTGCGAGGAAAAGGGATGCTTGGAGTCTTTCTTAATTAGGTGTTGTGCATGCACTCATGTTTTATTGATCATGGACACATGTTGTCTGTAACTTGAGATCATTCTAGGATGGCTTCTTGCTTTTTATCAAAGTTGTCAATTTTGTTTTGGTGTTATGGTTTTTTAATTGGAACAGAATATTTTAATCTTGGAGTGTTTTGGCACGCAACTTTGAGGTTATATTGTTTATGTGTGTATATATATATAATTAAATATATTAATTCAAAAACAAAATTAGGTCAAATCCAAAAATAAAATTATTTAGAATTGTGCAATTTAATCTAAAAAGACACAATAAAATAATTTTTTTGAACAAAATTATAAACATATATAAAATTACGAGAATGTTATCATCAAGGTTATTTTATTCTTTGACTACTCGGAAATTTTAACATAATATATATAAATATGTCAGAGACTTCTCGTAAAATTTCATCTCAATCTAATAATATTAAGAAATATGAATGATATAGTAAAATTATTTTGTTTTTAAAAAAAAAATTATTTGAACGAAACAGAACGAATGGAATGAAACCGGAATGTTTCGGCTGATATTTGACCAAAATATCTGGAATGAGCCAGAATTTAAACCAAAGATAAAAATAATAAAATTTTGTTTTGGTTTTTTAACCAATAAAAATATTTATATGGTTTGGATCAAGGTTGTCAATACCGTTCCGGTCACTATTTTGGTTTTTCTATTATAATAGAATGTTTCGGTTTTGGAGCATTTTGGCATGCCGTTTCGGGGTTGTATTGTTCATATATAATTAATTAATTATATATATATATATATATATATATATTAATTTAACAAGTATAATTTAAATTCAAGATAAATTAACTTTAAATTATACAATACAAACAGAAAGTCAAATAAACATAATCTCAAAATTAGAAATATCTCTAAAATTTCAAAATATTATGATAGTTAAATGTTATAAAATAAAAGAAATATTATGATTTTGAGCCGGAACAGTACCGAGACGTTCCAGCCGGAATTTAGCCAAAATTTCTGAAATGAGACGGAATTAAAACCGAAATAAAAACAACACTATTTTATTTTAATTTTTTTAATAACACAGAATATTATGGCCAGAACAGAAAAGAATTAACCGTAACAAAAAGGATAACCGTGATTGATACAGATGGAGAGGATGTTTTTTTTTTTGCGGATTGGCGTATTGTATTGGAGCGGCAAGGACGAATTCGGTTGTGAATATAGCAGTAGATAAGCTTTGTTTCAATGTTTCTTCCACAGGCCAAGCTAGCTTGGCATGCTACGAGTGGTGTTTCAATGTTGGCATATACGTATGCATAAAGGTGTTTGTCGAATCCGAAATTGGAAATTCAGAAACTGCTTGAATGATTTTTGTTATGTAAATACAAAATATTCGAGTTTTCATTATTTGTTTTTGTATGAGTAGATAATTTATTAATCTTTTAAATATATTAGGAAATTTGTAGTAAATAGAGGGATTCTAACTAATTCATTATAAAAAGAGATAGATATGTACGATTGTTTGGTAGTATGGTTGTATTTGTTTTTTGAAATGTTTTTTATTTGAAAAATGCATCAAAATAAAAAATAAAAATGTTTTTTTTTTATTTTTTTATTTTAAATTAAAAAAATAGTATTTTTAAATTATTTTCATGTGGTGATATAAAATAATTTTTATAAAATAACAAAATATCATTTTGAAAAACACTTTTAAAACAAAATGTAAAACAAGACTTCTAATATCATATTCGTATATCACAAGATCAAATCAAATTGTATATGATTCAACATCCAAACAAGTCATGGAAATTTAGTAAATTTCTTGAATGATTTTTGCTCTGCAAGTAAAAAATATTTTAGTATTTTTTGTTTGTTTTTGTATGAATATAGAATTTATTAATCTTTTAAACTATATTAGGGTACCTGCAGCAGGTAGTAGAAGTCCAACTAAATTGTTATACAAAGATATATAAATAGAGAGATAGAGTGACAGAATTCCTTCGACACAGGGTGTGTTTGGCATTGCTTTTGCTTTTGCGATTGAGGTTGAAAAAAAGCAGTTTTAAAAAAAACGCTTTTACTGTGGTTCAAAATAAGCAGTGAAGTGTTTGGTTAAAACTGTGGTTGAGTTGGAGGTTGAAAAAAAAGCAGTTTTGGGTGTTTGGTTACCAAGCTTTTCATATTGATTTTAACTTGTGAAATTACTTTAAAGGGTGTGTGTATATATATATATATATATATATATATATAAATTTAAATATTGTAAATTTAATAATTATAATAATATAATGTAATTAATATATAAAATATTGTAAAAATATTTTAGTATTTTTTGTTTGTTTTTTTTATGAATATAGAATTTATTAATCTTTTAAACTATATTAGGGTATCTGCAGCAGGTAGTAGAAGTCCAACTAAATTGTTATACAAAGATATATAAATAGAGAGAGAGAGTGACAGCATTCCTTCGACACAGGGTGTGTTTGGCATTGCTTTTGCTTTTGCGATTGAGGTTAAAAAAACAGTTTTAAAAAAAATGTTTTTACTATGGTTCAAAATGAGCAGTGAAGTGTTTGGTTAAAACTGTGGTTGAGTTTGAGGTTGAAAAAAAAGCAGTTTTGGGTGTTTGGTTACCATATTGCTTTTAACCTGTGAAATTACTTTAAAGGGTATATATATATATATAATTTTTTTAAATATTGTAAATTTAATAATAATAATAATAATATAATGTAATTAATAATTCATGAAAACATAAATATTATTTTTTATTCTCCCATCAAACTACTTGCAATTTCATCACGAACAGATATTTCTCTTCCATTAGGACTGATCTGTATCTACACATTTTTTTTATTTTTAAAAAAATATATATTTTAAAAAAAAACGGGTCGGGCCGAGGACAACCCAACCAAATTGGGTCTAAGCCCAACTTTGCTGGACTTGGGCTGGGCCGAGTGCAGCCCAGCCCAGACCCAACTTCAATTGTGCAGAAGTGAAACGGTGCACTGCACTGTGCACGTCTTCTTCGCGTGACAGTGCACTGCACTGTGCACGTCTATTATTTCACGTGCACAGTAGCTTCCGACCGACCACCAAGATAGCTTCAACGGACGATACCGACGGGTATAGGAGGCCGAGGTGGTTCTTCCTGTGGTGGTGGCGTCTGAAATGGTGGCCTGAGGCAGCGTTGGAAGGTTGCGGTACTGTTCACCGACCACGACGAGAGCTTCAACAGAGGATACCGACGGGTAGAGGAGGCCGAGGTGGTTCTTCCTGTGGTGGTTTCACCGTAAATGGTGGCCTGTGGTGGTCGGAGTCAACGATGAAAGCTCCCGGCTTTCATGGCTGTTTTGGCGAGAGAGAGAGAGAGAAAGAGAGAGCGCCATGCACAGATCAATTTTTACATGCAAAATACTAGTTTTTTTTAATTATCGAACATAAAGGATTTGTCAAAAGGGCAGGAAGACGAGAGGATGAGAGTTGCAGATTTTCAACGGTAAAAAATGGTTTTGAATATGTATCGTGGTTGAATAAGCTGGAATCGAGAAAATACATGCTTTTTTGCAAACGGCGTTCTAGAACAATAATTTATGTGAATCTCATAGTTTGTATCACAGTTACACCCGAATCAAATATTTAAATGAAAACGCTGTTTGGCAATCATAAATCGCACCACGATGCCAAACCGCCACAATCTTTCTCCCAATCTAGCTTTTCCATCGCAGATTGCTTCTGCGTTGGACTAGATTGGACTTTAGCAGACTAATTGAGTGCCCTGCGTGCTAATTTTAATTTTAAAATAAAGAGAAGGCGCGTCTCCTTCTGCCCATTCCCCCATGTCTATGTCTTCGCTATTCATCCTTGGACTTGGATGGCATTTTCCAGTCAAATAGATTGGCGGGCGATTGGTCCGCAGTGACGGGCGATTGGTCCGCAGTGACGTGTCCAATAAATATCAAAGGACAAATTCTTCCTATGTCTTAGGTACATGTCTTGTCCACTTCCTGAATTGACCGGCTACTTTTTGGCTTTTGCAAGAAAATATGAGTATCTAGGGAAGCTACACTTATTATTATTATAATCATTTTATATTCCTTCCGTGTGCTTATGGGTCAAGAAAAGATTAGCATCACCGGAGAGCTGCTTCGGGCTGGATTTTCTAGCAGCCTTCCTCCCACTTGAGAGATTCAATTCTACCTATTGAAAATTGAAATCATCAAAGTTTCTATTTTAATCTACACATCACTTATATTGGGATTCTCACCATTAATTTTCATGAATTAAGATTATGAATTATTAAAACATTAGCTAATTTTTTAGTTATTAAATTTTATAATGCACGCGATTGCATAATTATTTTTTAATTTCTGTATGGAAATACCAAAAGATATGATCTTTATATTTTTAAAAGACTTGACCGAATGAAAATAAAATATTTTTTGTACTAATCAAACACATTATCTTTTTAGCTTATCTATTTGAAATAAAGATACAAAAACAACGCACTGTTTTAGTATATTTTACTCACGCACGCCACAATTACATGTTTTAAAAAACACAATATTCAAGACTTTACAATAGCTTAAAAATGTTAGAGTATAATATAATCATATTCTGGGGCCTCACCTATAAGCTTAAGCTTTTAGGTGAGATGGTTCCTTAACATGGTATCAGAGCCTTGTTGACCCAGCGGTCACGAGTTCGAATCTCACCACCCCCATTCTATTTGATAAAAAAAAAAACTAAGCACAAGGTGATGTGGGCCTGTGCAAGTTTCAAGCCCAAAGGGCTTTCACTTGAGGGGATGTGTTAGAGTATAATATAATCATATTCTGGGGTCTCACCTATAAGCTTAAGTTTTTAGGTGAGATGATTTCTTAACAAAAAACACACTAAAAATTCAAGAATTTGTAAAATGATCCTTCCAATGGTTGGTAAGATTGTCAGGACCTTGGGAGATGCATGGAAAGATCTTAGTGGTGTGTTTGGTTTTGAATTGCCTTTCATTTATAATTGAATTAAAATAATATTTTTTATTTATTTTTTAAAAGTTATTTTTAATATAAAAACATTAAAAAAATTAAAATATTTTTTTTAAAAAAATACTTTTGTCACAAACAGAGTGACTGCGCATTGGTCTCACGTGTCGTCTCTGACAAAGATGAAAGACTGATAGATCTAGATTGATTTCTTCTTTTCTTTTTTTCTATATTGGCATTGAATGTTGATGTCACCTACAAAATAAGAAAAATCCACAACACATATGAATTTATTATATTTTAAATTTTTTCACTCTTTTTCTACTATGACTTTGACTCTTTAGTCTTCAAATTATCTTTTAGGGGTGTTTACAATGTATTTAAAAAAAAAATGAAAAAAATAAAATTTTCTTATTTTTTTTTTTTTTGTGTTTTAAATTATTTTGATATGCTAATGTCCAAAAATATTTAAAAAAAAACATCATTTTAATATATTTTAAATAAAAAAAATATTTTCAAAACAAACTCAACTACAATCCTAAACAATTACTTAAAGATCCAATCTCAACTCATAATACTACCATGATACTAAAATATAATTCTATACAAAAATAGAGTAAAAACAAAACGTTATTTGACAAATAACGTTTCTTTTCCTTATCATGATAATAATTGAATTTTATTCAATGTCCTCTCAATCACTCCATTGACTAATATAACCTAACTAGACATTATGTCGTAGCATTTTAATATAAAAAGAGTTTTTTGTGCTAAAGTTAAGAAGTATCAGGTTAGACGAAAGAATGATATTGATATTTTTTTTAGAATTTAATGTTTAAGAGATTGTTTTTTTATGATAAAGCCTTCATTTGAATCTAGTTTCTCTTGACAATAACATTTCCTTTATGCGAAACAAATTTAGTATATAATTACAATTGCAAAACCAATCAAAGATCTTGTTTGTTTTTATTTTTTACAAAAAAAAAAGTATTTTAAAATTATTTTAAAATCGAAAATAAAATTTTCAAAATTAAAATATATATTATTTTAATATATTTATAAATAAAAAACATTTTAAAAAACAATAACTACCACTGGCTAGAATTGTTCCACTGGGGTTATCTTTTTTTTTTTTAATCTGGAAAAGATTTGTTCGGTGTATTTCTCATGATGGCTAAGTAGTCTTCTTTCCTTTTTTGAGTTTTGTAACTTAGGATCTGCAGCCCTTATTCTATAGCGGGGGCGACACATGGTCCTGATGAACAAGTGTGTGGTCATCCAAAAGTTAATTATCATTCTTATTGTTCTGGATAAGATTCAGCTGAGCAATCCATCATTTTCTACTCGTTGTTCCCCTTCATTTTCTAGAATAATTGCAATATCCCCAGGTCTCCCGTTTCATGTTCGATTAACAGTTCATAATTATTGAACCAGGAAAGCAATTAAATGATCGATGGGATATATACAGTTCTTTTATGGAAAGTTTGCCAATCACATAACCCTTAACCACAAGGCAATGATCCTATTATTCTAATACCAAATTAAGAAAAACTTTAATGTCTAGGTGGGTGAACATGGAGCGCCGGACCACGCCTGAGACTCAACAGAGAGAAGCACAGGGCTCGAGATCTACAAGAGAGACAGGAAAATAAGTAATGATCATGAGCTCCGGTGCCTTTATTTATGACCAGTAGCGTAAGCCTTAGGCACAAGGCAGAGAGCATCCCTCATACGAGGAGCAATTCCGGGTAGCATATCGTTCATGTCTATATCTTCTCTGTTCATCCCAGATGGCATTTCCCAGTCAAATTTATGAAGAAGATTCGCAAGTGATAGCTCCACAGTGAAGAGTGCAATAAAAATCCCAGGACAAATTCTTCGACCAGCACCAAACGGTGTTAGCTCAAAATCATTTCCTTTCAGATCAATAGAACTGCCCGAGAATCTATCAGGATCGAACTCATACGGGTTCTCCCAGGTTTCTGGGTCCCTTCCAATAGCCCAAACATTCACGTAAACTAAGGTCTTGGTTGGAATTTCATACCCACCTATGCTGCACTCCTTGGTTGTTTCTCTCGGGAGTAGCAGTGGTGCTGTTGGCTGCAATCTCATGGTCTCTTTAACCACGGCCTTAAGGTAAGACAATTGCTGAACATCATCTTCATCCACAAAACCTTTATTTCCAAATAAACCTCTAACTTCTTCTTGAGCTTTTCGCATTGCTTCAGGATTCTTCATTAGAAAGGCCATGGCCCAATTCACAGTAATTGCGCTCGTGTCTGTCCCCGCAAGAAATATGTCCTGCAAGGAAGAAGAGAAATTTAAATTGAGAATAAAATTAAAAAACATTTTAATTCTTTCTGTATTGATTACCGAGAACTAGTTGTATACAAAATTATTAAGCATGGCCATCCTATGACTTACTTGATGAACCGGAACCATGGTATTTTGAATTTCTCAAAGTAAAATTATTCTTGACAGGGCAAATTGAGTCGTGCGTTAAATTATTTAATTTGACCCAGTCAACTTTTGCATGTTTTTTTTCAAAACCCACCTAGCCAAATTAAATATCAACACAGCATTCCGATCAAGTTCAGTAACGATAGTCATTAATTGGAAATGAGAGTAATAATTATATAAAAAAAAAAAAGTAACGAGCATTATATACAATAGATTACCGTTAGAATCGCTTTGATCTGCTCCAGGGTTAGCTGAAGTTTAAATGAGCCATCCTTGTATATTTGAAGCAAAACATCAAGTATAGTACCCTCCCTCTCGGGCTTAGGCCTATTTGGACACAGATTGTCATCGATGATTCCGTTGTAGAAAGCATCAAATTCTTCGAAATTCTTCTCGAGACGATAGGACATCCCGGTTAGTTTATCGGCGAGCCAGCCCCAGCAAGGAAAATAATCCGAAAGGAAAGGGTTTGAAATCATAGCCTGGGTTTCGACAAGCAGCTCTAGGAACCGACCTGTATCGCTTCCTCCAATTTCATACGTTTTCCCAAAGGCAGCTCTGCTAATTGCTGTGCTTGTAAGAGACACCATTTCTGTAGTCAAGTTGAATGGTTTAGAAGCAAGAGCTGATTTGGATATTTTTTCAATCGTACGAGAAACCTCATCTTCTCTAATGGAACGGAAACTTTGTACTCGAATTGAGCTAAAGACATGAACGGCACATATCTTCCTCACCTCCCTCCAATAATCTCCATATGGTGCGAAAGCCAAGTCGAAGCCATTGTAGGACAGTTTTTTCGTGGCGGCCAAGACAGGCCTACTACAGAACTCGAGGTCACGAGTTTTCATTATCTCTCTAGCCATTTTGGCTGAAGAGACTATTAGGGTTGGCCTGGATCCTAGCCTCAGGTAAACGAGGGGGCCATGTTTTTGAGAGAGTCTCCATAGGTGCTCATGAAGGTTGGAATTGCCAAGCTGGTGTAAGTTACCTATGAAGGGAAGACCGACAGGACCAGGAGGCAAACAAGCTTTTTTAGCTGTTTTGTTTCTCTTGATCAGAAGAAACAAGAGGAAAATGGAGAGAGAGAGAATCAGGAGTTCGAGTACTAAAGCCATTGTGATTTATCTATTTGCTTTCGACAGGAAATATATAAATAGGCATGTTATATGTTCTCGCTCAGACGTAATTTGCTATGCCACACATTAGTATTTCTTGTATTCAATCACTAACAACTGGGGGAAAAATATTTAACTCGATGATAACTTCACTTCTTTTCCTCGAAGGTTTTGCCGATCGGTCAATTACAAAACAGCTTTTGCTGGCCCAGTAAGGAAGGCCTGCCAGAGAATTCCAGATCATGGGTTCTCATAACCTCTTTATCCATTTTAGCTAGGCTTGGCACTAAACCTAGTCTCGAGGACATGAGCGGCCCGTATTTGAGCGAGAGTTGCCATAAGAACAGTGATGGGCTGAGCGGTGCATACACATTGATGCAGGTCGCCGATTAAGGGAAGTCCACTAGGGCCAGGCGGAAGAAGAGATTTTCTTTGGTTTTGTACGTTTGGAGAAGAAACGAGAGGAAGATAGAGAAAGCTACAAGGAAGAAGAGCACTGCCACTGTGGTCCATGGCTTCCCTTTCACCTACACATTGTGTTTTACGATCGAGGTGCATGAACCTAATGCATATAGAAATATTTTGTTTCTAATTTTCTCCTCCTCTTCCACTCCTCATCAGTTGCTTTCTTGCCTTCCATGCACGATATTGAGCTTGCGAGGAAAAGGGATGCTTGGAGTCTGTCTTAATTAGGTGTTGTGCATGTACACATGTTTAATTGATCACATCTATCATGGACACATGTTGTCTTTACCTTGTTCATTCTAGGATGGCTTCTGGCTTTTTATCAAAGTTGTCAATACTGTTTTGGTGTTTTGGTTTTTCAATAGGAACAAAATATTTTAATTTTAGAGTGTTTTGGCGCGTCATTTCGGGGTTATATTGTTTACATATAAATATATTAATTCAAAAAAAAAATAGTTCAAATCCAAAAATAAAATTATTTAGAATTGTGCAATTTAATCTAAAAAAAGACACAATAAAATGATTTTTCTGAACAAAATTGTAAACATATATAAAATTACAAGAATGTTATCATCAAGGTTATTTTATTCTCTGATTGCTCGGAAATTTTAACATAATATATATAAATATGTCAAAGACTTCTCGTAAAATTTCATCTTAATCTAATAGTATTAAGAAATATGAATGATATAGTAAAATTATTTTGTTTTTTTTTAAATATTATTTAACAAAAACAGAACGGATAGAATGAAACCAAAACATTTCAGCTGATATTTAATCAAAATATCTGGAATAAACCGGAATTTAAACCAAAGATAAAAACAATAAAATTTTATTTTATTTCCTTAACTAATACAAAATATTTATATTGTTTCGACTGAAATGGAACGAAACGGATAGCCGTGATTGATACAGAGATGATGTTTTTTTTCGCGGATTGGCGTATTGTATTGGAGCAGTAAGGACGAATTCGGTTGTGAATATAGCAGTAGATAAGCTTTGTTTCAATGTTTCTTCCACAGGCCAAGCTAGCTTGGCATGCTACGAGTGATGTTTCAATGTTGGCATATAGGAAATTTGTAGTAAATAGAGGGATTCTAACTAATTCATTATAAAAAGAGATATAGATATTTATGTGTTTGGTAGTATGGTTGTAGTTATTTTTTAAAATGTTTTTTATTTGGAAAATGCATCAAAATAAAAATAAAAAAAATAAAAATGTTTTTTTTTTTATTTTTAATTAAAAAAAATTGATATTTTTAAATCATTTTCATGTGGTGATATAAAATAATTTTTATAAAATAACAAAATATCATTTTGAAAAACACTTTTAAAATGAAATATAAAACAAGACTTATAATATTGTATCACAAGATCACAAGATCAAATCAAATTGTATATGATTCACCATCCAAACAAGTCATGGAAATTTAGTAAATCTCTTGAATGATTTTTTTCTGCAAGTAAAAAATATTTTAGTTTTTTTTGTTTGTTTTCGTATGAATATAGAATCTATTGATCTTTTAAAATATATTAGGGTACCTGCAGCAGGTAGTAGAAGTCCAACTAAATTGTTATAAAAAGATATATAAATAGAGAGAGAGAGAGAGAGAGAGAGAGAGAGTGACAGCATTCCTTAGACACAATCTCTCTCCCAATCTTTCTGACCGAGACACAACGCCCTTTTGTATCTTTTGCTTTGCTCTGAAAATGTATAGAAATAATTTGTTATTGAACAATATAACTTGTCCATTAGAAATATGAAAAATAATAATAATTAAAAGTACAAAAAATTAGCTTTTCCATCGCAGATTGCTTCTGCGTTGGACTAATTTAGTGCCCTGAGTGCTAATTTTAATTTTTAAATAAAGAAAAGGTGCGTCTCTTTCTGCCCCCTTTCCCCATGTCTATATCTTCGCTATTCTCCTTGGACTTGGATGGCATTTTCCAGTCAAATTTTCGAAGAAGATAGGCAGGCGATTGGTCCGCAGTGACGTGTCCAATAAATATCATAGGACAAATTCTTCTTATGTTTTAGGTATATGTCTTTGTCCACTCCCTGAATTGACCGGCTACTTTATGGCTTTTGCAAGAAAATATGAGTATCTAGGGAAGCTACAATTATTACTATAATCATTTTATATTCCTTCCGTGTGCTTATGGGTCAAGAAAAGATTAGCATCACAGGAGAGCTGCTTCGGGCTGGATTTTCTAGCAGCCTTTCTCCCACTTGAGAGATTCAATTCTACCTATTGAAATCATCAAGGAATGAAAGCTTTCTACCATTTCCCAACCATTCGAGCATGAAAATACTCCATTTTAATCTACTCATCACTTATATTGCAATTCTCATCATCAATTTTCATGAATTAAGATTATGAATTATTAAAACATTAGCTAATTTTTTAGTTATTAAATTTTAAAATGCATGTGGTTGCATGATTTTTTTGAAATTTTGTGTGGAAATACCAAAAGATATGATCTTTTATATTTTTAAAAGACTTGTAATGGTCCTTCAAGAATTTGTAAAATGATCCTTCCAATGGTTGGTAAGATTGCTAGGACCTTAGGAGATGCATGGAAAGATTTGGTTTTGAATAGCTTTTCATTTAGAAATGAATTAAAATGATATTTTTTTTATTTTTTAAAAGTTATTTTTGATATAAAAGCACTAAAAAAAATTAAAATAACTTTTTTTTTCAAAAATATTTTTATCCCAGACAGAGTGACTGCGCATTGGTCTTACATGTCTGTCTCCGGCAAAGATGAAAGATTGATAGATCTAGACTGATTTCTTCTTTTCTTTTTTTCTATATTGGCAGTGAATGTTGATGTCACCTACAATATAAGAAAAATCCACAACACATGATTTTATTATATTCTAGTATTTGTCACTCTTTTTCTACTATGACTTTGACTCTTTAGTCTTCAAATTTATCATTTAGGGGTGTTTACAATGTGTTTTTTAAAAATGAAAAAATTAATTTTTCTTATTTTTATTTTTTTTTTGTTTTAAATTATTTTGATGTGCTAATGTCAGAAATTATTTAAAAAAAAACATCATTTTAATACATTTTAAATAAAAAAAATATTTTCAAAACAAACTCAACCACAATCCTAAACAATCAATCACTTAAAAATTTAATCTCAACTCATAATACTACTTTAACCTCATGCATATGGAGAAAAGAGATTACACCCGTAGACATCTTCTGAATTATGATGTAGGCCCAGAAGACTTTATTTGACAACTTTGTCCATACAGACTTCACTTCTTTTTTCTTTTTTTAAGTCATTTAAACAAAATTTTGCTAGTTAAGTTCATTGATGAGAAATGATGATGGATATGAAATCTCTACCAATGTTCCCTTATCTTTTGGTTGTCAAACTATATTTCATTGTCAGTAATCTCGACAACAAACATTCTTTCAAAATGATATCACATTCTTTCAAAATAATACAAATATTTTGTTGGTAATTTAATCAACAACCAATAGAACAAATTATCTCTTGATTATGCCCTTAAATAATGGACCGAGGATGTCCATCCTCCATTGTGAGAAAGGAAAAAGGGAGGTTGAATCGAGTCTCGGGTTATGGACTGAATTATGAATACAATCTTTGTTTTCAATAAACTATTTTATATTTAATCATGTGATAATAAAAAAATATATGTTTGTTTGAAAAGTTACTGCATGATTTTTTTAAAAACAATATCACTACTGGTTTAAAAAAAAAACCACTTGCTAATATTATATATATAAAAATATAATTCTATACAAAAATAGAGTAAAAACAAAATGTTAATTGACAAATAACTTTTCTTTTCCTTATGATGATAAGAATTGGATTTGATTCAATGTACTCTCAATCACTCCATTGACTAATATAACCTAACTAGACATTATGTCGTAGCATTTTAATATAAAAGAGTTTTTTGTGCTAAAGTTAAGAAGTATCAAGGTTAGAAGAAAGAATGATATTGATATTTTTTTTACAATTTAATGTTTAAGAGATTGTTTCTTTCCTTTTTTGAGTTTTGTAACTTTGGATCTGCAGGCCTTATTCTATAGCGGGGGCGACACATGGTCCTGATGAACAAGTGTGTGGTCATCCAAAAGTTAATTATCATTCTTATTGTTCTGGATAAGATTCAGCTGAGCAATCAATCATTTTCTACTCGTTGTTCCCCTTCATTTTCTAGAATTGCAATATCCCCATGTCTGCTGTTTCATGTTCGATTAACAGTTCATAATTATGTGATGGAGCTTCCATTCAAATCGTGCTCCATCCTTTACTACACTATAAGCTGATATTGAACCAGGAAAGCAATTAAATGATCGATGGGATATAGTTCTTTTATGCAAAGATTGCCAATCACATAACCCTTAACCACAAGGTAATGATCCTATTATTCTAATACTAAATTAAGAAAAACTTTAATGTCTAGGTGGGTGAACATGGAGCGGCGCTGGACAACGCCTGAGACTCAACAGCGAGAAACATAGGGCTCGAGATCTACAAGAGATACAGGAAAATAAGTAATAATCATGATGAGCTGCGGTGCCTTTATTTATGCCCGATAGCGTAAGCTTTAGGCACAAGGCAGAGAGCATTCCTCATACGAGAAGCAGTTCCGGGTAGCACATTGTTCATGTCTATATCTTCTCCTTTCATCCCAGATGGCATTTCCCAGTCAAATTTATGAAGAAGATTGGCAAGTGATAGCTCCACAGTGAAGAGTGCAATAAAAATCCCAGGACAAATTCTTCGACCAGCACCAAACGGTGTTAGCTCAAAATCATTTCCTTTCACATCAATAGAACTGCCCAAGAATCTATCAGGATCGAACTCATACGGGTTCTCCCAGGTTTCTGGGTCCCTTCCAATAGCCCAAACATTCACGTAAACTAAGGTCTTGGTTGGAATTTCGTACCCACCTATGCTGCACTCCTTGGTTGTTTCTCTCGGGAGTAGCAGTGGGACTGTTGGCTGCAATCTCATGGTCTCTTTAACCACGGCTTTAAGATAAGGCAATTGCTGAACATCATCTTCATCCACAAAACCTTTATTTCCAAATAAACCTCTAACTTCTTCTTGAGCTTTTAGCATTGCTTTAGGATTCTTCATTAGAAAGGCCATGGCCCAAATCACAGTAATTGAGCTCGTGTCTGTCCCCGCAAGAAATATGTCCTGCAAGGAAGCAAGAGAAATTTAAATTGAGAATAAAATTAAAAAACATATTAATTCTTTCTGTATTGATTACCGAGAACTAGTTGTATACAAAGTTATTAAGCATGGCCATCCTATGACTTACTTGATGAACCGGAACCATGGTATTTTGAATTTCTCAAAGTAAAATATATTCTTGACAGGGCAAATTGAGTCGTGCATGGGTTAAATTATTTAATCTGACCCAGTCAACTTTTGCATGTTTTTTTTTCAAAACCCACCTAGCCAAATTAAATATCAACACAGCATCCCGATCAAGTTCAGTAACGATAGTCATTAATTGGAAATGAGAGTAATAATTATAAAAAAAAAAAAGTAACGAGCATTATATACAATAGATTACCGTTAGAATCGCTTTGATCTGCTCCAGGGTTAGCTGAAGTTTAAATGAGCCATCCTTGTATATTTGAAGCAAAACATCAAGTATAGTACCCTCCCTCTCGGGCTTTGGCCTATTTGGATCAAGATTGTCATCGATGATTCCGTTATAGAAAGCATCAAATTTTTCGAAAAGTTTCTCGAGACGATAAGTCAGCCCGGTTAGTTTATCGGCGAGCCAGCCCCAGCAAGGAAAATAATCCGAAAGGAAAAGGCTTGAAACCAGAGCCTGGGCTTCGACAAGCAGCTCTAGGAACCGACCTGTATCGCTTCCTCCAATTTCATACGTTTTCCCAAAGGCAGCTCTGCTAATTGCTGTGCTTGTAAGAGACACCATTTCTGTAGTCAAGTCGAATGGTTTACAAGCAAGAACTGATTTGGATATTTTTTCAATCGTACGAGAAACCTCATCTTCTCTAATGGAACGGAAACTTTGTACTCGAATTGAGCTAAAGACATGAACGGCACATATCTTCCTCACCTCCCTCCAATAATCTCCATATGGTGCGAAAGCCAAGTCGAAGCCATTGTAGGACAGTTTTTTCGTGGCGGCCAAGAAAGGCCTGCTACAAAACTCGAGGTCACGAGTTTTCATTATCTCTCTAGCCATTTTGGCTGTAGAGACTATTAGGGCTGGCCTGGATCCTAGCCTCAGGTAAACGAGGGGGCCATGTTTTTGAGAGAGTCTCCATAGGTGCTCATGAAGGTTGGAATTGCCAAGCTGGTGTAAGTTACCTATGAAGGGAAGACCGACAGGACCAGGAGGCAAACAAGCTTTTTTAGCTGTTTTGTTTCTCTTGATCAGAAGAAACAAGAGGAAAATGGAGAGAGAGAGAATCAGGAATTCGAGTACTAAAGCCATTGTGATTTATCTATTTGCTTTCGACAGAAACTGTATAAATAGGCATGTTATATGTTCTCTCTCAGACGTGTTTTGCTATGCCACACCTTAGTATTTCTTGTGAAAATATATTTAACTCGATGATAACGTTCGTTTTCTTCTTTGCCTCAAAAGTTTTGCTGATCGGTCAATTACAAAACAGGAAAATCAGAAGGAAACGAAAATTCTTTAAGTTAAAAATAATGTTTTTATATATTTTATTTTTCATATTCTTTAGCAGCAATTCACACGTGAACTTGATTAGTAACAAAAAAAAAAAAAAACACTGTTTTGGCAAAGATTCATTTGAGCAACCCGTCATTTTCTACTTTTAATTAGGATGTGTACTCGTGATATCGCCTTGTTCGGAGCTAGGTTCTCAGGGTCTTATCGGAGCTAGGTTCCCTGTGTCTGTTCTTTAACTGGTTGGATTGTGGGAGTTGGACAACTGAAACGAAAAGGCGTTGACAACTATTATAAAGAAAATGGATCATTACTGTTCATTTTAAAAACAGTTTAGTTGAACATGGTAATTTTTTAGTTTGTTTGTTGTTATTTTTTAAAATGATTTTGGTTTATGAGTATATTAAAATAAAAAAAAAATTATTTTTTAAAAATTACTTTTGAGACTAGCACATAAAAATGATATAAAAACACTATAAAAATTTAATCTAAATTAAAAAGATAAAAATATTTTTTTTATTTTTTGTCAAAAACACTTTTAAAAAGCGGTCTTAAATACCCCTTTAAAAAAATTATCATTGTTTTAAACTTCAAATAAATTATTCTTTCTTGTTGAGATTGATTTGCACGTTTTTTTTATATTTTATAGAAACAGATAATGAAAATATAATGAACTTGCATGAAAATTATTCAATGTCAATCTTCAAAGTTTATTCTTATTACAAACAGGGCGCAAACCTTAACCTTAACCACGATAACTACAGCAGCAATAATAATATCAGTCGATCCTTTAAAGCTTACAGACTTGGCAAAAAATCTTTCAATATATATAAAACTCTTCTGGAATTTCCCATGCTTCAGGATCCCTTCCAATTACCCATGCATTCGCAAAAACTAGGGTTCCTGCAGGTATATCATACCCTTTTATATTGTATCGTTTCTCGTGGGACTAGTAATGGAGCCGATGGATATAGTCCCAACGTCTCTTTCACCACTGCCTTCAGATACGGTAAACCTAAGAGGTCATCTTCATTCAGAAGTTTTTTGTCACCAGCTAAATTTCTTTCTTCTTGAACTTTGTTCATCACTCTAGCTCCTTCATTAGGGCCGTCATGGCCTCTGCTTCATTGATAAGGCTATGAAATTTACTCTCTTGATCCTCGTAAATGATCTTCCCAGAGGCAACTCTGCAAATTATAGTCTGTAAGGGCTGTCACTGCCTCACTCAAGTTTGTAGACTTTGAGGCATCGGATATTTTTCGAATCATGTATATACGAAACCTCATTTTCATGAATGGAGCGAAAAGACTGCACTCTTTTCAAATCAAAGAGTCGAAGAGCACAAATTTTCCTCATCTCCGTCGAAAGTAACACCGTATGGCGTGAAAGCCAGGTCTAGGTCGTTACGGGACAGCTTTTGCTGGACCGGCCCGGTAAGGAAGGCCTGCCGGAGAATTCCAGATCATGGGCTCTCGTAACCTCTTTATCCAATTTAGCTAGGCCTGGCACTAAACCTATCCCGAGGACATGAGCGGCCCGTATTTGAGCGAGAGTTGCCATGGGCTCTAAAACAATATTTGAATTATCTTTTTTTTATATATATATAAATATAGAGTTTATCGATCTTTTAAAATATATTAGGGTACCTGTAGCAAGTAGTAGAAGCCCAACTAATTTGTTATAAAAACCAAAAAGAGATATAAATATATAAAATCATGTCACTAAGTCACAAGGCCGAATCAATTCAAATTGTATATGACTCGTCATCCTAACGAGTCATGAAGAATTAGTAAATTGCTTGAATGATTTTTGTTGTGTAAATAAAACAATTTTTTTGTAGAATTTATTTATATTTTTAAATATATTGGGATGTTTACAGCAAGTATCGGGAGTCCACCTTATATAAGAATCAGCATCCAAACTCGTCATAAGAAATTAGTCCATTATAGGGAAAATGTTAAATGTCTAATTGACAATTTTGAAGTGTCTAATAGCCAGTAGTTAAGTTGTTTTTTAGAGTATTTTTTTATTTAAAAACACATCAAAATAATATTTTTTATATTTTAAAAATTATTTTTAATATTAGCACATGAAAATAATCTCAAAATATTATAAATTAAAATAAATAAAAAATCAATTTTTTAAAAAATATTTTTAAAATGAACAAGAACTAAATACAAGAGATGCAAAAACCGAAAAAACTTTCAAGAGCTGTGGAGAGTGACTTTGAGATTTTTTGGAAAAGCTGGCAACTGGTCCCATCTCGCCATGCAAGCCCTACCGTTGGAAGTGGTGACGGTAGGATGATGTTGGCAAGGCAGGAGTCACGGCTCGTAAATATTGATGTAGTTTTAGGCTTTTAGCACATTACTCATTCGCTGCAAAAAATATCAGTTCAATTATGGGAGATGGCTGTGTAAAACATCTCGTTTTAAAAAAAAATATTTAAAACAATTTTAATTACATTTTCAAACAGTCTTCCGTCCCTGTTAGAGCTGCTGCCCGGCAGAAGTCTAGTTGGGCCTAGCACTCACTAGACAGCTAGAACATCGCATTTATTTGAGATTTTCTTTCTATGACAACAAAATTCCAGCCTGATTCGTAACGGGTGGGCCTGGGTGTCTTTTCGTGGTTTGCACACTTTGCTAAAACACTTTGATTATGAACTTGGGTATCCCCACAAAAAAAAAAAAAAAAAAAAACACAGCGAGTGTTACAAGAATTTTCTAAAGTTGTCAACTCAAACTTATGTTTGCTTGTAAAGTCGAGCATGTGGAAAAAGCTGCGAGGAAGCATCAGTTGCTATCGAGACCAGTAACCTAACATGCTTGTTGCCAGCTTTACATGTTGTCGTTAATTTTAGAGTGCATGAAATTAGTGGAGAAATTCACATTAATAAAAAATCTGAAGGACTCCATGCAATGCAACCAGATTGGACCCATTGATCGATCGCATATAATTACAGCAAACTTATTGAAGAGGGGTCGTGGAAATAATCAAAATGTTGCGATTTAGGCCCATCTCAGATGTAAAAAATGATTAAATCTTCATGTTTAATATCGCTCTATTATTAAATATCAATCAAATTAAGGTCACAATGCCCTGCCAATTCAATGATAGTGTATTGTTTTGATGATGTTAGATCATCCCCTTGAAATAGAAAGAACATAAACAATAAAGATGAAGAAAACATGTTCTCTTGTAACTTCTATTCTGAAATAACATGTGTTTATCATAAAATGATTCTAAAAATAGATTTTTTGATTATCCTATCTTGATTAAGTTGAGAGCAATATTCCTATTCTTCTTCAGTAGTAAATATTTGACCAGATAACTCTATGAGATCCTTGTCAACTTCTTTGAAAGTATTTATTGTGCACTGCTTTCACAAAGCATCAAAATGAGCTGAATAATTGGATTCCTAGGTCTAGAAAACTGCATGTATGCAATCTGATAAGAAACTTATACTATCATTTCATTGTATACTGCAACGAGCCAATGCTGGCTGATCGAACTGGTGAAAGAAACATTTTATCTCATTGTCATCATCGCCAGCAGGGTCTTATCTGCGAGGGGCTCCACGAGACATCACTCCTTTGAAGAAAGAAAGTCTGAAGGGTGGGCGGTCATGAAATTGCCAGTTTGATTTCTGAAATAATTTCCATTTAGGTGTATGAAGGATGCCTTCGCTTTAGATGGGATTCAAATCTCACTAGAAAGCTTGGATCACGGGTGAAAATGGTGTTTTGCTATTAAAATATGTGTATTTTAACTTAGTTGGTGTGATTGATTTCTTCGTTGATGGAGACCCGTGACATGAATCATGAAGGGAGTGTTTGTAAATATGTTTGAGAAATGTTTTTGAAAAAAAATATTTTTTATTATTTTAAATTAAATAAAGATGGGTGTTTTTAAATCATTTTTTATACTGATATAAAAAACTATATAAAAAAATATTTTTAAATGAAAATTATTTTTAAAAATATTATCAATCACATTTTAAAACAAACAACAAACATACAGGCAGACCACACAGCTACAAGACAGCATACATGTACATCAAACTGGGGTTTGGTGGGTTGGTGGGTTCGACTACCTCGTCTACATCAACTGTTTGCCCCAAGAAGCTTAATATGACAACCTTGGTTACTTTGTGGCTCAAGCTAAGAAAGTTATATGTAAGAACCCGTCTGTTTATATTAATGCTTTGTTTATTTTTATGTTTAATCGGTTAATATACACTGTGATCTTGCATGATCTCCTGGTTATAAAAAATATTATTAGCTGTAGTTTATCAAACAACTATCACAAAAGATAAAACAATATTAAACACGATAACTTTAATAAATCACTAACCATCTGTCATCATCACTGCATGGAAAATTGATAGGATTAGGTTAAGCACTTCTTAATTAATTAGTTAGTTTTACATGGAGAGATGGCAGAAACATTGCATCATTGTGCAATTAATTCTTGGTTTGACCATATGCTAACTATTTGATTGAGGCTTAAGAAATTAATGATTGTTGATTAATCCATGAACAAGCCTGATCCATAGCATCGTATTATGGAAGGTCCCCCCCCCCCCCCCCCCCCCCCCACACACACACTGATCACTTGTTTTATGGAATCCCACTTGCAGCTGCTAGGCATCGCAAGGGCTCTCATGTGGTCACACGTGCCATCCATCTATACTTCCACGTGGAGGGTGGAGACAAATTAGTCGTCGTCCTACCATGCGAGGGGGCTCCACAAGACATCATCACTCCTTTAAAGAAAGAAAGTCTGAATGGTGGGAGGTCGTGAATTTGCCAGTTCGTCTGAAATAATTTCCATTTAGGTGTGTGAAGGGATGCCTTCGCTTCAGATGGGATTCAAATCTCACTAGAAAGCTTGGGTTACGGGTGAAAATGGTGTTTTGCTATTAAAATATGTGTATTTAACTTAGTTGGTGTGATTGATTTCTCCATTGATGGGGACCCGTGGCATGAAGGCAGACCACACAACTACAAAACAGCTTACATGTACACTGTTGTGAAAAACCTTAACGCCCAAAAAATGGGGTTTGGTGGATTGGTAGGTTTCGACCACCTCGTGTGCATCAAATGTTTGAAACACAAACGCTTAATATGATGGTGCTGGCTTGATTGCTTTGTGGCTCAAAATAACAAAGTTTATATATAGAAACTCGCCTGTGTTTTATTAATGTAATGTTTGTTTTTGCGTTTAATGCGGCGCGGTCTGTATTTTATTTGAATCATTAATTTAAAAGTGTTTAATTGTTTATATTAATGTTAATTATAATTTTGCATAATCTTGTTGAAATTCTTTTTTAAGATTCTGGTTATAAAATTATTATAATTTCTAACTTTTAAAAAAAAAAAAATCAAATCATAGTCATAAAAGCTATCACAATATTAAATATGATAACTTTAATGGTCTCCTTGATAATATGATTGAAATTATATTTCAAAATGTTTTTACTCAGAAAAGTATAAAGATATATTTTTATATTTTTTTAAAAATTATTATTAATATCATCACATCAAAATAATTTAAAATTAAAAAAAAATTAAAATATATTACCGAACAAGTAGCAATAAATCACTACTCTTTTCTTTGTCAACCCCGCTGCATGGAAAATTGATAAGATTAGGTTTAACAACTCTTAATTAATTAGTTAGTTTTTCATGGAGAGATGCCATTATATCCTTTTGAAATTAATCCTTGAACTGACTATTTGATTGAGGCTTAAGAAATTAATGATTGTTGATCAATCCCTGGATAAGCCTGATCCACAGCATCCTATTTTGGAAGGTCCCCACGTTGATCATTGTTTCATGGAATCCCACTTGCAGTTGCTAGACATCGCAAGGGTTCTCTTGTGGTCACACGTGTCATCCATCTATTTTTCCACGTGGAGTGTGAAGACAAATTAGTTGTCAGTATGGTCTGGTTTCCCCAATTGTAGCTTTAGGTGGCATCGTGGCTTGTCTGCTCGGTGGATATACTTTTTAAATTGTTGGATGTGGTAAGCATTCCAAGACAAGTATTTTCTGTTTGCTACTGTAAGATCCTACGCCAATCAGACTGAAAAACAAATCCTTCCATCTTTTTGTTTTTTCGATTCAGCCCTCACTGTTATTCGTTTCATTGTCAATGTCATCTATCGGTATTCGTTTGAAATATGATGGAAGTTATTTTTGAAAATAATTTTTATTTTTAAATATATTAAAATAATATTTTTTTATTTTTTTTAAATAATTTTTAACATCATCATGTGAAAATGATTTTAAAATATTTAAAAAATAATTTAATATAAAAAATAAAAATATTTTTGAAACACAATACTAAACAGACATGTAACTAGAGCATTTGAGGTGAAAAACATTGTTTATTCCCTTTATTTTTTTATTACTTGATCATTTTCCTCCACATTCAACAAATCTCAACTTTTTTGCTTACATCCATATCTATTTTTTTTTATTAAATCCTTCTATTTTTTATTTAACAGCTATAACATTGTTTCACAAAATTAATACTCGATAAATCATAAAACGATGTGTAAAATTATGGACACGAGAAACAATGTGAGATTAAATAAATATAGAAAAAACAATAAAAATACAACATAAAAAAATTTAATTTCGACGGGCTGCGATAATTGTCAAGTCTTTAGTTTTTTGTTACCTTACCTTGATAAATTTATCGACTTGATAATTTTTTATTTTATTTTATTACCTCAAATCAATTAAAATATTTAAAATCAGTTTCAAACCAAGATAAATATCCATTTTCTTTTTCATATAAGAAATAACATTCAGCTTTTATTATATCTGTTTCGAGGAGTGAAAAAAGCAAGAAAGAAAGTGATTAAAAATAATATATATTTTGGTGTGGTGGTAAATAGTGTTCATAAAAAATATTTTAATTGTTTATTTTTTTATTTTTAAACTTAACACATCAAAATTATTTTTTTATTTTTTTATTTTTTTATTTTTTTATTTTTTTATTTTTAAACTTAACACATCAAAATTATATCTATCTTGTTTTAAATCAATTTGATTGTTATCAAACAAAAACTAAGTTAGAAAACTGACGGTAATCTACAACAAACACTCAATTTCTCAAAAACGTCACTCGTCTCACGCGTCGCGATAAATTGTATTATTGGTGGGGGTTGTGGGTGGCACCACACTTCTCGTATACACTCTTGTCACTGTAAATGCGCCATCCATGTTCGTTGCGCGATTTATCATCGATCCACAAAAGGATAATTTTTGCTTTTGCCAGTAAGTTTCTGGCAAGTGCCAGACCCCCAATTGTCCGGATGTCTGTGCAATAGCACGTGGGAGCGGAAAGAGGCATTTAATTAATTAATTGTGTGCGATGTACTTGGAGGTTATATTTTCAATACAGTTCACATTAATTATTTGTCATTTCAAGCCGTTTAGGAGAGCGTAATTGGATTTATTTTTAAAAATATTTTATTTTATCAAGAATTATATTAATAATAATAATATTTTTTTTAATATATTATTTTTGATAACAAGATATCAAAATAATTTATAAACATTAAAAAATTATATTTCTTACATAATTTAAATAGTAAAAATTTCACCTTCCTCTCTTCCTGCTAGGGCCTGTTTGGGAGTGCGGTTGCGGTAGCTTTTCAAAGTGTTTTTTGTGCCGAAATACATCAAAATGATGTTTTTTTATTTTTTAAAAATTATTTTTGACATTAGCACATCAAAATGATCTAAACGCACTATTTTTTTTTATTTAAAATGCAAAAAAAAATTAAAATTTAGCAAAACGCCAGTTGCACCGCCCATCCAAACAAACTGTAAGTTTTGTTATTTTGTCTACATTTCAAGCATGTATTAGAAATGAAGAGAAAACAAAAGGCTTTGATATTCCTGGGACATAACATAATTGTAAAACTTATACTATGTAGTCCAAATTTGTAAAATTTATAGTGTTGGATTCAAATTATTTAAGATTTCCATTGTTTTTTAATAGTTATTTAAATATGCAAGTAACTTAGTTTTAGTAGAAAATTTTTAAAAATAATCTAATTTTAGTATCCAAAATTTAAAAACTATGATGTATCACAATTATAAAAGAATTTTAAGCCACGAAAATCATATACTTATCCATACAATGCTTTTTTTTTTCTTCCATGTAATGAAATCTAGTCGATAGGTTGAACTATCATAGCACATAATAACAATTAAAGCATGTTTGGTATTGCATTGTAAAAACAATTAAGTATTTTTATTTGAAAATATTATATATATATATATATATATATACAAATTTAATAATTATTTTAAGATAAATATATTTTTTAAATACAAAAATAAAAGTCATAGCAATTCCAAAAAAAACACAATAATCTTCCATATTAGGAAGCTAAGTCCATGTTAATTAATTAAATTAAAGAGAATATCTTAGCTAACTATTTAGAGAGTTTTTGAAAGTTTGGTTGCAATTGTTTTTTAAAATAATTTTTATTCAGAAATATATTAAAATAATATATTTTTTATTTTTAAAAATTATTATTGACATGAACATATCAAAATAATTTAGAAATAATTTTTTTTTAGATCAAAAATAAATTAATTTGTTTAAAGTAATTTCCAAACACTCCTAAATCATGATATTTATTGGTCATACAAAATGCACTCACAAAAACATTACTATATATATAAATGGCGTGGTGTTTTCACTGTGCACCCAGCACTGTGCACACAGACACAGTGCACTGTGGATTGCAACAATAGTTTTTTTTTTTTTTTTGCTTTTTTTTTCTGCTTACGTTTTGTTTTTTCTGTTTTATTTTTTGCTTTTTATTTTATGATTACACTCCTCTTTTTTTTTTGTTTCTTCTTTTTTGTTTTTTTGCTTTTTTTTTTCCTTATTATTTTTTTTCTTCTTTTTTTCCTCCGTTTTTTGCTTCTTCTTTTTTTGCTTTTTTTTTTGTATTTTTTCCCTATTATTTTTATATTTTTTTTCTTATTATATATATATATATATATTTTTTTTCTACTTATATATTTTTTTGTTTTTTTTGTTTTTTAATAATCGGGGTGTCTAAGCTCGCTTAAATGCACCACGATTAATCTCCATATCCAAATTTTTTTGATAACCAGGGTGTCCAGGGCAACTTATGCATACCACGACAATCCCAGGACCCATATTTTTTTTCTAAAATGCTTTCCTGCTGGTATATTTTTTTTCCTTTTTTTATACTTTTTTTTATTCACTTATACATTTTTTTTATAACCGGGATCTCCGACTAGCTTAAGCACACCACGACTAATTCTTGGGCCGAATTTTTTTAAAAACAATATGAATTGCTATAGTGCTTTCACGCTTATACTTTTTTTTTTGTTTTCTTTCGCTTATACATTTTTTTGTAACCATGGTCTCTCAGCCAGCTTAAGCTCTTTTTTTCACTTATATATTTTTTTTCACTTATATATTTTTTTATAACCACGATCTCTAGCCCAGCTTAAGTGCACCACCACTACTCCTCGGACCAAGTCTGTTTTTTGATGATCGGGTTGTCCAAGTCAGTGTGTTCACACCATGACTAATCTCCGAAATAATTTATTATTATTATTTATTTTTTTTCCTTATACATTTTTTTGTTAACTTTTATTTTTATTTGTTCTTTGGATTAGATGATTTTTATAATTTTATTATTTGCGCAATAATAATGATAATTTTAATGATTATTTTTTTATAAAAATCTTTTGATTTTTTTTAAAGATTTTCCTGAAATTTTAATTTATATCGGTGATCATTTTAAAAGTAATATTACTCTATTTTTCCCTTTATTCGTTTTTTTTTTTTGTTTTCTGTTTCTTTATTTGTCTTTAGATTATTATGATTTTATTATTTATGCAATAATAATGATAATTTTAGTTATTGTTTTTTTATAAAAATCTTTTGCTTTTTTTTTAATGGAAATTTAATTATTTTAATTATTTTGGCAGTAATGTTAGTAATAATTTTAGCTTTAATAGCAATGATAATGACAATAACGTCAGGATGAATTTTCAATCTATGTTTTCATCTTTTTGTTGATAGAAAATTAACAACTTATTTTTTTTATTTGATTATTGTTGGTATTTTCACAATTTATATTTTATTTTTGTTTGATTTAAATTGAATTATAAAATGAACTAATCTTAATACAATGAACTTAATAATTCAGATATCCGAGTTTTCTTGCTTTTTTAATGATGATGATAAATTTATGCTGGTTATTTCGTTTGAAACTACTAAACAGATAAATTTATATCGATTTTAAATTCATACATTTTATAAGAAACTTGCACTTGACATGAATTCTGCACAGATTTATTATTTTAACTAAATTTATATTATAATAAAAAATACATACAATTAATATTTTTTATATTGAAAAAAATATTGTACCGCCCGCGGCGAAGCGCGGAGCATTGTGTAGTAGTTATAAAAACAAGTGATAAACTAGAGAGTCAGGATTTCTCATCGGCTCCGTTGCTACAGATTTGAAAGCTATTAATGTAAAGGCCACCTACAAAAGACAAAAAGTCCACGACACTAGTATAGTTCACGAATATATACCTCCCACATACCGGACCATTCATGCGTGGCATCACACACCAAATACGACAAACAACATGCTAATGGAGTGAATAAAACGGCAGCTTTCAAATTAATCACGATCCAATTAACAAGAAAATTCTCTCGAAAATAACTCATCGTGAATCTCGCGATCAACGGCTACATAAGCTGAATCATATAAAAAAAGAAAAAGAAAAAAAGAAATCGTTGAGGACCTGACAGCCTTTTTAAGCTTCTCTCTTCATCTCAAACGGACAGGGCACAAGGAGATAGAGAGAGAGAGAGAGGGCCAACGGAGTTGACGATAAATGACGGACTCCAAAACACGAGTGAGCTCGATTTAAGGAACATGTTGAGGTCCGTGTCTTTCTTTGCTGCCATTTCCAACAAGACACATCGAATATAGGCTGGTTAAGAAGGAGAGAGAGCGAGCGAGCGAGCGAGTGGTGGTGGGTTTTAAGAGAGAGAAAAAAACTAGAAAAACATAAAAATGGGAAGATCCACTTCCTGTTTGAAAATAATCACCTGCGGTAGCGATTCAGCTGACAGAGATGATCCTCCACTCCCTGAGGTACCTGTCTGGTCAACAATGATCACTTCCTTAGTCCTTTTACTGTTTACTGTCTGTTTTCGGTTACTTTTTTTTTTATCCGGAACTTGTTGAGTTTCGAGTTTGAGTAGTGATTTTTTAGTTAAATCACTAATGTGTTTTGCTCCGAGGGATTGCTGGAAATGGTAAACAAATAATGTGCGGATATGTGAAGGATCCGAGAAACTTTGAATTTTCGTTCAGTGAAGTTTTGTAATCAGTGGTGTTAAAATCTGATTTATTATATTGATTGAAGCTGGATAGAAGAAGAAAGTGGGACGTTGCAGGAACATTTTTAGCCATTTTTTTGTTCCCTGGTCAAAGCTATTAAGTCTACGCGAGGATTAGAAACTTTCGTATTTGATTCGGTTAAGGTTTATTAACGCCAATATTATTTGAAAGTTGGAACTAGTAAATGTAGGATGCTTCAATGGATTATCAAACATTACAGGCAGGATGGCGTTTCGATTTTGACTGATCAAGTTTGAAGTAAGATGGATACATGTAAGATCTATGGATATGAAAGACAGAATTCATGGATGATTTAAGGAAATTATGTGGATCATGGTTGCAATTTGCAATTGGTAGTTTAGATCAGGCATTGCATATGTATGTATGGATGTATGTATTTATGTATGCGTGTTTCTTGCTTGAAATGTCCATTTTATCGAACAGTATTGCTTGTATGTCTATAAGGTCTCGGTAAGCCATTCACCATCAAGAGTTACAGTCGAAAGTTGGAAGTCTGTTTTAATGTAGCATCAGTTAGATGATGTTGTGTAAATTTCATTTCAGAGCAATGGTTCAAGTGACAAGCGTGGATGGAGTTTCCGGAAGAGATCTGCCCGTCATCGAGTTCTCAGCAACACTATCATTTCCGAAACCGCCCCTTCTTCTGTGAACAAGGAGAGTCCAGAATCCGCAAATCTAAATTTCCAGCCACCAGACATCCCTCCTGCACCAGAGAAAATTGCTGTGATACAATGCACTGATGAGAAACCACAGTTGTCTGAGAAACCACAGCTGCCAGACAAGCCTCAGCTGTCGGAGAAACCACAGTTGTCTGCTTCAACTGACCAGGTTGTAGCCGAGACCATTGTTTTCACCAAGGATGAGAATGAAGCTGATGATCACGTGGAAGAGTCTGTTGTTATTGTCATACAGGCTGCTGTCAGGGGGGTCTTGGTAATTTTATTTTTGCTTTAAGGAAATGTTTAGCTATGGAGCTTACTTGTTGGTACTCAATCTAATCCATTCTCCCTTCCAACTGTCCTCCAGGCTCAAAAAGAACTCCTCAAGCTTAAGAATGTTGTTAAGTTGCAAGCTGCTGTCCGTGGCTACCTTGTCAGGCAGCATGCCATTGGAACCCTACGTTGTGTTCAGGCCATTGTTAAAATGCAAGCTCTTGTTCGTGCTCGCCGCGCACGTTGCTCACCCGGGAGCTCATATGAAGAAAATGAGGTTGGTAATGCTACTCAACTCAAATAAGAATGTTTTAACCAAAGTGCCTTTGCAAAGCTTTCCGCATAAGAGTTCAAATTGACAAATGGTTTTGTTATGCGGATGATGCTGGTCTGGCACAACCTGCTGTCCAAATGAAATAGCTAGTACTTCAAAACTTTTGTCTGATGTTCCAAATTCTTCATGTCAACTCACTGCTCTCACTCGGTTATCGTTGCTTTGATTTGAAAATCATTTTCAGAAAGTAATAGAAAATCATGAATTCTTCAAAGGCAAGTATGAAATGACATCTTAAACCAACGTTGCAAAGTTTGGTGTTGGAGTTTAATGAGTTAACTCACATTATTTGGGAACTTTTCCTTTTCATTTTAGTTAATTTCATTATGCTCACTATAAGTAACAGCTATCATAAAAGGTACATGTAGGAGACTTTTCTGCTGTCCTCTTGTTAATGAAAACTGGCATCTTCTCATGCTTTTGATAAAAAAAACTCTGTTACACTTCATGGATTGCAATTCTCTTCCCAAATCACCAGACAGTCTCATACAATCTTTCTTTTTCGTTTTGCTTTCAGGAGAAGGCAAGCTCTGTAATCAAACCAAATGCAACATACACTTCCATTGAGAAACTGGTCAGCAACAGCTTTGCTCGTCAGGTATGGAAACATGGGGCCTTTTCTGTGTATTTTGCAACTGTATTTATGCTATCCACTTCACTTATCAAACATGCTGCCCTTTTGCTTTGAATTACAGCTAATGGAATCGACACCAAAGACCAAGCCTATCCACATCAAGTGTGATTATTCTAAACGTGATTCTGCTTGGAACTGGTTGGAGAGGTGGATGTCTGTTTCATCAGTAGAACCAACACCCCAACCAGAGCTTATAACTGAACAACTAGAAATTGAGAAGAGGGAGAATTTTACCTCTTCAGTGCAAACTAGAGTCCCACCAGAAGGATTCTGTGAGTTGGAAGATTCAAATTCCAGTATCGAGGAAATTGCTCTGCCATATGAAAGTGAAGAGAGTGTGATAAAATCCGATGCCTTTGACTTCAAGTTTCAGGTGTGCCATCCAAACTCTCCTTTACCAGTAGATAATTTGGAGCAGCCTCAACCTGAGACCAGTAATAAATCTGATGCAGAAGAAACCTCAATAACTATAAATTCTCTTCCAAATCAAACTATAGAATCTGAAGTAAATTCTGAAAGGGTGATTGATACTCTTCCTCATAAGCTAGAATTAGATGGTGAACAACCTGATCAACCCAAACGTTCTATGAAAAGGGGAGCCTCTGAACAATTGGAGACTGAAGGAAAGAAATCTGTATATGGATCATATGGATCAAGGAAGGCAAGCAATCCTGCATTCATTGCTGCCCAGACAAAATTCGAGGGGCTGAGCTCAACCGCCTGTTTGAATGGATCATTCAGTTCTTCGCATCAAGATAGTGGAGTTGAATCAAACATGGAAGCATCCGGGATAGATACAGAATCAAGGACCAAGGAGCTTGACATGGCAGAAAACTCAGTCCCCCATAATTCAAGGGTTCAATACGTTGGCTCTGAATGTGGCACTGAACTTTCTGTTACCTCCACACTTGATTCACCGGATGTATTTGAAGTTGGAGCTGCAGAATTTGAGCATGAAACCAAGGTTTCAGAGGAAGAAACTCATAATCCTAACAGAACAAAAGACTTAGATGTAGATGATAAAGATTCATCCAAGGATCCGGTCTCAACTTTGTGTCGCATGGATCAGCCTGAGAAACTTGAGGACATCAAAGGTGAATCAGCGGATACAATTGTTGCAGCAGAGTCTGCACAGGAGGAGATGAATCCAGAGAAAAGTGTAACTGATGTCAAGAGAGAGTTCAAACAGGAGGAGATGAATACAGGTAAAAGTGTAACTGATGTCAAGAGAGAGTTCAAACAGGAGGAGATGAATCCAGAGAAAAGTGTAACTGATGTCAAGAGAGAGTTCAAACAGGAGGAGATGAATCCAGAGAAAAGTGTAACTGATGTCAAGAGAGAGCTGAACTTGGAGACTGGTGGTCTAGCATATAGATCATCCCCAGAAGCTTCTCCCAGAAGCCATGCAACTGTTCCAGAGTCCCAAGGAACACCTTCAAGTCAGTTATCCGTGAAAGCTAAAAAGAGCAGGGCTGACAAAAGCAGTTCAAGCCAAAAACGCAAGTCTTTATCAGCAAGTAAGAGATCTCCATCGAACCCAAATAATGATTCTGGTGCAAGAACTAGTGTGGAACAATTGTCCAAAGATCAAAAGAATGGGAAGAGGCGGAATTCATTTGGTTCCCCAAAACCTGACAGCACTGGTCAAGAGCCGAGAGACAGCAGTAGCAGCAGTTCTCTCCCTCGTTTCATGCAAGCCACAGAATCGGCAAGAGCCAAACTCAACGCAAATAACTCACCAAGATCCAGCCCAGATGTGCAGGACAGAGATTTCATCAAGAAGAGGCAGTCCTTGCCTGGTGCAAATGGAAGGCAGGGTTCTCCACGCATCCAACGGTCAACGTCTCAAGCACAGCAGGGTGCAAAGGGAAATGATAGCAACATTGTTCATGGTATTCTCTGAACTTTCTTGTACTCCATTATCTTCTGTCTTGCATTGTGGTTTAAAAGGTTTTCATTTAACAAATTTACTCTCATTGGGGATGTTATTTAGTTCCCAGCTGCATTTTTTTAAGATTTCAATAGGATATTGTTCAAAACTACTATGATTACTGGAGCATCTTTTCTGTTATTAATTGCTTAGAATCCATTTAGTATGGGTATTGGGTAATGGCTGGTGACCATCATGCATCATGAAACATAACAGTTTATTGCTGGATGGTTCATTTTGGTTTGAAATTCTTTCACCCAAAGACAGGTCGAATAGATCCTTGCCAATGATGCTGTAATCCACTATTTATTTACTCGCCTCCCGAGTTAAACCTCACAGCATCTGCTGATGCAATGGTGTTGTGGCGGGGAATTTGGTAATCTGAGCATGCATTGGTCCTTACCTTAGGACAGTTGTCTCGAAACTGATTGCTCCTGTGCTTAACTGCTCAATTTCTATTTGTCACAGAGAAAAAATGGCAGAGGTGAAGAAAATGAAAGTGGTAATGTGCACAGGACAGTATATTACCTGCCATGGGAAACCTAGAGCTGATTGTTGATCCACACGAAGGCTTGTTATCATGTTTTATACAATTTTTCTGCAACTGGATGGCGCTTTAGATATATATGCACACTGGGAGTTTGGTAGGAAGAGATATATATAGAGCCGGGTAAGGATTTCTTGTATATTACTGGAACCCAAAAAAAAATATTATTTTCTCAAACTTACCACTGTGGAGGTATGGTCTATGTATCTGTTCAACATTATTTTGTGTGATATTGTTGAGGCTTTTTAAACATCTCGTGGAATATGTATCTGGAGTTTGAGACATTAACAATGAAGTGGGAGCTTTCCAAAGGCCGCCACTGGTTTTTTCAATAAAGAATTTCTTTCTTTCACCTGAGACATGGTTAAAATTTCGGTTAGTTCTCCCCATCATCACAAAAGGAGTCCCCTCCAGGTTTGCAGTCTCCTTCTACGGAAAGGATGCAGAGTCCTGACGAGAGAGATGAATTCGCTTCTCCTCAGGCGCTTCTGTCATCTCAAGTCAGCAGTGTTTCTAGAACAGAAAATCTTAATGCAGTAATGTTGTAGTATATGGTTGAAGTTGTTTTTGAAAGTGTATTTTAATAAAAATATATTAAAATAATTTTTTTTTTTTTGATATTATCATATTAAAATGATTTAAAAATATAATTTTTAAATTTAAAATAAATAAAAAAATATTTTTGAAATATAATGCAAAACTTACATGGTGAAACATTCCTTACATTCCTTGAAGCCTAAGCTGGGCTAGGTTAACCACAATGAGCGTTAACTTGATGGACCTGGTGAAGAAATTTGAATACCATATGTGTTTCAGCTGTCTGATGGCTCAATATGTGGGATCTCTTTCCTGTAATAGTTTTGTAATAAATATAATTTTTTTAATTGAAAATACTTTAAAATTATATATTTTTTAATTATTTTTATCATTATCGTATAAAAAATTTCTAATAAATTGTAAAAAATATTAACTTAAGAAAACAGTTTAAAAACACCTAAGAACATTGAAAAGTTAACTTAATATATGTTTTTTTAAAAAATAGTTTAAAAAACACCTGAGAACATTGAAAAGTTCTTGAAGGGGCCAACGAAGCTCTGCAGGAGCAGCAGGGCCTGATCTTTCATGCAGCTATAGCCCAGCCCATGGAGAATACCAAAGAAACGACAAAACCGTACGTGGCAAAGTAGCTGACAGGCTATCAACTATGCATGCACTGACCAGGTCACCGGGTTAACCTTTCGTCAGCCAACTGTCCTTTCATCGTCCAATTCAAAAAGAAGAAGAAAGAAAAATAAATGAAAATAGAAACTGTGGTCAGAAAATCTTTAACGCATTCCATAACAGGTCAAATCAAACTTCAATCGCATTTAACTAACGTGTTGCTCACCCCCACGGCCCAGGCGAAACTACGCTACTGACTTTTGAGTTGTTAGAGGGGTTATTGTTTAAAGTATTTTTTGTTTATAAATATATTAATATATATATTTATTATTTTTTATAAATTAGTTTTTGAAATCAGCATATAAAAATAATTTAAAATATTAAAAAATTAATTTAAAATAAAATAAATTCAAATTTAAAAAAAAAACACTTTTAAATAGCAATGTCAAATCCGGAAAAGCAAGGCAAGACAACCCGGTAACATGTGGATTCAGAATTTAGTTAAGATTGATTTTTATATTGAATTGGATTAGAAATTAATTCAGTCAAATTGATTCAACATATTAGCTCATAATTTAAATGGTTGAGACAGAACTAGGGTAATATTTATTTAATTAATTTATAAAAAAACAGCTATTGTTTTATTTTTTTTTAATAATTTTTAAAACCACATTGTTTAAATTAATCTGGAGTTTTTTTTTTAAATAATCTTTAAAACCACATCGTTTTAAATTAGTTTTGTCAAAATAGTTGATTCGATTGTTATCGAGTCAAGACTAGAATAAAATTTATTTATTTAATTAATTTTTTAAAATAATATTATTTTTTAAAATAAAATAAATTTTATAATAAAAAAACTTTAAATTAATTTGAATCAATTTAAATGACCTGCCCAATATATATATAAGGTCAGTTCGAGTTTTGTAAAAAAATATATTTTTATAAAAGCATACATCTTAAACTAGTAATGAGATTTAATTTTCTTTTAAAAAACAGTAATTTTGAGCAATTTTGATTCAGAATCTTTAATTAAAATTATATTTTATCTACTCCTTTTCAAACTACAATATTTCTATTAAATCTTTAAGAATCACTCATGTTTTATTAACAAATTCAAATTCAAACTTGATTTTTTCCCCTTAGAATACTCTTCCCTTTCTTTCTTTGTTTGCTAAAAAATAAAAAATAAAATTACAAAAAGCACTAAATTATACATGAATTTAAAAACATAAATATTTAAAAATAAAGTTGGGAGGTACAAGAATCAATCAATTAATTTTATTAAACTCTAATGATTAAGTTATAATTAACTCGAGCAGAAATGACTCAACTCACGCGCAGAACGTGCGTACATACGATAGACACAACAGGAGTGAGAAAAAAAATAGAAAACGGAATAGAAACGGCAACTCAAAAGAAAGAAAAAAAAACCAGAGGATCTAGGGTTCCCTTGTATCTCTATGTGCTTTCTTCTTCGATCGCTTAAAATCGTTGAATGGGAAAGTAACTGATTAGGAGAGATATCGATGCAGTTGTAAATCTAGTTTTTTTAGGGTTTCGAACTCGGGAGTGGAGTATTACACTCTAATCGAAAATTAATTTTATGGTGAGGGAAATTGGAAATTGAAAGAATCGAAGATTTTTTTTTGATTTGTAAATATGCGAGGATTGAAGAAATCAAAACGAGTTTGTTGGGCATCAGATGTTAATCTTTCTCAGGTAAAAATTGCAAATTTTTCAAAGAAATTTTTCAATTTTAACAAGAAGATGTAACTTTGTCGAATTCATTGACTAAGCAAGGAAATTGGAATCTTGATGAATTCCAATGTCATGCAGTTGAAGAAGAATCTATCTTTGCTATTTTACTGGAAGGAAATGTGTTTGTGTTTGCTCACTTGCTTTTCTTCTCTGCTGTTTGTGCTTGTATCGCTTACTCTGGCAGTGCTTGTGTAATCGGATTCTGTAATGGAACTTTTGATTGTTGCATGGTATTTTTGTGTTTCAGGAGGCAAATACTTCAGCAGAGTTTGCATTACATTTAATTTGAAACGAAGTTTGTTGTGTTAGGAAAAGCAACAGTGATAGAGTAGTTTTTTTTTTTGTGAATTTTTTTTTCATCTTGTAATTTACTTTTCAGCTGAAAGTAGTAATGCGTGTGTGTTTTTAAGTGCTTGCGGTAAAAAATGGTATCTTTCTTTTGAGGGGTATTGCTAACTTTAGAAGAATGCAGTAGTGAAGGTGATTTTCTTTTAAATTTCTTGTGTTTGAGTGATAAATATGAGGTATGATTGATTTAAGTACATATTGAAGCTATCCTGGAGAAAAAAGGTGTTTTTTTCTCCAATTTGGATTGTCAATCTAATTACAGTGTAGCAAGCACATTTATGCATTGCAGCTCTATGTGAAAGCTGCTTAAGTATGAGATTGAGATTTATGAAATTTTAGCTTTGAGGGGTTTTTGTAGATTGATCTTTCCTTTTTTGCATGTTCACATCAGAAGAATTCTGATTGCTGGTAACAATAATCTATGAATTAAAAAAAAAGAGAGAGAGAGAGAGGCTGTACTGGAGGTAATTGCCTGAAAAAAAATTAGAATTACATGTGTTTGCGGAGGTTGGGAAGCACCGGCCAAGAATGGTTGAGAAGGGAGAATGTATAAGAGAGGCATATGATGTGGAAGCATACACACTCTTAAATATGCTTTTCTTGCGAGATCAAACTGTCAAAGTTTTAGCAAATTCCACAGTGCATGCTAACCATAGCATGGCTGAAAATGTTTTATGTTTTGATTTGAGAATTATTGTTCACTGCTGGGTAAAGAGTTTTTATCTTTTGAGTTATAAAATGTTTTATCTCCTGCTTTTTTTTTTTTTTTTTTTTTTTTTCTGGTTCCTTATGCTTTAAATCTGGCTATATAGTTGCCTGCAAACTCTTTGCTTTTATATGTGAATGTATGAATTTTTACCTAGTTGCTTTTTTGGTAAAATCTACTTATGCATAAAGTGCTCCTGGCTGCATCATTTAAAAGTGATTATAATTGATTATAAGTTACACAGAACCACTGGTGAGACATTCAAGAGAATCAGACCGCATCAGGGATCTGTGTCCTTGGTTGGCAGCCAATAACCATGAATACTTCATTCCAAGAGATTGTGGCACATTATGCTCCTCCAATCTCTGACTTGATTTAAGTTGTCAACGGACTTTAGTACTCAGCATGCATAGAGATTAGATCTATTTACATAATTTGAGTGATCCCTGATCGCTGATCCAGGAAGTTGTCCTTTTCTACTCTATCATCACAGAGACAAATGTTCTACTTGGTGTTTCAATGTCACTCCTTGAGGGCCCTCCTTTACTTCTCTTCTTTGATGCTGCCTTGTGCACGTATTTCTTTTTTGAAATCATTCACTTCATAAAAGAATCAATCTTCTGAGCATTGTATCCTATGGTTGGACACAAAAAATAAAAACTGATGGCAGAACGTTGATCCAGGAGCATTTGGATCCTATGTGTACCATGTTCTGAAGGAATAAAAATGGGTTCAGGAGCATTGATCGTTCTCCATAACTGCCAAGGGATTTAGCAATTTCTTAAGCTGTTTTTTTGATTGTTTAAACTTGAATTTATTATTCGAAGCTCTACCTGACAAAGGTAGAGACTCCAGCTGATTTCAGAAACCTTCACATACAGAGCAAGTTTGAAGTATATGTAACCTCTTAAACATAGCCACTGTGGTTTCAGCTCTCATTTGTTGCGGTGTCTATCATTCTTGTCTCTCGCTTCTGAGTCATTGGCTGCATATATGATTCACTCATGTTTTATATTCTCCATACAAACTGACTGTTTGTTGGTTGTTGACTGTGGTCTAGCATCATGCATCCATCTTTAATGATGGTTTAAAATATCCATCTCATTATCAGTTCACCATTTAGTGGATGGCCAGTTCAGGATGTGCATAAAGGAATTGCATGAATGCATGTTGTTCAAGGCAGTAATTCTTTTTCACCTGAAAAGTTATGAATTTTCGTATAAACTAATACTTGCATTGTTATTGATGTGTACGAGTTCCCTTTGTTTCAATTGCTCCTTGGAGTTTCAGAAGTAAACAAGGATTTAGAAAGTAAATTCTTCACTTAAGTAGATATGAGTTCTGCTATAATAAAACTTCCATTGCGATTTTTGTGTTTTAGTTCCTTCTCTTTTTTTCAATTACTCCATGGAGTTACTGATGTATATTAAAGGATTTAAACAGTAGATGTAAGGGCCTAGAAATTTAACTCCTGCTTCTCCATTTACCAGGTAAGGCTGTTCTTGTCAGAGGATTGTCCTTCACAAATCAGGTCAGGTGCTCAAGACCACCTCCAAGCAAAGTCATCATGGCCAACTCATTCAGCTGGAACTGATGAGTTTCTGCCTCCTGGCTTTGAAGGAAGCCATCCTTCAAGCCAGTTTCAGATCAAGTTAGAAGTCCCGGTGATAAAATGGAGATGTCCACCCAGGGTAAGTCAAAGTTTTATAGTTTTTTACTTGCCCATCCCTTTGGTTTTTAGTATCGATCATCACACTGAAGTTTTGCACTATCGCAGTTTGTCTTGAACTTGACTTGGCAATTGGTTGCTGGGGAAGAAAGCGAAGAGATGGAGGTTCAAAATCAGAGGGAGATGAGAGTGCTTGAAGCTGTTTATCCTCGACCATCTGCCATTCCTCCAAAGTTTGCTACTTCTCTATGCACCTCTCTCACTCTCTTTTTCAAATCTACCTCTTGAACTGAAAAGTTGTCTGTATGCAGCCCCACATGTTCTGTGGACTTGGAATGCTATGAGCATAGTGATCATCAAATTCCCCTGATTCCTATTACCCCCATTGAAGATGAAGATGCAGATGCAGATGCATCAGAGGCACCATCTGATGTGATGGGACCATCAATAGTTCCACTGAGTTCACAAGCCCAGCTATTAGCTTCTGGATTTCCATCCTTTCAAAACGGCATTCCTAGCATTCAAAATGGGAAACCAGCTGCAGGAGTCCTCCCTGGTGTTGAACCGGATGCAGTGGCTGCTGTCAATACAAGCAGTGAGCAGGGAAGTTTGATAGACCCTGACCTGCTCCTCAAAATCCTCAGCAACCCAAAATTGATCGAGAAGTTGGTTACTGATCATGGAGCTGTAGCCAATGCACAGAATGCTCCCAAGCCTCCCTTGTCAGATCCTCTAAGTTCTCATGTAACTTTGCCCAATCCAGCATATATTCAAATGAATAGAACAGAATCCAGTGCACAAGCATCTTTAACTGCAACTTCAAGTGGATCGTTCTACACGCAGCCAAACGGGATGCCAATGGGGGTTCCTTCCGGTGCACGGATTCCTCCACCAGGAGTTCCATCCATACCTGCTGGAGCGACACAAACAAAGGACATTAATTATTATAAGAACCTGATTCAGCAGCATGGAGGCGATAAACAGGAAACACCTCAGCAGTTTGGTAGCCGTTACAATCACCAAGTAGGAACAAGCCAAGATTTAGTTAATTCCAAGTCAAGGGAATCGAAACACAAGATTATGAAGCCGTGTATTTACTTTAATAGTTCAAGAGGATGCCGGAATGGAGTCAATTGTGCATACCAACATGATTCATCGTCCCAGCAAAAGGGCAGTAGCATAGCGGAGGTGCAAAGCTCGAAGAGAATGAAAATGGATCGGGAGATCAGTAGCTAGTGTAATATTTCAAGTAGCTTTCATCTGACAAAAAAGGCTTATAGCTGCTCTACTTTTCATACTTCCTATTTCATTTTTGGTTTGATCCTTCAGCAAAGAGTAGTGCCTCTCTATCGTGGAAAGTTAAAAGATTAAATTATGGGCAGAAACCATCATATTTTAGAGGTTGATGGTGCGTCCCTTCTATCTTGAGCATGCATTGAAGTTGGTATGGAATTGTTCTTTTTGAGCAACTGGTGTACAAGCCTTTTGAATGGCGCGTCGCAATGTTTGTTCGGAACCATGCAGCTAGCACCTCGTGTCAATTTAACCCACAAGAGGTAAAACAAATAGCATTTCCTAAGGTCTTCTCATGAGCACCATCGAGTCGAGGGGGCTGCTTTTTACCTAATGTGTTCAGTGTTTAAATGCACTGTCTATGATAGAGATCCGATTTAGTTTCATTTCCATAAAAATGTATCACTTATAATATTCTTCCTTTGAATATTTTCCAAGCATAAAAATGAAAAATATAATCAAATTAAAAGAAAATACCTTAGGATTATCAAGGGATGAAATTATTTTACCTTTGTCGTCAAAGTCTAGCTCTCTTTCATCAAACCAACATCGCATTATAGACTTGTCAGATTTTAAGTCTGATTTTTCTCTCTTTTTACAGTAATCGACAACAAGGGTATTCTCATTACTTTGACATGCAATAACAATGATCATGGTCATGTTTTAAGGGTTTAATGCTCGTCATTATCATCATCATCATTGCTAAAATGTTACATTAATTACCAAAAACATATTTATTACTTCTTATACCGAATTGTGTTGCTAGATATGCATGTCAAATAGCTAGTTCATTAATAATAGATAAAGTAGTATAAAAAAGATCGGAACGCAGCGTTTGATGCTCGTGGGGTTGACTTGACACTGAGGCTGGCCACCCGGCCCGTGAAGAAGCGATTCGAGAAGAAGATTTGGATATTGGGATCGCGCTGAAGAAAAATCAGAAGCGATAAGTCCACCTTCTGCTTAGCTTCACCTGAGTTCTGATCCAGGGTTTTATCGAAAGACTTTCTCGATCAGATCTCCAACCGATCAAATGACTCCACCTCCAGGTCCTTACTCCGGCGCCAGCACTCTCGCTCTGGTGAGCAAATCTCTCTCCACTCTCCTCCTTCCGATCGATTCCTAAGCTTTAAAAAGTGGATTTCTGTGTAGGTGGCGCGTGCATCGGCATTTAGTTTTGGCCTGGTTTATGGAAGTGTGAAGCTCAAGATTCTCAAGGTACTTAACTTTTTTTAAGCTTTCTTGATTTTACCGATCAATTGTTAGGCAGATCTATTTCTTTCATCAGTTTTATTTTATATATATCAATTTGATTAAGTTGTTTTCATGGAATAATAAATGAACAAATTTCATGCACTAACAAATCAATAAGCTAATTATGCGAAAATTTTGATTAAAATACGCCTTGGTCTGGCAGATCTTGTTGCATGTAAGTTGTGAATGTTTCGATTCAAATTCGATTCTTGTGGACACTTGGATGCAGCCGTTTGTTGTTACATTCTATCGATTTTGTTAAGAGAATTTGTCGTTTGAGGATTTGCTGGGAATGATTGTTAGTTTCTGAGAAGAAAAAAATTTGATTTCTTTGACTATCAGATGAAAGCGAATTCGCGTAACAAGGCGGAAGCTAAGGCACATCACTGAGGAGATAGTGTTGAATGATGAAATAAATGACCATGGATCTTTCAAATGGCTTCCATAGGTAGGATTACTCATATGCAAGAGATGACTCTTGATTTAGAGAATTGTGAGTTTTTTTAGTTAATTTTTTTTATGAATCACGAGAATGGCTGCTGCTCATTTCATTTCTGAGGTAGTGAGACATAGTTTTCTATGAATTGAACATATAGAAGAACAATTGTTTTGCGGATTACTGGATTCATATACCATATCTCGAGGCTTTTGCAATCTTCTTTTTGAATTCGGAGCAACTGTGCTTGGTGATTCCTACCTAGATAATTACTGTTCATCACCACGTCTTTAAGCTCATAGTTTTGCTGTCTTGTTGAAACAATTATTTCAAAGAACTTTCCTTTTTCTCTTTCAAGGATTTGTTCTACCAGTTGATGCACAAGTAATTGGCAGAAATTTTCCATTGGTTTTCCCCTTTTTTTAATGGTTTTTGGAAGGGCATATATCAAGATTCAAGATTTTGGATACACTGCTCCTCTTCCCTGTATGTTTACAGTTAATCCTTTTTGATCGCCTTTTTGTTCATAACCTATTCATTGCTTGATCAAGCGAGCTTTCATGTTCATGAATCAGCATTTTCATCCGAATCATCTCCAAGAAACAATTAACCTGAGGTCTCTTAGAAATGTAAATGTTGTTTTTACAATATGGTTGTGATGCTCAGTGGTGCCGATCATTTATTTGTTTTCTTGTTTATCGGTAATCTAAACACATTATGTGATTATTTCCTAATCACATTATTCCCTTCATGAATACATGTTTTCTTCTAGTTTTTTAAAATAAGTAAGTTGTTTTTTAAAATACTTTTTATTCGGAAGTGCATTGGAATAATTGTTTTTTTATTTTATTTTATTTTTGACATAAAAACAATATATATATATATATATATATATATATATATATATATATATATATATATATAATCTAAAGCAAAAAAATAAATAAATAACATATTTTTTAAAAGCACTTTTAAATTACAAAAATAAATAGTCAGTAAACACTGTTTTGCCTATATTTGTCTTCAGTTGCTTCCTATGCTATGGATCTCAAAAAGACTCAAACACTGTCTCCATATCACGGTTCTGCACATGATTTTCTTTTCTTACATCCTCTTCTCCTGGAGACAGATTTCCAGCTTGATTTTCTCTCCCGTGGCTTTTTTTCTCCCTTAAAATTCTGGGGCTCTCTGATGAAGTTGTCATGTACAACATCAATCACTGTTCACGAGGAATTTATTTTGCCAATTTGTTCGCTTTCTTCGTCCTTCGCCTTAAATCAGGGTTTAGAGCTTCACTCAACCTCCCTTTCTCGAGTAGTTTTGGAAATTCCAACGTTGATTGCAATTTTTCTCTCCTTGATTTCGGGCTTGTCCCTTCTAGTTGAAATCGATGGCCCAAACCAGAGAATAGCTTTTTTTGGATTCTATCAAGGCAACAAAACAAACAAAGAATAAGGTGCAAAGAATATTTAAGGAAATAAAATAATTAGGTAGTATTGCTGGACGCAAGATTCAATAAAAAAAAGAAAAAAATGAATGAAAGAAAATAAAGATCACAAAGACACCAAAACTTTGATGACAAAACCATTAGCATGATTAGTAATATCTTGATGAGATAAATTCAATGCTATCCAATAAGATCACCATCTATGATTGAAATTTGAAATGGGTCAGACAAATAATCTAAAAGCTAGTCTTGACATTTTTGATGGTTTGTGTAATTTATTTTGTTTGTTAATTGTGATTTTTTTTTGGGTGTGAGTCGTGTAACTCACCAATCAATTGAGATATTTTTTTAGTGTTATTGGATTTATCTTGTTGAGATTTTTCTAATGATACTAATGTTGTTATCATTAGAATTTTGATGCGTGCATTCAGAATCATTTTATTTTATTATTATCTTTTTTTTCCTCTTATATCTTCACAAATTACAAGAATATGAGAGAAAAACATGAAAAAATAGAAAATGACATTAGAACTTGATCGAAGTTTCGATAACAGCACCAACAGTAAAGTTTAGAAAATCTCAATAAAATGAATTCAAAAACAAAAAATATTACAATCAACAAACAAAATGAATCACGAGTCATCTTTTGCATCTGGAGTGCTCGTGTGACTTGCTTTGATCATCATTGATGATTTTATTAATATAATAAAATTTATCTTATCAAAATCTTTTTAACGATATTGATGACATCGTTATCATAGATTGAGTGTGCTTATGTGGTCTTTTTGTTTTTGAATTTTGCTTCCAATAATTTTACAATTTTAAAGAGTAGAATGACACTTGTGACTCCCTAATAGCAAATATTATTAGCTATTCTATTAATTATATTATTTTTCTAAATATTTTTTGTATTTGATTTTTTTATCATTTTTTTTTTTACTATATTAGAATCTAAAAAAACTCGGTTTAAAAAGACATGTCAGATAAATTCAGATCGGCAGCTTCTACCATTTTAATTGCAACGAGGTCGTTTACGAATGAAACTAGCTGGGGGTGACATGTCGTTCCATTAAATTTGACAATTAAAGAAATAGAGTGGGGTCGATGACCTTGACCGTGGCCATGGAATCATCACGTTCCTTTACCGAGGCTGTCTATGGACTGTGACAAGCTCCTGAGTGAGAGTATTCCATCCCTTGAAGTGCACACGTGGAGGGCCCAGATTTCCCAATGAAAAAGGAATCTCTTTACAGATCCCGATCAGCTCTGCACCTTACCTTAAAGCAGCAGATCTGGTATTGAATGAGTGTATTTAAAAGCATTTTAAAAGTGTTTTTTTATTTAAAAATATATTAAAATAATTTTTTTTAAAAAAAAAAATACTTTTAAAATATAATGTAAAACTAGCATAGTGTGTACCGCTCCCCAACCTTTCCCCTCTTCTAAGAATGACATTTTTAACATGTACCAAAGTGGAGAAAAACCAGCAAATGATATACAAGATGACTGCTTTTGTTGAAAAGAATTTCTGGATTCATTCAAATTAAATTAAGATTAATCTTCACTAATTAAAGTCACCAAATGCAATTAGAGAAGAGCTCTTTGAGCGCTTTTTTAAAAGATAGACCTGTTTTTCACATCATTACCTTGTTCAAATTTAGAAAGGAAATGCTAAAAAGAATTCCAATGTGGAGATCTTACCTAAAATCTAAAATAAATAAAAAATAATTAATTTTGGCTTAGGAAAACTAGTCCAAAAATATTGAGATCATGGATAAAATCACATTTGTGTCTGTTTTGCTTTCTATAGTTTCTGTTTCTAAATTATTTTTTACTTGAATAAATATTACATTAATATAATTTTAGATGGTTTATAATGATTTTAATATATCAGTATAATTGTTTTTTTTTTAAAAAAAAAAACTCAGTGTGTACAGACATGTAAAAGAATAGCTGCAACGGGCAACCTGCTCTCCAGTGCTGCCATGTCATAACTAATCAAGCACTAGAACTCTCACAACTTGCTTTACTTCACAAGCCTCACTCTCCAACTCCAAGTACTTACACAGAGTTTTTCTCCCTCTCTCTCTGGGAAGAAGAGGGTCAAATGGGATCAGTTTCGCTGAAAATAGGAGATGGAACAGCCAGATTCAAGAGAGCAAGTTTCTGTTCATCAGCAGTGAACATTCTCATGCTCTTCTCTGTCCTCACCACTAATCTTTTTGCATTATATGCCTTCACATCTTCCTCAAAAGACCATCAAACTCGCCTCTTTCACAATCCCCATAAAAATTTATCTTTGATCTCTGAGCATGTCTCTTTAATACTAAGAGAGATCGCTTCTTCTCAAAAAAAGCTTGTCAAGATGGAGAAAGATCTTTTGAGCTATGAAACTATGGATATTTCAAGGCCCAATATTGCAAGTGAACTAAAACTGTTTTTAAAACACCATCAACTCCCTCTTGGAAAAGATTCAAGAACTGGGATCACTGAAATGGTGGCTTCTGTGGGTCATTCTTGTGAGAAATCTGCAGACTTGTTGTCTCAGTATATGACTTACAAGGTTTCTGGGCCCTGTCCTGATGACTGGAGCCTTGGCCAGAAGTTGATTTTGCGTGGATGTGAGCCTTTGCCCAGAAGGAGATGCATTACAAAGTCTGTTCAAAAGGTGGGTCTTTATCGTTTTCCTGTTTCTCTTTGGAAACCTGTCAGTGAAAAGATTTTAACTTGGAGTGGTCTTGGTTGCAAGAATTTCGAGTGCTTGAATAGAAAGAAGTTGGGTAGGGATTGTGTTGGTTGTTTTAATATTACTAGTGGTTATGATACTCAAAAGTTTGTTAAAGCTCGAGGCAAGAATGATTTTATCATTGATGATGTGTTAGCTTTAGCAAGTGGGGGAATTAGAATTGGATTTGATATTGGTGGTGGGTCTGGGACTTTTGCTGCTAGGATGGCAGAGAGGAATGTGACTGTGATTACTAATACTTTGAATGTGGATGCTCCATTTAGTGAATTTATTGCTGCGAGGGGGCTTTTGCCTTTGTATTTGAGTTTAGATCACAGGTTTCCTTTCTATGACAATGTGTTCGATTTAATCCATGCTTCTAGCGGATTGGATGGAGGGGACAAACCTGAAAAATTGGAGTTCTTAATGTTTGATATCGATAGAATTCTGAGGGCTGGTGGATTGTTTTGGCTGGATAACTTCTACTGTGCAAATGATGAGAAGAAGACAGCTTTGACTCGACTGATTGAGCGGTTTGGGTATAAGAAGCTGAAATGGGTTGCGGGAGAGAAGGTAGACACAGCTGGGTCAGGGAAATCAGAAGTTTATTTGTCTGCCGTACTACAAAAGCCAGCAAGAGTGTGATGATTATTGGAGTTTTCACAGGAAACTGAAAGAGGAGAGAATTTTGCTTCCATTTCTAGCTTTGTTCACGCAGAATTTTGTGTGAGTTCATTGCCTCAAACATTGTCTTAAATTCGTTTCAACATGCAATAAGTGCATCGATTTTTACTTCTCTCAACTGTAAACCAGCATTAGGAGATGATGTTTGAGCTTTGTAATCTAGTAACGGGTTTATCTTTTACTGTATTTTAGGGGAGTTAATTATCCAAGCTAAAAGAAATGTTAGGAAATGGAAAATTCATAGTGTATATCTAATCTTTAAGTGCAAATTCGTGATGGTCTTAGCTCTTAAACCTGCCCTCTTTTCATTCATATTGCAGTTCCAAGTTTGAAATCAATAGCTATTTCCAAGTTTGAAATCAATAACTATCAATCTTAATTAATGGTAAATGTGTTGAATTTCCCCCCATTGCCATGATGACGTCCTTATATAATAATTCGTTTCCATATGATATTGAGCTAGTTACGTGCTTCAACACCATGTATTTATTACCACCCATCAGCTAGGATGGATGAGGTCTTTGTAAATGGCATGCATTTTGGAAGGTGATCTCTCTCTGAAATGAAGGGAAATCGCCTTCCTTTTTTATATACATGAAAGAGAATCAAGTTTTACTGCTGAAGTTTTCTATTAATGCTCTGCTGTTTTGTTGTCCAAACGAGAAGTTTATCTGAAATCAAGTAATAAACTTGCCTTACAACCCATTTGCTTGGATGATGTGTTTCTGGAGAATGCCCGATTGGTGGAATTTTGCACGCTTATTATATTATGACCAGTATCATGGTTCTGATTGGGAGCCTGTCGTACGTAATGATAAGTCTCGACTTGCGTTCTCCCAGTTCCTGGCGTCATCTCTACCTTATACTTTTCTATCTAGCTCACCAATACTACTTGATATGTGAGAACCAGAGTTCATCTGGGAAACTCCAGAGCTCATGAACGTGATAGTGCTTGGAACTAGGAAGTGCTAGTTCTAGATTTTAGTTATAGAGAAATATCAATGATTCTCAGGGAAGATTTTGGTATCCTTTCGCAAAATGATATTGACATTACTCCAATTCATCTTTGTGGTAGTGGCAGTGCATTCTTGCATGTCCACAAGCTCTTTCCTTCATTGCTGAGATGTGTTTGGCTTAGAGTTAAAGCGAGCTAAATGGTAAATTCTTTAACAATTAACCTCCCTTAGCCTTGTTTGATAATTTTGTAAGGAGAGAAGAGGTAAGAGTTCTTAACCTGAACTCGACCTCGTTCTTATGCTATTTCAAATGAAAAGCATGATTCATTTAGGAACGACTGGTTGGTGCAACCTCAACCTCGTTCCAAAACGGGTCTTTAATCCCGATCCAAAAACTACTGTTTCCCTCTTCTAGATTGTGTACGATGGCCCTGCAAAATAACTATTCTAGGAAGACCCATTAATTCTCGAGTGTCCTGTAATTAATGAAATCTACTATATCATCTTGGAACCCTCCAAGTCTGGTATCTCTTGGTCGGTTAAAAAGATGATGTGGGAAGATGGCAGCTGGCGCTGGCTTTTGGATATAATTGTCTGTGCTTTCATAATTAGAGGTACGTAGGAGTTTTAATTTTTACTCCTTTTAACCGTCCATGACAAGTGGTCTCAAACGTTTAGGTAATGTATAATAAATGCTGTATGGTTCTATTCTTTGTTTTGCTATAATTTCCTTCAGGCAATGTGTGAATCGACAGTGGGACTTGGTAGAAGTTTTGAAGCTCATTTATTAGGCTCCTCCTTGATAATCTTACCTTGTCAGCAAAATATTAACTGCTACTGTCATGTCAGATTCAGGGGATCTACTTCGATTTCCAACTGGTAAACAACTAGGCCCGCCTACGAGTTGCTTATCAGAGCCTGTGAGATAAATCATTGTGAATTATAATAGTATTGTTTATTTTTTAGGATGGTTTGGTTTGTTCGGTTTGCCAGTTTACTGAGTTTTTTTTCTTTTTGTATAGTAAAATAACGTTTTTATCCCTCGAAAAAGATTAAAAAAAACAGCTACTGGATGGAGGGTTCCACGGTAATTGCACATTTTAGTCCGGTCCGGTTCAGGTCATTGGTTTTTTGAATTTTTTATATTTTTTGCATAGTAAAATAATCATTCTATCCATCGAAAAGACAAAAATCAGCTTTGGACGGGATGGGTGCCACGGGAATTTCATATTTTTTTAAAAATGACTAAATACATATATACCCCCTAATAAGACAAAATTGATGACTTTGACACAGGGATAGACCAGTAATTGACCATATTTTTTAATTATCTTGCTCGGATTACTATCAGCACATGTGGCACACGCGCCCAACAGTATTCAGCCTCACATCCTCTTCGGGCGACGCGTGAGACCGATTAAGGTATCGGAAAATAGCCTTCTAGCATCTCCGTTGATTCCCCGTCGTGTCCTCTTTCTTATGGAGTGGCACGTGCCTCCCACGGTGGACGAGAAAGAGCGGGTGGGCGGTTGAACTTTTTTTTCTCTTTTCTCTCTACTGCTACCTAAACTACACATCACCCCCTGGTTTTATGTCTTTTTTATTTCGGTCTCTTCTCTTTTAATTGTATTGTGCAGTTCTTATTTCTATTATGTAAGTTTGATTTATTTCAATTATGTACTTCGATTGAAAGTGTTGCATTTTCATTTCAGTCCTTATTCTTTTAATTTATGGATTGCTTTTAAATCCCTTAATATATGTAGTACAAAAGTTTTGAATTTTTCGATTTCATCCTTTGATTGAAATTGATAATATATTTAGTTTTTATTTTGGTACTTATACTTTTAATTTTTTATTTTAATTCTTTTATATTTTTATATTTCTTAAATAGTCCATATTTTATTCTATGTTTATATATATGTGCGTGTATGTGTGCTCTTAGCTTTGGTTTTTAATTTTTATTATTTTATCTTTTGTTGAGGTAACATTTTTTTTGAAAAAAAAATTGTTCTTAAATTTTAGTTTGTGTTCGTGATCATTTGAAAATTGATATTTCTAATTTTTTGTTTGTCCTTTCTTTTGTTTGTTTTTTATTTTTACGTGAAAGATTTTTTTGCTAATATTTTTTTTAACATTTTTTTATATTCTTTACTCTTTTGTTAATGTTGTTGATTTTTTTTTCACGGGGTAATCGAATAATTTTTATTATTTTTTCTTTTTTTTAATAGTTTTTATTTTATTTTCAAGTCAAATAATTTTTTTCAGCTGATAATTTTTATTTTTTTATCATTTATTTTATTTGTTTGTTTGTTAAAGTTTTTAGGCTTTTTTTAGTCTTTGATTTAATTTTTTTTTTGTTCTTACTTACTCTTTTGTTAAATTTTATGTGTTTTTTTCTCGGGGTAATATTATAATTTTTATTGTTTAGCAGTAATAGTAGTGATAATTTTAGATACTAAAACTTCGATATTGTTGTTGTTATAATAAGGTATGTTGACTTATTTTATTATTTTAAATTTTATATGTATAAATATTATATTTTAATCTCAACAATTATAAAAATTATTTACTCGATCTGCAGGCAATTAACTAGTTGATGGCTAAAAATGGTAGCTTGGAGGGGGATGAAGCTGAGACCTGGACCAAATCCACTTCTTAAAATGATCATAATATTTTATTGTTTATGTACCTTTATTATTTTTTCTTAAGACAGCGAAGGGTGTCCTAACTCCTAATAGCAAATTCCTGTCCACATTGGAGCTTGAGTTTGAGGTGTAGCAATTTTATTTTTTATTTTTATCACAACCCTAGATGTGTAGTCTCCGCATATCACCAAGTCAAGCCTATAAGCATCATCATATTTTTCACACCAAAAAGATATATTTTTTAGAAAACTTCCAAGACCTAGACCGAAGCCCTATAACTCGTGTGATGGAGGAAAGTCTTGAGCTTGTCAAGCAAAGCAACACAGACATCTCTTAATTAGCATGTTAATATATTATAAGCTAGTAGTAATGTCTTGAGCTTCTGTAGAAGAATGTATGATCACCCCATTAATTATAAAAAGTTCAACATACATACAAATCTAGTCATATATCAGAAGAAATCTTGACATAGTTGAGGCTGAATTGGAGGTGCCCCATGAATCGCGCTCACCGCTAGGGTGAGATAGGAATTAAGTTCGCCGGGAAAGCTTGCTTCAGGTTTGAATAGGTGAAGAACAATTCCGATACCATTCATCTCCACCATGTGGGGAAACGTCCAGTTATTTGTGAGGGGGCACAACTCAGTTGAAGAAGTTTAATCAAGCATGGATATCCTCTGTGATGGGGGCATTGGTGCCTTGGATGTTAGCGCTGTTGAGAAACTTCATTCCCTCCTCACTCATCTGCTGAACTTCTGAAGGGGACAGAATCCTAATGCAGCGAACACAGCCGATGAATTCCCTGCGCAGGCACATCAAGTTAGGCCTAGAAATAGAAAGGATTTCTTTGCTATCTACACCCATGAAGAATATATAACCTTAAGCAAAACAGCAAAAAACTGGAAAGGGAAAAATGACACTTACTCCCAAGGATCGTCACCGATCAGTAGAACATCGTTCTCGTAGTCCACATATACTAATTTCCACCCAGAACCCTTAGGATTATTTAGCAGCCCATCAAGTCCAAACATGCGTTCAATAGCAGAGCAGAGTTGTTCATAATTTTTTAAACTTGAGACATCAATTGACCTCCCAACAGACCCTGTCTTCTGAACCTGTAAACCATAAACAATGTTAGCACCCACCATTCGAGTTAATGAAATGTAATAAGATCGTGGGGGAAAAAACATCCAAATGCCCTTGATCCCACTCACAAACATGCAGAGAGACTAAAAACCTAGACAAAGGTAATTTAAGGTATGATTTTACTAGATAGAGTCTTCCATTTTGGAATAATTATGCAAATAATCTGATTAATATGACCCAAGCAGATGGTAGCCAAAGACCTTTTCTTTTACTTGCAACACAGTCATGCACAAACATGCATACCTTGGTATATGTGCGCATGCGTGGGGCTACTTGCTGCCATGAGTTGTTGTGGAGCAGATTGCTATTATCAAATTCAATTTTACTTGAAGATGTACCACCAGAGTTGTCAGGAAAGTCCTGCCGTGAGAAAGCCTGGGAATCTGCTAGGCTTGCTGAGGTAATCTGTGACTGAACATCCTGGCTTGAGCTGAGGTTGCCAACTAGACAATCTGAAGCATTCTTCAAATCAGCATCCTTAAATGTGCAGAACTCATCTAGAATAGCACTCGAGACAGAACGATCATACACAGAACCACCACCGTTGCTAGTGTCAATGTTAAGAGAACCATAAATTCCACTTTGATCATTGCTCTCGTCTGATAAATCCTTCACTGCACCTGAGTTGAAGCTACATGGCTCTTGCTGAGCCAAAGGAATCAATTGGTTCGCTTGGGATAAAATTCTTAAATTGCTCATCTGATGATCCCACGCATCTTGATTCATAAGAGGTAAAGAAGGATTAATTGTATCAGGGAACACTGCCATTGGGTCTTGTAATCCAAACATAGACAATGGTCCTGATCTATACATACTATCAATAGACATTGGATGTGATATCCATTCATCTGCATCTAGAAATGGAAGCGAGCAGTTAGGTGGAGTAGCATCAGCTAGAGATGCATGGATCTGTTGGGAATTAAGTAGTGGTGACTCTGGAAGTGCTTGCATAGGCCAGAGGCTGGTTTGTAATTGTGACTGGCCCTGATTCTGAGTTTGGAAAACCAGATGATTTGTGGCATTCTGCTGAGTCATAGGACACGAGAAGGGTTTTTGCACAATGCACTCGCCTGTTGAGGTTAGCTGGCTTAACTGATCTGGCAAATGCTCGGGTTCTGCTTTTAATTTTCCATCAAGAATTCCAACTGGCGCTTGATTTTCAACTTTGCTCAAATAAAGTGACTTCCCAGCTACCCTTTCTTTTGATGAAGATGAGTTCATCGCATTGGATTGATCTAGACATATCTGGGAATAATTCTGGTTTTCTACGGACATAATTCCTGAGTGGTTAAGATGAGACGTATGATTAACTGCTGCCTGCACATTTGTAACATCTAATGAAGCCACCTTCACAGCAGAAACTTCTGGTAGTGCAGTTCCACAGATTTCTGGATAGTTAACAGCTTGAGGTTTCATTAGCATGTTAACCAGTTGTTCAGAATATATGTTTGACATTGAAGCATATGGAAGATTTGCATTTCCACTCCCTGGAAGCCATGCAAGAGGCTTTTTTACCAAACTCCCCCATTCAGTGTCTCCTGGCAGGAAAAACAGCATAAAATGAATTTCAAACAAATTTTTCTAACCAAAAAATAATAATTCGAACTAGCAAAAAGCTCACCTAAAAATCCAGATTGCAAGGGACGTTTGAGACCCGAAGTCAGAGAGGGAAAAATAAAGAGACTTTCAGGAGTCTCAATTTCCCATGAACTAACCCTGTTCTGCCTATCAGAACATCCAGGCTCATCCCACTCTACCTGTTTGTAGGACAGAAATATGAAAATCAATTGCAAACTAGCAAAGCGGAGAAACAATAACAGCATAATACTAAAATCACGGCAAAAGAAAATGATTTGGTCAGCCCAGAAAGTAGCCTAATGTACCTGAAGATTCCGCCACTTGGAACCAGGCCACCTCAGTGGATCCAAATCACTAACACCAACTATTGTGCCCATATATCTGTGGAATAGATTACAGACAGTTAACAATACACTTCAGACAGATAAATATTCAGAGCCCTGAGCATGAAATTAAAACATAGATGACTTTGAACTTCGCAGAAAAACATAGAATGTGCATTCTGTCCTTGTCAAGATGCAGAAAACTAAACGGGGTTACCTAAGATGATGAATTAAGCCCTGATTGAGATTCATGAGTGTTATCCTTGCAGATGCTTTACCTATACCTACTGCCTAATTAAAGATGTAAGAGAACTCAGAGAACTCAGAATATAACCTGCGTTTTCCAGACTCTTCTGTCTCAAACATCATTCCAAATCTCATACCAGCAGAAACTTGAGTCCGAAATACAGCTTTCCGGAATTTAATCAAGGGAATGACAAAGTCTGAAGGGCATGCCCTATGAATTGTAGAAAGCAGCTACCACTAATTAGAGTCAGAAACCAAAATAAAAAAGGCGAAAGGCATAGACAAGTAGGATTTGATTGTAAATTTAACAAACCTTGGATTGTAAAAAATGGTGAATGGGCTTCGATTACCAGCAGCATGAGCTGCAGCAGCAAGGACACCAATGTGCATGCTATCAGCAGATAGAACTGATGATGGCAATGTTGTTTGTTGACGGTTTGCACGCCTCACACCCACCATCAATTGGGACTTTTCGTTCCTGAAATTTGCAGAGGATGAGTTGCTAGAAGATCATTATGGTGAGTTGGCAAATACATGAAGATTACCAATTACCTATTGTTAACACAAATTTTCTTTAAAAATTAAATGCGGTCAAATAGCATAGCACAGCTTCTCAACCCTTGGAATAAAAACTGAAGCCTCTTTTCTATTGAGAATTCATTCAAAAATAAAAATAATGAATTTAGTTTTTCGATTAATTATTGGTTATTTTTGTAATGCTAACTTAAGAAGTCTGGTTTCTGTAGCATCCAGGGGAAAAAAGAAATTGAATGGTACAACTTACCTGATAAACAGAACAGAGTCACCTGCTTTAAGCCTTTTTGAGCCTACAAATAAGCTCCACCCAGTTGTAAGAAGGTGTCGCTTTGGCTGTCCTGCATAAAAGGAAACGAGGATGAAACATAGCCGGAATAAGTTCAATGCTGACGAAAAACAAAAAAGGTTTAAATGCCTTCATTGTCATGGGCTAATTTTACAAGATTTTAAGGGTGAAGAAACATCTTCAAGGCCAAATTTTCCACTGAAAAAAATATTCATGCTTCTGGTTCTCTTTATATAAGGTCTTCATCCAATAAATTAAATGCAGATGGCTCCTCACCGCGGTATATATGGCGGAATGTCCAGGTATTATCATGCAAGTCCCTGACAACAAGCTCCTGAGATGGTGGCTGCATTGAGAAATCCTGAGACAAGCAAAATTTGATATAACATCTCCTTATTTCGTCGGGCCTTGCAAGGAACTCCCAGTCGGTCAGATTAGCTTACCAAAGGAGGGAAGAGCTTTTCTGCTGCCCTGCGTGGCACTGAGAAGCCACCATGTGTACTTGTATCACTAGCGGTCAAAGTTTTGCAGAAAAAATCACTTGGATGCTTGCTGGGCTTTAGCCCAAAATCTGGTATAGGGAAGACGTCTCTTTCCTACATGAAGATCAGATATTCATTTATTTTTTGAGGATGGGTTGAGGGATAAGAAAATGGGAAGAAGTTGGATGGTTTGAAAGTGGCTAAGCTTACAGAGTTCACTGGTTGAAGACTCATTTGAGCATATATTTCATCGGTATCTTTGTCTGCCTATCAGGAAAAGGTAAATCACAGGTAAAAGCTGATCTTCTAACAAACCGAGTATACAACACCAGCACATGTATATCAAAGAAAAGCAAAGAAGAATCAGAAGAGAAAATGGCATACATGAAGGGTAACATTGTGAACTTGGCACAATAACTGAGATGGGAGATTTGGGTAGTTGGGGATCTGTGAAGTAGCTGATCTTTTAGTGGAAACAGCCACCTATACATGGAAATAAAATGTCATCAGTTCAACAGATCAAAGACTGAATAATCAGCAGCATAACAAGGCTTCCATAACCTTAGAATCATGGTTAAACTTCGATTTCTTTTAAGACCACCATGGTTCCACTCTCCTAATTTACTATCAGTTTAGTGTTATGGAATTGTATGGTTGATACACTGCAAATGAAAAGTCATCGCACTTCACAGGAGACCAACCTCCAAAGCACCATTAAGTAGAGTAGAAATTTCTTATGAACGTGCTTCGTATCGATAAAAAAATCAGAACGGGAGAAGAGGTCAAGATTGAAAGAACTATATTCAAACCTGCTCACTGTGTCCTTGAGGGAAATAATACACCAGACTTCCAACCTGAGGTAAGGAAACAAGCGGACCTGCACAGGCGTACCACAGCTCCGAGTTTATTGCCTTCCTTATCCCTGTTATTATGCACAAGAAATTCAAAAGCATGAGACACGTGCTCTTGGACAATAGATCACTGCCTGTGGACATGTGCTTATTCAGAAAGCAAGCCATTCAGCATTCATGTTGGAAACTCATCCTTTACCGGATCATTTCAGCCCATGAGCGATAAAGATTATAAAAGGTCAAACTTTTATAAGAAACAAGGATTTCAGTGACATGGAACATACCAGACTGGTCTTGAAACTCTTTTAACAACTTCATTTCCTCAAGCAGGTTTGTATGAGCTCCATTAACAATCCCTTCTGGTTTGCTTTTCTCTTCAACAGAACCCATCTTCTGCTTCTCTTTGTGTTTGTATGTTCTCTCCACCACACAACCAGAGCAACTCAATAGAAAAATCCCATCTTTACCTCAGCAACCCAGACCCTTTCATTACAAGAACCCCATCAAACGAAAAAAAAAAAGACAGCATTAAAACCACAAGCCTATGTTCCTCCAAAAGAAGCTTAACTTTTATGACCAGCCCGTGTCAAGGAATCTTAAATTCACCACAAGGACCAATCCAATTGGGCAAAAGAGAGAAACAAACACCCTCTTGCGGGGAGACCTTGATAATCCAAAATCTAGGAACACAACCTGCAAAAAGGTGTTCACTAGACTAGATAGAGATCTTTTTAAGATGTGGGGCAGAAAAGGAGAGCTTTTTATTGACACGGCAAGAACCAAAAGCTTTTATGCATCAAAGCACGCGGGCAAAAGCATGAGTGTGGTGGTCTTGTAGCTATTATTCATTCGACTTTCCCATGAAAACATTGATCTCCAACTATCATCATCGAGAAATCCAAAAAACAAAAAGAGAACTTCTCTCTGTCTATCTCATAAATTTATCCCTGTAAATATGAAGCAGTGGCAACCGTATTTGCTTGAAAGTAGAAAGAGGGTGCATGCTGTTAACCTGCACTCCAACTTTCCGGAAATGGCCATCTCTTTGCAGCTTTAAACTGTTTTGAGGAAGACCACACTAAAACAAAAGCAGATAAAACAAAAATAAATCATAGTAAGACCGGGAGAACACGAAATCAGGTACAGCGGAGAGCGATTCGACAAGCAATATTAAGATAAACAAAAAAAAAAGAGGGAGAGAAGAAAGAATGTGAAAGTGGCGCATTTTAGCACGTGGATTTACGATGCATATTTTTTTGGGGAAACCTTAAAGTAATCTCTCGACCTTTTATTGGTTCTTGATGTAGTCCTCAAACAAACGTTTTATCAATTGAGTCCCTCACTTATCGATCATCACCGATTTGAGGCAGGTATTACAATACATATACAAGAGTGTAGTTGGTTTTTCAATGCATCTTCAAACGAAAATTATTCTTGAAAAACACTACTTGCCACAATACTAAACCAGAAAAAAAAAGGTTTAGAAAAGGCTATATAATATAATTTTTCATAACCAAAGTTCCATGAAAATATGATAGTGTATTGATTAAACAAGCACTTTCACAATTATGGTTTAAGCAAAATACATTTTCGACCAAGACTCGAGATATTTTATGCAGATCGCAAGCAATTTGTCATCCCACCACTCCCTTGATGTTTATTAAAGGGTTGCAAATTTTCCAGCTATGTGGTTTTTCTGTCTAATTTCTTAATGTATAAGCTAAATGTCGTGTGTATTTCTTACAACATAACCATACCACATTATATTTTTGTTCTCGCTTGAAGAGTCTTGACTAACATTTTGTTTGAATTGTGTTTCAAAAATATTTTTAAATAAATTTTTTTATTAATATTAATATTTTTATTTTTATATTAAATTAAGTTTTTTATGTCTTTTTAAATGAAAAATATTTTTAAAAACAACTTTAATCACATTCTCAAATATACACCAAGTGTGATGACTTTATTGATAAAATTCTTAGTTTGTAGACCTGATTAATTAATAAAATTCTTAATTCATAAGCCTTGGATTTTGGCTTTTTGATATAGTGATCTTGTTGTGCTTTTTGGTCACCTTTACATTTCACCGACTCTATTAGGTCAAATTTTGGCTTGTTTGTTACGTGTTTTTGGAATCTTAATTGTTTGGAAATTAAAAAGGGAGGAAGAAGGAGATGCTTGTAATCCCCGTACGCTTTTGGAGTCTGATTAATTTGACCGTTCGTCACGCTTATGGTTCATGACAGGCCAATGGGGGGAGGCACGGCATGACATTAAACGATATACGTGTCATGTCCCAGCGTTCGTCAGTGCACGGCGCCGTTCGACTTTGTCAGGCTTCAAGGTTTATTTACAGTCGTTTTTGTTTTTTTGTATTTGTTCCTGTCCGTGTGCCCACAGATCTAAGACCATGGAATTCTTGAGGGCTGTGTTGATTAGATTACAAGAAACTAAAAGGTCGGTGGTTTTACCGTTGTGTCCCTATGGAGCGAGGTAGTATTTTTAAATAATAACTTGAATCTCCTCCATCTTTTGTTTTTCCAAGATTAAATATTTCAGGCGCATGCTATTAGACAATCAGATTTAAAAAAAAATATATATATATATATATATAGTGAAGAAACACGAGCGCTCTAAATTTTTATTTTTTTCATGAAATTTAGTCCAACCATCCATCTCTTTTAGCCTGATTAGTTCCTAGTTTTTTAAATTCAACTAAAATTTAAAAAAAAAAGAATTTTATTTATATTTTCCAAACATCCCTAGGCTGAAAAGGTGAGATTGGTGGTTGAGGATTGAAAGCACCGAGTGAATCGAAGAAGGAAAAAGAGAGGGGAGGCCTTTCCAAAATAAAAGGGCCATGCCAAGTTCATGGACGTCGAGTAGCAAGGAAATATGTCACCGCTACTGTTGCATGGGTGGGTGCGCATGGGCAAAAACGTCACGAACGGATCTCAATTTATTATGATTTTTTCTCTTTCAATGAAATAGTAAGTCCACCCTCCCACCTTCAGTGGGCCTATCCCAAGAGAATAAAGAGTACTTCTTTTCCACGAGAAAAGAGAAAAGAAATGAAAAAACGCGAGGACGACTTTGTTGAATTTGTCTTTTAGTCAAGCACCATGCAAAGAGGATCTTATCTTACATGCTTGGATCGAGGTTCTAGTTTTCTTTTATATTGTAGTAGTTTTTATAGCTATAGTTTAAAAAATATTCTTAAAAAATACATCATGGGATGAATTTTTGTATCTGCATTCAAACCAAATAAAAATAGGTTTCCAAGAGTGAAAAACATGTTATTTAAGTTTCTAGCTAAAGTGTTTTTTATTTAAAAATATATTTTTTAATTTTTTAAAAATATTTTTTATTTCAATACATGAAAATAATTTAAAATACGACAAACATTAGCTAGAATCTAGCTGTAAATTACGTGCGACTAATAAAATAATTATTTTTATGTTGACGGACAAAAACTGGAATCTACCGTGATATCAAATGGTTTTTATACCCGAGAGAGAGAGAGAGAGAGAGAGAGAGAGAGAGAATCCACGATACGAGGTAACATCTAGATACATCCTTAAAATAACCTTATTACATCCTCCCTAATCTCCATAAATGTAACTCTTTCAGGGGCTGGCGTGACATTTAATAAATTATATCTTTTTTCTTAAAAAAAAAAAACAAGTTTAGAACTCTGAAGCTAACACCTAGAAGGCTAGAGCAGGATGTTAATAATTTTTTTTAATTATACCGGCCTAGTATAAGAATTTATCTTTGAAGATGTACGCAGATATAATTTAATTCTCAAACTGGTTAAAAAAATACACTCATTAACCTTAAAAGAAAAAGAAAAACAAGCAATGACTATACAATATATTAAAATATTTTTTTATTTTTAAAAAATTATTTTTGATATCAACACATGAAAATAATTTAAATATATCAAATTTTTTAATAAAAAATAAATAAATTTTTTATTTTTAAAACACAGTGTCAAACACTCGTAAACTAAGTGACCACTAATTATTTAATTGTTTTTTAGCAAGCCTGTGGTGCAAACTTTGTTGAATTTATCATATCCTTACAAACCAATCTCTACACCATTACAGAATAATATTATAATAATTTTTTCTAACTTTTCATTTTTATTTTCTCCACACGCTCTCCAACATGGCCTTTAGATTCTAGAAGAGGCAAATTCATTGCAGTGGTGGTTTTGCAATAAAGACAAAATACGAGGACACTCTACCTACCTCTCCCCGCCCACACACAAAATAAAAATTCGAATCAAATCAGACCTGTCTACTCTCTTCTCTCTCCCTGAAAACACGAACCCCGATGATGTTTGGCGAGGTAGTCCCAGAAACCCATTCTCAGAACAGTGATTTTTTTCACTTTGAACTGAAATTCCATGCTCATGTATTGTCTGAGATACAGCAAACCACTTTTGACTGTTCGGCATTATATTTATTCGTTATTTTTGGAATTACTTTTTATTTAAAAATATATTAAAATAAAATTTTATTTATTTATTAAAGATTATTTTTAATTTCCGCACATAAAAATATTTAAAAATATATAAAAAATCATTTTTTAAAAAACTTATTTCTGAAACACAGTGTTAAACGTCCCTTTTCAACCCAACCCCACCCAAGCATAACCCTTGATTTCTTGTCCAAGATTCAATTGGGTAGCAGAGCCTCTTGCTGGTAAGGTGGGTGGGTGGCAGCAGGCAAAGGAAAGTCGTGATGAAGATCAAACGATGGTTATCATATTACCCTCGGGGCTCAAGTTCTGTTTTATAAGTTTATCGAGTCATCCAAGGATGTGGATCAAACAAATTTATTTTAAAAATAAAAAAAAAATATTGAGTTGACCTGATGAATTATAAATTAATTTATTGAATCATCTAACTTAATATAATGATTTTCCAAAATAAAATATGATTCAAATTATATTTTGATAAACAAACATCCAAAATGACTTGTAAAACAAATTTAATATGTAATTGACATTATGATAGTATCTACACTTACAATTTAAAAACAATCAAGGGTTATAAAATAGAGATATCCTTAGTTTTTTCTCAACAAATAACGAGACATATATAAAATTATAATATAATAATTAATTGAATGTTGATAAAAAGCAGAATACCATTTTAACAGGCATTGAATACACTCTGTACGGACGCGCCTCTACATTTGACAGTCCAAGGATCGCCACTTGATGCGCGCTAAAATTTATACGGAGGTGGAGTGTGATCGGGCGGCCGAGACGTGACGCTAAAATCGAGTGGCACGCGGAGTAGAAGAATTTTGGACTCTCTGCTCTCTCCGGTCTTTATCTAGCCGCACACTGTTCGATGGCTTCGATACTCACTCCCCGTACTCTCAGCTGACCAAGCACTTGTTTTCACGACCATCATGGCTAATTCATTTGTCAAGACACACCGCTGATCCTTTCCACGTGTAAATCACGGAAATGACTTCGTCTGATTCACCAACGTGGGACCACCAGGCTGATCTTGTTATTCTACGTGTTAATCCTATTTTATTGACATTTGACTACAGACGTGGACTGATTAAGCCATTAATCTCCTACATTGCCTTTAACATCAGCTTAATCAAAACCCACTAGATCCTGATAGTGGGTCCTACCCAGGTGAATCACCTGTAGGGTAGCCTTCACATTGTCAAAGGGCAGGGATTGGAAAGTGTTCAACGAATTGCTATCAACCCCGGCCGGTGGGTTGATCCGGTAATCAAGACTGGACCCCCAAGAGTCACGTTTAAAATAACAGGAAAGGTGTTGATTATATTAAACCGTGATTTAAGCAAATTTTAGCTTCGGTTTAAAACACTATATTTTTTATTTTTAAAAAAATATTTTAAATTAATTTATACAATCGCTATAACCCACGACCCAAACTGTATGAATTACAAAATCCAGTAGCTTTGATACAATGAAAATAAGAGGGTTCCGCATATAATTTTGTGGCCCCACTAGATATATTGTTGTATACATGGTCTTAGCTCTTAGGTATAAATATAGGTGGAATTGCTGGCGAGGTGCAGCAAGGATGCAGAGGGCTGGGACCCTACTGCATTATGCCTCGAGCCACTAGTGAGTTTTGCCCATTTTTCACCACTAGATATTGTCAGATAATGTATTTTAAAAGATTTTTTTATTCTTTATTTTAAATCAAAAATAAATAATATTTTTAAAATTATTTTAATGAATTTCTGAATAAAAATCATTTTTAAAAATAAATTGAACCAAACACCCAAACATATACTAAGTATCGTAGGATCGTAGGGTCAATGCCTAATCTTGTGATCTATCTAGAAGAAAGAAACATGGAAGACATGTCATGGAACAATCATCCTATATTATTCATTAATTATGTTTGCGTTTGGTTTATTGTTTTGTCTTCTCGTGAAGTAGTTCAGATAAAAATATTTTCAAGTCAGTTTATTCGATAATCAATCTTAAATAAATATTTAAAAGAGTTTACAATACATCTCGTATAGCGGATTAATATTTTAAACCACATAAATTTAACACAATGTTGGTCATAATATATCTCAAGAAATTTGAACAAACTCTTAAAAACTGCCCAGGGTTTAAAAGACGGGGCTAAACCATGAAGTTGATAGCGCGATCATAGCCGTTCACTGGACGGGTTAGATGATCACTGCCTGTACTTCACAGAACAAGCAAATGATTGAGATTAAAATGGAAGATTTAAAGCTTTTAATAAGCGTAAGAACAAGAGCATTAAACGGGGATTAAAGAACAAAATCATCGCACCGAATTCTCGTCAGATTTTCCATACGATTCATGCAAGAAGCTACAGAGAGGAATGTAGAGAGGGAAGGAAGTGGTCCAGTGGTGATAATTGAGAGTGAAAGAAGCTATGAACGAGCGTGGTGGGAGGGGGACATGGAAGCAGTGGATCTTGTTGGGATGCGAGGGCACATCGGCTTTTCATTAGCGAAGGAGGACAGAAAAAGAGCCTTCTCTTTCCCATGTTTCCTCTCTCTACTGATCGATTTCCCGCTTTTAATTTGGATGGCCTTTTTGTTGCTGTGGTCTCTCGTCAGTAGTCGATGCTAAATGTCATTTCAAAGTATATTTTATTTAAAAAATATCTAAAATGATAGTTTTAGTTTCTTAAGAATTAAATTTTATATTGGTATATTAAAATGATATAAAAACAATGAAAAAAAATATCTATTATTTATTTTCAAAATATATTCTTAAACTGACACGAAAACTCGTTGAACTTGCAAGGCGTTGCTCCAATTGAATGAGACTTTGAGCTTTGAGTGCCTACATTGAACCACTCAATGATGCTTGAATAAAGCTAACGGCATCGTACGGTGTATTCTATAATACAATTTTTTTTCAAAGGTTTCGATGTGATGATGAAAAAATCTAAAAAGTATTATTTTTATTAAAAAAAAAAGCATAATTAATAACATATCACCGCATGTCGATCATCAGTAACTCAATAATAGCTTTTTTTCTTGAAAAAAATCAAGTTGAGTAAATAATGCATGAATATACTCCCACATAGTTTAGCCAACTAGCCTATGTAGAATAACCAAAGTTAACTCTACGCTTATTACAAGCCTTGATGGATCTTCTTTACAAGCTAACCTTAAAAACATGAAAGATCGGTAACCGTATGTTTACTCTAAACTCAGCCCTTGGGTTTACTCAAAAGCTAAAAGAATTATAAAACATTTAATGCAAAGATTTTATATTCAAATCTTACCACTAATTTATTAAAATAATATAATTGTAAAAAATATTTAAATTTACAATATTATAAATACAGGAGGAAAATAAAAACTTGTAAGAAAATACTTTCACAAGGAAAATGGACCTTTTGTGTAAGGAAAGGAAAGGAGCCTATCGCTTTACTAGGCCTGAAACGTAGCCCATCAAAGTCCAAAGACAACTCATTTAACTTTTACCTCCTCTTAACAGATCCAGAACCTATAGGCCCAATAAACCCCGGTCCAATTTCTCTCATCACCGTCCTTGAAACCTCGACCCAACAATCCGTGCTTCGCTTTCTCTGGGTTTTTCCCAACAATGGAGGGACTGATCAAATCGGTAGCCGATTTCATAGTTTACGTGCATCCATCGCAGATCAAGAATGTCGATAAAGCAATCCTCCGTGAACTCAGCTCTCTCCTTTTCAAGTCTGTTTCTTTGCCCTTTCACTTTATATTGAACTGCATGTAGATTTTTGGTTTTTTTCCCCCCCTCTCTCTCGATGTGGTTTTCCCCCCAGATATTCCCAGGCTTTCGATGGAGCCGTATTGGCTTATAGTGTCGAGCCTCAAGATAAATGTGCGAGAATTCTCTCTGGGGTACACCCTTATTTTGGTGTCAGGCTACAAGCAAACATGTTGATCTTCTCGCCGAAGCCGAACATGCTTTTAGGTTTTTTTCTTGCTTCTTCTTCATGGTAATTTTCTGTCTGCTAGTGTTATAGTGCATTCATGTGTAAAATGGAGTTCATTTAATCAACTGTTCAAGATTTCATGCACATGCGCCTCGTAGAAGTGGTGTTTTAGACTCCAAGTACTTTTATCATGTTACAGTGTGTGCTAAGATAGCCTAGGCTAGGCTCACTGGGTCGAGTGATCGCGCATTGTCCCAAAAATTAGAACTAGTGTGGGTGGTATGGGCTGCGGTGACCGGCCTTCATTTTCTAGTTGCTAGTTGCTAGATGGTCTTCGTCAACCAATCTGGAAGATGCTGAAAAAGGGCACCTTTGGTGATTCTCCATTATTGGATAGCAACACTGTAAACTACAGCTATATGGCCAGGTGTCAGGCCTCTGCACCTGAGATTTCGTCAATATAGTTTCTTAATTAATCACTCAAAAGTCGGAGGACATCCGGTGTTAGCTTGTCAATCGTTTCTGGGAGGATTTGGGTGTGCAAAAGTACATTCCATTGGCAAAATGTACTTATGATTGGCATGGCAGCTGCGAGTCCATATTGGCTCCCACAAAACCACGACAAATCAAAAACAAATCGGTGTTGGTGGAGGCGAGATCGATTCTAGCATCATCACAAGGTATGGGGTTTCTTTCATTCAACATCCCATATTCGACTGCGGGCCCACACCACATCTCATCATACATTAGATGGGTGAGAGAAGTCTGTTTTTTTCCTGGTTGGTGAATGATTCTCACCTCCTTCCAACTCCCATGTGAGAGTCTTCTTATTAAAACCAGAAGAATACAGAGAAGATCCTGACAAACTTTCTCCTCGTAATCCGGTCTCGTAACATGCTATCTCTGCTCACCAAAAGCATAAATCTTTCTCCCTGATGAGATTTCTAACCTCTCCTTCTTATGTGACATTTAGCAGTCCGGTGCATGTGTGCGAGAGAAGGACGTCGTAGGGTAGTGGTTACCATCGCATCTTTGTTTGGTTCACATCATCTCATTCGACCCACTTCTGACATGCATTTTGAGATTTTGTAATTATTTTGGTTTCCAGAAATCTTTTATAGATACGGATATGATATTGCTCGCTACTTATATCGGACCGGTCTGGTTTCTATATCATTTTTAAACCCTCTGCATGCTGAGTTGACTTGCATTTCTCTTGCTACAAGAAACAAAACGAACAAGAGAATCGGTTACTGGAAGACATTCACGACATTTCTAACTGTTTTCGTACATGAATTTACTTAAAAAATCATTCCAGTAACATGCTTATTATGTTTTTTTTCCCCAAAACAGTAACTAAATACCACAGTATATACGATTATATATCTTTATTAAAATATAAGTTTGTAGTCTAAGAAAAATACTAATAAATTAGTGTCTCGATGTTTTGAGTGTATTAAAAAAAGTAATACTCTTTATATTATATGATTGTCGTTGTTAAATAAATAAGGTGGTAGTTTTATTTATTTATTTATACACATGACGCATGCTATAGTCTTGTAGGTCAATTTATTAATACTCTTTATACGATCATAATATACCGGCCAGCCCAATAACTATCAACGTCTTATTGCGACCTCAATTCTTCGTAATATGAAGAAAGAATATCACCAATCATTTGAAGTAATTAAGAAAATAATTTTTTTAAGGAATGATTAGCACTTAAGAGGATTCTGACTTCAACCTTCTACCCACCTTGGCTTGCCTGTTATACCATTCGCTCCAGCCTCCACCCTTTGGAAAAGAGGTCTTGCTCGTCTATCATTGTGTTCCTTGATCAAGTCAAATATTTAGATCGATGACTAAATCTATTATTAAGAGTAGGTGGGTCTTAAATTCACTCTAATCATCATAATTATAAAAAACAATTATGTTTTTGGGGAGTGGGACTTAACATAATGTGAAATATAAGGATAGAAATTCAGATAAGAATAGAAAACAATTGGAAATATATGAAAAAAATACATGCATGAATGTTGTACAAGATATATACAAGGGGTGTTTGGCATTGCGTTTAAAAAGTATTTTTTTAAATAATTTTATTTTTATTTTTTATTTTGAATTAATTTTTTTGGTATTTTTAGATCATTTTGATGTGCTGGTGTCAAAAATAATTTTTAAAAAATACAAAAAAAATCGTTTTGATGTATTTCTAAACAAAAAACACTTTCAAAATCATCCTCAACCACACTTCCAAATAGACATATAAAGATACAACAGTTTTTGTTTTCAAGATTAACTAGATAATGGGGGGAAGGTTAAATTGTTTAATAAAAATATAGTAGGGTATATCAAAAATCAAATATAAACCTAGGTTCTAAATTCTATTTTTTTTCAAAATTATAATAAAATCAAGTGCCAAATTAAAGCTCCAAAATATAAAGTGTGTTTGGTATTGTGGTGTAAAATAATAATAAAAAAAAATTGCATCAAAATTATATATTTTAATATTATTATCATTGACATCAATGCTCTAAAACCATATAAAAAATACATAAAAAGCATAACTTTGATGTTTTCTCTAGATAAAATACTATTAAAAAACAAGTTTTTACAAAAAAAAAAAAAAACACTTACAATTGAACCATTGAATTGAATTAGGAAGGTGGTTGATAGAAATTATAAATAAGCTAATGTACATGTATTTGTGAGTTTAATAATGTAGCCCGCTGTGCCATTTTTGATTTTTTTTCTTGGCTCAAACTTTTGCCTAGATCATGTTCAAGAAAGTTTGAGTTCATTCAATTAAAAATTTATAAATTTCACTTCATATAAAAACTTTCTTGTGATTGACTTTTTTTTTAATTTCCATCCTTTAACATTTAATCTATCAAAAACTATTTTTCATAGTTTTTTTAATACTTGGTGTTTCCTATCAAATGACCTCAAACTCTAGGTTTTATAGGCTAACAAAGACTGATTTTTTTTCATCTAATAATTGGATTTTTTTTTAAAATCAAGTTTTGTGATTTTCTTTGTTTTATCTTTTAATGTTATATTGATCTTAAAACCCGGTCCATGAGTTTACAAGGTTAACCTAGGTAGCCTTAAACCTTTTTTCCCCTTACAATTTCTATTTTTTTCTCTTATTCTTTTATATGTTGGAGTGTTTCTCATCCTTTACATTTTGATAAGTTGAAAATTAGGCTTCAACATTTTTTTTCAAATTTGTTGCTTCTTATTAAATGATTCATGTCACAAGCTTTACGAGTTAACAAGAGTCACTATTAAAATTAATTGTTTTACCAGTGGAACTTTATGTTGCTATTATAATGTATTTTTCACCGGCAATTGTTTTCCTGACAAACATACGAACGAGAATTGTCCATCGGTAAAACACTCGTTGATAATTTTATTTTCGTTAATGATTCCCTCAGCATTGGCCACACTACTGTAAATATACTGATGGAAAAAACAATTGTAATTCCATCGACACATGTTGTCTATGTGGCCATTGGAATATACAGTTTGTGATTTCATTGTTAACATTTTGTCGTCAACTATTCCACCAATGTCATTGTGCTGGTATAATCATCGATAATAATGGTATTTTAACTAATTTGTACTAAACTCTCTGTAAAATAATGATTGAATGTTCTGTTGGTATAGTCATTAGTAATAATTGTATTTTGAGTAATTTCTATCAAACTATTTGGGAAATACCGATATAATGTTTCATTTGTAATTAAATCACTATTATTTTATTTTATTTTTTAAAAATATTTTTTTTATATAAAAAATTCAATAATATAAAAAATAAATTAAAAATCAAAATTTGTTTCAAATTAGGTTAAATTAATTTAAAATTCAAATATTAATTACAAATTATTAAATTTTTAACATTTAAATTTCAAATATAATAAATCTAGAATAGAGATAGTGTTGGAGGAGGAGAGCGATGTTAGGGACAATGAGAAGTAAAAAATCACCCCAATATAGTTGCATCTCCATAACTATTCATCACAGTACGACCGTCTTAGCGCAATGTTTGAATATTTTATCATGTAGTTTCTTGACTATAGATGCCTAGAACTCTGGAGTTTTCTTGAATGGAAACAATTTGAAGGATACTCCAACACTCAAAACACTACAGGTCGATCACAAATTCTAAGTGGTAGTGTTAAAGAGCCCATATACCGGATTTCTAGAAATCATAAATTTAAACTATGGTTTTAGAAATCATAAATTTATAACTATCGGTTATGTTTTCACAACAAAATCATAGATTTAAAACTATTTTTTTAAAAAAGTATAAAATGTAATGTCATCACATGGTCCATCACCATAAACATATGTTGAACTCGAAACTTTTGGGTGGCAGTAGGAGGAAGTTCACGGTGGATATGGTCTTAGAACCCGTTTGGCAATGTGGTGCGTTCCACGTTTGCCAAACGGGACGCAGTTTGATTGTTTGGTTAGTACCAAACACCGATACAAAATGGCGGGTCCCACGGCAATTTTTCTTCTAAACAGCGTCTTGAAATAAGCTGGATTTTGATGCTTATTGCGTTGCCGATTTCTGCTTTTTTATGGCAATTCCAGCTAAATAAGCTGCGATACACATTCAAACCTTCGAACAATCGTTTTATTACCGTTGAAAATAAAATACCCTAAAATATCCTCACCATCTACCTCTCGTTACTCACTCTGCCTCCGTCCCTCACCCTCCCATCCTCAAACCCAACAGATCTGCAAATTTTATACAAAACAAAGGCTGGAATTGCAGGCAAGCAAGCGAAGCAAAAGAGCCTCAAAGTTTTCCTTACTCTTCTATTTTTCAATTGACGCAATGCTATCCATAATTGTTCCTTGCTCTTGGTTACTGTGAGAATTGGGTCCAGTGCTCTAACTTTTCCTTTCCTTTTTGTTGAAACTTTGTACCCATAACCAACAACTTCTTCTTTCACTTCCTTTACACTAGCTAATGGCACCTGATGAACCAGCAAGAAGCGGAAGATAAGAGGAAGATTGTTGTGAGATTGAGAGGACTGGACGGGAGGAGGGAGGCGGCATCCAAGTGGAGAAGATTGAGAAGATAAGAATGGAATGGGGAATGGGGTTTTTTAGCTTTAAATGGGGAACGGACGGGGGGGTTTATAATAATAATAATAATTATTATATAATAATAATAATTAATTGTTATTGTTAATTATAATAATAATAATAATAATTATTATTATTATTAATTATTATTGTATTAAAATAATAATTATATAATAATTATTATTATAATAATAGTTAGCATAAAAAAATAGAGGTTTTAATTTGTAATTAATTTGATTGAATTATTTATAATGAAATGTATTTTAATTAATTATGTTTAAACTTATTAGTTACTTGAAATATATTATTTAGTGTGTTAATTTTAGTAATTGATAATTATATTTTTAGTTTGATGGGAGAATAAAAAATAATATTTATTTTTTCATGAATTATTAATTATATTATATTATTATAACCATTTAATTTACAATATATATATATATATATATATATATATATATATATATATATATATATATACCCTTTAAAGTAATTTCACAAGTTAAAAGCAGTTTGTAAAGTTTGGAAACCAAACACCCAAAACTGTTTTTTTTTCAACCTCCAACTCAACCACAGTTTTAACTAAACACTTAACTGCTTATTTTGAACCACAGTAAAAAACGCTTTTTTTGAAACTGTTTTTTTTTTCAACCTCAACCACAACCGCAACCGCAATACCAAACAGGTCCTTAGACACAAGTTTGAAGTGGAGCATTTTTGTCCATAAATAAAAACACAAACATGACTTGTCGGCTCTGTTATGAAAGTCAAATCAAAAGATTTTCATGTTCTTGAAAAGGGAATATTTTAAAATTATTTTTCAAAATGACATGATTTTTTTGAAATAATTTTATATTATTTTAATATATTTTTAAATAAAAATATCACTAGAAAATAAACACAGCTGCACTCCCGTAAATCTTATCCTGAATTGATGGCTCACCTGACCTGTAATTCATGATTTTATATGTAGCTACGGAAGAGCCAAATGATGACCCCTCGAAAGTCTCCTCCCCCGCACGTTATCGTTCCATGCTTAGGAGCAACCCTTGACCGACAGGCAGTACAAGTGTACAACAAAAGGTATCACGCCGAGTCAAAAATATATATACATATTTTTTTTACTTGCTTTTAAAACGAAAGAAAACGAAATATTATTTTACCGTTTATTTTATAAAAATGCTATTTTATATTTATTGTAATTAATAGTATTTTTTTTACTTCTTTAAATCTATATTATTTTGGGTTACTTTTTATAAAATTATCACCGTCTTGCAATCTATATCACCAGGCTTGACAGGCTTTATTTTTTTAATATTCAATTAATTAAAATTATTTGAGTTATTTTTAAAATTTTCAATGGGCTATATCAAGTTATTAAAATAATTAAATAAAAAAATATTAAAATATAATTAACCCTCTCAAATGATATCTTACTTTCGTAATACAGAAAGAAACTACAACACCAATTTGGCTATTCTAAATTACATTTCTCCTTGAAGATCTACTTGTCTATTTATTTGAATTAATATTTTTTTGATATTTTAAGATTATTTTAATGTGTTGATGTTAAAAATGTTTTTTTTTTAAATAATTTTGTCAAAAATACACTATAAAAAATAATATCAACTACACTTTCAAACAAACACTAAATAATTCATGAATATAAGTTATTCATTATGAGAAACAACTAGAAAAAAATAAGTTACTGTTACATTTCATTTATCATGAAACTAATGAAAAATAATTTATGTACGAGTTCTTTTCATAAATAGATCTTAAATTGGTGATTCAAATCTACATGCTTTGAGCTGATGAGGGCGGAGGAGTCACGGATTTTTTTCTTCTAAAACGGATCAAATCTATCTCGCATTCCATGGATGATGATCAACGAAGCTTGTTTGGAGGGTCAACCGCGTGCCTGATGCCAGCAAGATACGGCGCTGTCTTGCTGTAAGCAGCCGCACAGGAGGGAACTACTTCCCATTTTATCTAGGAATTACTACAATATTCTTAAAAATGATTAAATGGGTGTTTAACTGTTTCTCTTATAATTGTCAAATCAACTCGGTTTGAGGGTTCTGGTCACAGTTTTGCTGGTGAACTCAAAATGATAACGGAAAAAAAACAATATTTTCTTCTTCTTCAAGTTAACTATGCTGTGATTTATTTTAAAATATATTAAAATATTTTTTTTTAAAAAAAAAACTCTTGAGACACCGTTGCCTACACAAACCTGGAAAATAATTGAATCGAGGTCGGTAATTTTGAGACCAATTACAGACTCCTCAGGAATCCACTCCCATGATCAATACCCGAGTAAATTACCTGGAAGAACACCAGGTCGGATAAATTCAAAGCCAGATCATCGGCTACAGTTTTAATCATAGAGTGGCAATAAAATTTATGTGCACATGCGTGGACATGATCTTTCTCTCTGACATGATGATCGGCTGTGAAAATAAATATGCTTTGGACCTTGTACTCGAACTCTCAGTTTATCTCGGAGCATCAAACGATCTTAATTTATGGTAGTTCATGTCTCCAGTTCGTCTGTAATCTGAGCTTGAAGACAGCCTCACGTTTGCACTATCTCGATGGTCTGTACTTAACCATAACAAGATGAACGGAAACAAATTCACCTTAGAAACTCATATTAGAGAATAATATAAATTATGTTTTGAGATTTTACCTAAGAGTTTAAGTTTTTAGATGAGTCATGAGTTCGAATCTCGTCATCTTATTTTATTTGATAAAAATCAAGCATAAGATAATGCTATTATGTGTAAATTTCAAATTCAAAAGCCTTTTATTTTAAAAAAATAGTAGAAAATAATATAAATTATATTTTGAGATTTTATCTAATAGTTTAAATTTTTAGATGAGATGATTCCTTGACAACTTACCCCATACGTGTCACCCACCCATGAGCATTTTGTACAGGCCAAAAGTTGGTGCATTGTACATAAGATCCAAAGCATAACCTATGATTAAGTAATCTGCTCTTAATTAAACTAATGCTAGCTCTTAAAGTGTCTCTAAACTGGCTTAGCATGTGCCAGCTACATCATTGGCATGGATCTATCAACCTCCAAGCAAAATGGCCGCCCGAAGCGCAACTTATAATTACAAGGATTTTAAAAATTAGGTCAAGGGATAAAAAGGGTGATTAAAATTAAAGTTAGATTCCCAGAGCAAACGACGAACAAGCATCTGTGCAAACCAATAGCTAGTAATAATGAAAACGTACAGGTTCCTGTTCTAGCTTAAACAATGGGCAAACACACGTCCTCTTTCCACCTTCCAAAAGCAGTTAACAGCCTACCATTCTTGTCTTTGCGATCCTTTTTCTTAGCCTGCCCCTCCTTTGTTTCATCGAGATAGGAGTAGAGTTTTTTTAAAGTGTTTTTTTTTTTAAATGATTTTTATTTTATTTTATTTTGAATTATTATTTTTTTGGTAATTTTAGATAACTTTAATGTTTTGATATCAAAAATAATTTTTAAAAAATAAAAAAAAAATTATTTTAATGCATTTCTAAATAAAAAATACTTTAAAAAATAACCGTAACAATACTCCCAAACAGGCACACAAAAAAGATCAAGCCGTGATTTGAGTTGTTTGACTCTACAGTCTACATGTTCATGCATCCAGCTAACTGTCCATGGCAACTGTAGCGTCCGCTATTTAATGAGGAGAGGTTTTTTTATATCCCATAGTGATGAATATTTAAATACCGCTATCTAATTGCTTAAAATAAAATAAATTGGATGCATCATGAAATTAAAAAAACAATTTTTAGTTATTGATGTTTATACAATGAGTATAAGATTCATCTCAATGATTCATTCAGTTTAAAATTTGAGTTGTAGTTCAGGTGAGTGAACCTAGTTCAACTCATTTTTCTTTTGAAAAAACAATCTATGAAATAATTTTGTTATAATTTTTTTCTGGATAGTTTTATTGATTAAGGAGAGATCAGGTAGTCAATGGCATAATTATCATATTGATTTACAAGCTAAACCAAGTCTTGTAAACATGGTTTAAATGTTATATGATTTGCTTAAATTGTGATTTTGAGCTTACATTTTTAAAAAATATTATGACAATATATTTTAAATAAAAATATATATTAAAATAAATTTTTTTAAATAATTTTTGACACTAATCAATCAATTTTTTTTTAAAATATCAATCCAATAAAGTTTTTTATATAAAATATTTTAAAAAATATATTCCACCAACGTAAGCTAATGATCTAAGATCAAATAAAAAGGGGGGTTTAACTATTTACTTTTAATTTTTCAAAAAAGAGAAGCCGTACAAGAAGGAAACGACTGGTGTTGGGTCCGTGAGACCCGTGACAGTCCAGTACAACCATGCGGCTACAAACCTAGACGCCCTTCCTAAAAAGCTGTGTCCATGCTCCACCATCATCGCCCTGCTTTCAATTTTCTTCACTCTTTTTTCAATCTTGTGGAGCATAAAATATGGGTCCCATTGGCCCATTGGATTTTTCAGTGGGTCCCGTGATTAACCCCTCTCCAATCGGCTGCTTCCAAGGCTGGAGAAGGTGCCATGTCAGCTCCTGACGATGCCGTGGATAACGGCTTCCGCTGAACCACCATGCATGGATTCCGCCGGTTGAGGAATTTGGTTGCGGTAGTTTTTCAAAATGCTTATTGTGTTAAAATATATTAAAATAATATTTTTTTTATTTTTAAAAATTATTTTTGAAATCAGCACATCAATATGATCTAAAAAACACGAAAACATATTTATTTAAAATGAATTTTTTTTCAAATTTCGGCTAAAAATTGGTGGGATCACAATGCCACGCGGGAAAGGCTCATGGAAGATCGTGCGATGTCATCACCTTCAACGGGGCCCATAGCCTTCCTCCAATTTTAAATGGCTATCAGGTTTCGGCGTGCTGTGTAATGGTTTTGAAAATGTTTTTTAATTTTTTTTTTAAAAAAATATTTTTATTTTAAATTAAAATTGTTTAGTGTTTTTAGATCATTTTAAATATTATTTTAATTCATTTTAGAACAAAAAACATTTTTAAAAATAATCTCAATCATAAAATATATTTTTTCGTGTTAAGCTATATATATATATAAACACGAGCATACACTAATTTTACTTTGTATATAATATTCAATTTTTGGATGAAATGGAATTAAAAATAATAATGAAATTAAAATAGGTTTTGAAATGGAAAACTAAAACCCGGAAACACTCAGTTTTCAAACCGAACAGTGCTTACCCTACTTGGAACTAGTTGAATAATGTCTAGAACACCCTTCCCTAAACGTTGCATATATTCCTCAAATCCTCCCTATGCAATAAGAAACTCTAAATGAAGAAGAAAACAAGGAAAGAAAAATAATGGCGCCATGCACAATCTTTTTGTGTTGGGAGATCAGAGTAGTTTTATTTTATTTTATTTTCCTTCTAATTGTCAATAATGATTTTGTTGGGAAATATATTAATTGTGTTAAAACATTGAGAATGGAATAATGAAACAGTATGATCCTTAACCCCTAGCAAGTAGGGTATTAGGCTGCTGATGTGACACTTGGGGGGATGCATCATTCCTCAAATGCCTTCGAAGTGGATCCATAAACACTGGCTGTACTGATTTTTTATTAGCAATTAATTTTTTAAGTTAGTTAATTTATGCGTATCTCAATTAATCCTACATGTTTAGAAGTTAATGATTATATAAATCTTCAATAATTATTATATTAACAGTCACATAGCTCGATCATAAAACTACAGAGGAACAAACTTTTTAATCCCAAGCTTTTATGGTTGAATCACTCCACCAAATGGTTCTAACTGGCCCATCTTGACCATTCAAAGAATTGCTTTCAAATAGTGAAAATGATTGATCTTGGTGTGGTCACGTAAAAGTGCCATATACAGGTTATGATTCTGGGATTAAAAGAAAAGTGAATTTAATTTATTATTATGAAAATGGTAGGATGCTGAAATACGGGCCATGAAGTGATTAGGAGGAGGCATTTTGTTCTGGGACTATAAAGAAAGGGGAAAATGGCGGCATCCTTGCACATGGAGCGAGGTCAGAGATGAAGAATACAAAATAACTTTAAGGAGGGCGACGTTTTATTTTAAAGAATTTTCTTACAAGGCAAAGGCATCTTCAATGGCCAAAAGCTCAACCACCAGCTACAGAACCTTTTCGTTCGAAGCTTTGCATGTGGTGGGTTTCCAGTTTTGTATTTCTACTTCGTGCGCTAACTAAAGGCATCCCGCATGGATTGCCTGAAATTTGTCTGCTTTTGCACCCATCTACGGCTGTTTTCATGGATCCAAGCTGCTCCCACAGCTCAAAATGGCTTACCAGGATCAATCAATCAAAAAAACTTGTGCTTTCAACTTTATCTTCCTCGTTCTGTGTTTATGCATTTATTGCGTTGGACTGGTCAGTTTTCTGCTGAAACACAACTTTTCAGAGCCCCATGTTCTGCCCTCGAGTTACCCCCTGAGTCAGCATTGACTCGGGTTCTGATTATCGACTCGATTAGACAGAGCTCCTGTTCCCAATTGTCAGTTTTCTAGTCTTCTTCGTTCTGGTGTCTAGAAGTTTCAAAAGTCTCCACCGAATTAAGCTTGACTTGGACTCCCGGCACCGATGGCAGTGAACGCATTTACTATGGCTACTGCCTAATCTACGTGTGAACTCGTTCAAATTGAGTAGACTCTTTTTACTTTCCCCTCTTCTCCTCGTGGCATTGATGATAACATTTAAAGGAAATTAAATTAATTAACCCCGAGCTTGACCGATCAACGATCCTCTCTCTATTCATGCTTAAATTTTCCATCATATTAATCTGCCTGTTTTTTTTTTATTTTTTACTTATGATGAGAGATTTGAATTCGGTATCTTTTCGAAAAATAATAACATTATCAATCAGTCAATTACATTAAAAACGTTTTTCAAAAAGTTTGAATTTTTTTATTTTAAATTAATTGTTTTTAGATTATTTTTATGTGTTGATGTCAAAAATAATTTTTAAAAAATCCATCGGCCTTAATCTTTAAAATGTGATTAACTCGTATAAAAAGAATAAATAACAATTGAGTACCATTCTATTCTCTCTTTTAATATATAAAAAAATGGATATAAAAATAGAATGAATATTACGTTTGATTACCAAATCAAAATAAAAAATATTTATTTCATGTCATAAAAAAACCTTTATTAAGAAAATGCATAGAGATCACACATAATATGTTACAAGTTCACAGGTCACACATGGCCAAGATTTCGAAACCATGAGGCAGAATGCAATGAATCATAAGCAAAATCTTTCAGAAAATCTGACCCATTGCAATAAATATTGTCTTTTGTCGTTAGTTTTATCTAAAAACTACCACATATTTTTTTATGTTCTTTCACTATCATATGCTCATGACACACTGTTCTCTGCTTGTAAATCCATTATCTGCCAAGAACACAGGACATAAAATATTGCGACAACAGCAGACACAGCCTTGTAATTATCTCAAAACCAAAGGGTATCTTCAAACTCCACTCCCTATAAAGACCTTCTTCCTCCTACTGCCCAAAATCCCCCAGCCTCTCTCTGATCTTCCGTAATTGAAGCCACAAAACAAATCAAAGCGCGCACCAGGCCCCAAGATACTTTATTTTCACTTGCTTTCCATCAAAAGTTGACTTTTCCAGGAATATGTCAGCTGGGCTAGCAAAATGCGCCAGAATCCGACACATAGTGAGGCTTCGTCAAATGCTAAGGCGTTGGCGCAACAAGGCACGAATGTCAGCGAATCGCATTCCATCGGATGTTCCAGCAGGACACGTCGCAGTCTGTGTAGGGATTAGTTGCAGGAGATTTGTGGTGCGCGCGACGTACCTGAACCACCCCATCTTTAAGAAGCTCCTGGTACAAGCCGAAGAAGAGTTTGGGTTCTCTAACCAAGGCCCGTTAGTGATCCCGTGCGACGAGACCCTTTTCGAGGAAGTGCTTCGGTGCATTTCACGGCCGGAGAATGGAAAATCAGACCGGTTTGTGAATCTTGAGGATTTGCAGAGACACTGCAACGTTGGTGTTAAAAATGCTAAGCTTGATTTTTGGACCGATTTAAGACCTTTGCTACACACTGATAACTCATTCTAGCGAGGTGAAGCGAAGGACAAGCTAAGAAAAAAATAAGGAGAGAAAAGAACCTCTGATTCTGACCCGGTGTTGACTCAGTCCGAGTCAGGGAAGCTCTCCACTGAAAATTTGAAAATACGACGCAGATGACGGGTTAAAAAATTCAACTTGGCTCGTTAGATGTTAATGATTATTGGGTTTGCTTACCTATTTACAACGAGGTAAGCTCGGTGGGTTTTCTGTTTTCCTTCTGCGAGAAAGAACTGGATTGGGAGGATAGTTACTGAGTCACACTCCGGAGAATGCAAGGAGACGGCAAGATGGGGTGGGTGGGTTAACCACCGAGTCGTCCCGGGTTCGAATTGGAGTGCAAGATAAGTATCGGAGACTCTTGAAATAATGGACAGAGAAACAAGGGAGAAATGTGATTGTTGATTGAGCCTCCGTGCTACTTTAAATTCCGTTATTTATTTATTGATTAATGAAAATTTTTGGAGATATTCCAACATGCTCTAGTTGTTATCCATTAATCTCCTCAATAATTCCCTTTTAGCATTATTAATTGAATTCTTCCATTGTTGGATCATCGTTACGAAACTTGGACTGCCTACCGAGTGGATTTCGAACTTGGTGCAGGCTGAATTTCACCAAAAATAGAAAGGAATTGAGTTGATATGACTTTGTTGAAAATTCCGGTCGAGGAGGTTAAAACTCACGAGGGTTTTGAATTTTTCTTAAAAAAATTTCCAGGATAACCCATTTCATCTGCTATTCAGGCCTAGATCCAAGTTAGGTTTAATAATTACACGTTAAATAAGCTGTGATTAATTAATTACAAGAGTAAATTGTTTGGATGTTTAGTTTTTTCTGTTTTTGTAACTCAAGTCAACTTGTACACAGTAAGAACTTTTCTGCAGAGAGTTTTGCAATCATGGAATGGTAGCCGTTGCTGTGGGCTTGTGGGAGTTATAATGGCACCAAGCCACGTGAAAGGAAATGCTCCATCTGCTCTGTTTCACCTGATCCGACTTTGTCTTCTTACCCTTTAAATTATGGAGCCTGACATCTTCGGGGGAAGATATCGGCTGGAACCATAGTAGAATCTGATGCTTCAAGCCTTGAACACATCTGTTGATTTGTCTTAAGCTTCGAAGTTAGGGGCACTATCCCATGCAATAAAGGCTACCCTATCTCCTAGCGGCACCAATCACTTCCATGCCACCAATCCCTTCACTGACTACAAAAGTTTACGAAAACATACAGAAGGTTGGATCCAAAAAATTATTTGTACAGAATTACATTTGGTTTAGTTTGCTGATCCTTGACCTTCTGCTTCCTTTCGAAGGGCCAAAGCACACAACCAAGCGGCTTCGGCTCCTCTTTCAACAAAGCCCATACGAGCGAGGTTCAACAACTAGAGGGACGATCGGGCTAAAGATGGGACGATCGGGCTAGTAATTTTGTCAAAGGCACTTACTCTGCCGGTTCGTGTTGTCTTGCCGGTCACAAACTGCATCTGCATGTGAATGAGCGAGCGAGCGAGCGACCATCGGTATCTATTTGAGACATCGTCAACACTAGACCGATCCACCGCGTACAGAGGGCAAACAAGCTTTGCTGAAAATGACTAGGTCATGGAGAGGTCAAGTTTTTCTGCTTGTAGTCCCCAGTCCCTAAAAAGTAGTGGATTTCTTAGTCGATGATTCCTTACCTGAAGCTCATTTCGATCTAACCATCAAGATTTGTATTTTGGTATAGAAAAAATTGAAGAGATGCTTGATAAATTTGAAGTTGACGAAGAGTAACATTCAGTGGGGAGCCATCACTTTCTTGGAATGTTTTCAAGAGAGAAAAGGGGCTTGATTCTTGTTGTTTTTGGTGGACAAAATGGAGTCAAGTTTCCACCTCTAGTGTCCAGTAATAAAAGAGCAGGGCTAGGCTTAGATTCTCTCTCATTTTGATCAAAAAAGAGTTGGGTGATTCACATGGTTCATTCAAGTGATATTTAGCTTGGTTGTCTGTACTTGCACCATGATATGGGCTTAGGTAAGTATACATAGCCCATCTAAAGTACTGTTGACAAAGTCCATCAGAAGACCCACTAAACATATTGAAGTATCAGGTAGGTTAAGTTTAGCCCATCACCCCTTGCCCTAGTTACTGGACTGCCTAGATTTCTTGTAATTTCTAGGCCTTGGTCCTCTTTGTATGGTATATAGCTTTGCATCTTGCCTAATTCAAATTGAGGTCTGCCCTTCTATCTCACTTGCTAGCCCACTAGCACCAGCTTGCCTAGACTGAGCTCATGAACATGAGGATTCATAGCCCACTGGACCTGCTTAAGCACTGTCTTGTCGAAGTGTTTTTACGATGGATGGAGCTGTTTTCCCCTATTTTAGCAGCAGGACTAGACGTGCGGGAAGAAGGTATTAATAACATTGCCGGTTGTTGGAGATCTAAGGTCCCAAGACACTCAACAAATGCTCCTTACAGATTCCGACACAGCTTCAGCTAAATAGCTCCTCAACTGGGAATGGAGATTTTTGACACCAAGATTCTAAGATGTAAAATGGGTTAGATCTAGATCCTTATGTTTGTTGGAAAGTGTTAGAGAATAATATAAATTATTCTGGGACCTTACCTACCAGTTTAAGCTTTTAAGTGAGATAATTTTTTAACATGATATCAGAGTTTTATTGACCCAACGGTCACGGGTTCGAATATCACTACCCCTATTCTATTTGATAAAAATCAAGCATAAGGTAGTATATACTCGTGTAAGTTTCAAGCTCAAAGAGCTTTCATTTTAGGGAGATGTTAGAGAATAATATAAGTCATATTTTAAAACTTCACATAACAGGTTAAACTTTTAGATGAGATAGTTTCTTAACAGAACAGAACAGAACAGAACGGTGTATTAACCACATCCATACCTGCTGAGATCTTGCAACCTGAAACACACACAAGTCGCAGGTTGCATTATTGTGATTAAGACGACTGAGTTTTGAGCTTCTTGACACAAATTCCGTGATTGAAAGTAGGCTTGCATTCCTACAAGGAAGCTGTTCGCTGGTGGATGTCATGTGAACCATGTACTGCAGACCCACTAACTACTGCAAACTCCATATGCAAAACAACAAACGAGAAGGTGATGATGATGAGGCATGGCTGTAGAGGTCACGGTGGATAGGACGAGCTTCGGCTTCTGCGTCCACCATTTCTACCCGATAAAAACAAATAGAATGGGCCACAATGTGTGTGACGTCTAGCAATGGATTTCTGGCTTGGCACCATTCTCTTTTGGAATTCTATTTTCCGGTCATGGTTCATCCTAGGGTTGATGTTTCAGAGTGTAGGGTTGGGGTGGTAGTAAATGCAATAATAATTGTTTTCTAATTATTTTTTTTAAAAAATATTTATATACTTTAAAAAAATAAAGGTGTTCAAAATATATATATATATATATATATATATATATATATATTATATTAATTAGTATGTGCTATTTATTGCCTTTTTACTTGCATTCTCCCATTTTTTATTTAACAATGCGTCTCAAAAGTAATTTTTTAAAAAAATGAAAAAAATATTTTTTTATTTGAAATTAATTTTTTTAGCAAACATTCAGTGCAAGTATAACAGTGCCCGTGTTCTTAAACAAAACCTTAAAAAGATTATATGTTTTCTACGTACAGACAATAATATTATTTTATTTTTATTTTTATTTTTATTAGAAAAAGGAAAGAATGTTGCCCATTATTTACCCTACAAAGCTAGTTGCGAGCAGTGACAAAGTTTAAAGTTTTGGTTCGAGTTTGTCATGGGTTACATGATGAGTTCCCGTGCATGTTTCGAAGAAGAGTTTCTCACATTATTTTTCAGCCCATCAACCACCCCATCTCCGATTAAGATATATAAGGACAAAAAATGGTTAAAATGTTATTATTAACAAAAAATAATGTTGTTTCGACATCATTATGAATTTATGATCATGTTACTTTAATTATTTGTTTGCTTTTGTTGTTCTTTCTAGTTTGTAAATGGGTCAGGAAAACTAGGATTGGTTTTCATTTAATCACCCTCAAAAGAAGATTAAAATTCAATTACATATCATTAGCCATGATGAGAAAGATGAACTAAAGTGAATGACAACTTAAAATTTATACTTTTACCTCTTTTTTTGCACTTGATGAATAAAAGAAATGTAGTGTGGATTAGTTGATGAAAATGTACATTTCATTATTGTTTATTTTCGTTTTGAAATTACGCTTCATTAAGTTTAGCTTGAAAAAATATTAAATTTATATTGTTTTTTAGTTTTGAGGTTGTGATATCAAAAGTAAGACAATAATATAAAAAATATATTTTAATATAAAAAAATCATCATACATTATTGTATTAAACACTTATTTAGTGTCTGTTTGACACTATGTCTTAAGAACATTTAAAAAATATATATTTTAATTTTTTATTTGTATTTTAGATCATTTTGATGTGCTGATATCAAGAATGATTTTTAATTTTTTTTAAAAAAAAAATAATTCTTATACTTTTTCTAAATAAAAAACAATATAAACTACACTTCCAGACAAATAATTTATGTATTTTGATATCAAAAAAACAAATGCTACAAAATTAGGAAATGGTTTCACAAAACATTGGTTTGATGGTTCATTGTTGTCAAACGGGGAATGATCTCGATTCTCGAGAACAAGCTTATCATAACCCAATTCAATTTATACTTTACACAAGGATATTAAAATTGAAAAAAAAATGTATGTTATTATAAATAAATTGAAAAATAATAATTTCTCTCTCAAAAAGAAAAGAGAGAAAGAACAGGAGGAGGAGGTAATTTGGACCAGTTGAGGTTACTTTTCTTTAATGAAATATTTTAAAAGTGTAGTAGATTACAATACGGTGAAAGTCACTAGTTACTTTCTAATTTTTTACTCGAACAAAAACCATCGGAAAATTAAAAAGAAAAAGAGAAGTGATGGCAATGAAAAAAAAGAGAGACCGAGATTGGTCCTAAAAAAGGGAATGACATCCTTGCTGAAGATATGGGGTGTTTGTCATCTTTTTTTTTAAGATTTTTTTTTGAAAGAAATTGAAAATTTTATTATTTTTATTTTAAATTAATTTTTTATATTTTTAGATCATTTTTATGTAATGATATAAAAAATAATCTAAAAAAAATAAAAAATATTATTTTAATATATTTACGAGTAAAAAAACATTTTTAAAAACAACTTTAATCACTGTAAAACAATCACATGATATGGAAGGAAGAGCGTGGTGGCTATGAGCCCTTTAAAATAATTCATGTACCCTTTGATCCGATAAAATCAAATGTATCATGTCGAATAAATCTCACAATTTTTAATTTCAAGTCAGATAAGAAGTCAGGTTAAAAAATTACTTTCATTTTTAAAAAAATAAGAAGCCAGGACTGTACTCTCTAGTCAACTTTTAAAAAATAGATTTGGTCCAGGATATAATTTTTAAAAAGATTAGGTTAAAAAGTTGTTGGGTGAAGTCGTGAGTCATCAGATTATTTTAGATTATTCTTTTATTAAAATATTATTATTTTATTTTTCTAAATAATATTTTTTTATATTAACTTGATTAGGTTTGACCGGGGCTACCCTAATTACAAGCAACTCACCGGGGCAATCACGTTTTACCTGATCGATGCCTTTTCTAATTGAAATTAAAACAAGCTCCGAGTCAAGCTCCTTATTATGAGTTTTCCTCATTAAAAATTAAAGTTTTCATTTTAAGTTTTTTTATTATTGTGAATGACCGGGTCAACTTACATGTATCTCGATTAATCTCACGAGCTCTAAATATAATGACCATGTAAGCCTCCAATGTTCAGCAATTGCAAAGCTCGAACATGGGACTACATGAAAAACAAACCTTCTAGTTTTAAGTTTTTAGCACTCTACTGACTACTATATTGTTGTTTTAAGTCTTTTTTCATTTATATACTAGGGTTGAGTATTTTTAGTTTGGTTCGGTTTTTATCAGTAAAAACAACCAGACTGAAAAATAGAAAAAAAACAAACCGATCCCGGTTTTGTTTCATTTTTTTAACAAAAAACCGTAAAAAGTATTGGCTTTTTTATTGTAACCACGTTTTCCTTCTCCCATTTAACCAAAACAAAAGCAAACAAAAAATTGAATTGAACCGGTTTGGTTTTGATTTACTATTTTTTTTATTTAAAAAAACAACCAAACTGGATTTTTTTTTAAAAAAATGTACTTGTTTTTATTTTTTCAATTAATTTTTATTTTATTTTCTCGGTTTTTCAATTTTTTCGGTGACCCCTTATACTACTCTCGTGCAACAAAAAGTGGATCGAAGTGGGCATCCCACAGACCCATACCGCAGTAGCTGGAAGAAAATGCAAACCGGATTAGATGCCAATCTTGACAGGAAAGTGAAGTTCTCTTTTTTTATTTTCTTGGTAAATATGGTGGCATCCCTGGACCTTCACATTGGTGGGATTGACAGCTAGACGAGCCACTTTACAATGTCAACACGTAACATAAGACAACAGGAAGCTAATATGAGCATCATGATACCAGCATGTGGCCCAGAATGATAAAGGGAAATGACAAATCATGATCGCCACAGGGAGAAGCGATGGAAAAGTGGAGGGGTGGGCTGGCTCGGAGAAGTACCGGTGGCAGATCAGAATCCAAAGAAAAAAAACACGTCTACTTTAAGGCATACAGGAGATGCCCTCAAGCTGTGTTCTGTGCACACGTGGGTCCCTATATGCTATTATTTGGTTCCATTTCACACCGTAAAGTAACTGTTTCGGATTGTGTTTCAGTTTTTTTTTTAATTATTATTTTTTATTTTTTAAAATTATTTTTGACATTAATATATAAAAAATTAAAAAACATTATTTTTTTTATTTTTTTTTAAATATTTTTAAAAAACAGGTGCAAGCACTTTTAACATTCTTTCGTGCCTCGAAAGCAAAGGTTGAAAATTGGCACAGAGAATGTTAAATACTAGACAATGCCCCCGCGCTTCGTCGCGGGTGGCATAATATTTTTTTCAATGTAAAAAATATTAATTGTGTGAATTTTTTATTATAATATAAATTTAGCTAAAATAATAAATATGTGCATAATTCATGTCAAGTGCAAGTTTTTTATAAAATATATAAATTTAAAATCGATATAAATTTATTTGTTTAGTAGTTTCAAACGAAATAACCAGCATAAATTTATCATCATCATTAAAAAAGCATGAAAACTCGGATCTCTGAATTATTAAGTTCACTGTATTAAGATTAGTTCATTTTATAATTCAATTTAAATCAAACAAAAATAAAATATAAATTGTGAAAATACCTACAATAATCAAATAAAAAAATAAGTTGTTAATTTTCTATCAACAAAAAGACGAAAACATAGATTGAAAATTCATCGTGACGTTATTGCCATTATCATTGCTATTAAAGTTAAAATTATTGCTAACATTACTTCCAAAACAATTAAAATAATTAAATTTCTATGAAAAATAAAAAAAAAAGCAAAAGATTTTTTATAAAAAAAACAATAACTAAAATTATCATTATTATTGCATAAATAATAAAATCATATAATCTAAAGAACAAATAAAGAAACAGAAAACAAAAAAAAAACGAATAAAGAGAAAAATAGAGTAATATTACTTTTAAAATGATCACCGATATAAATTAAAATTTCAGTTAAATATTAAAAAAAATCAAAAGATTTTTATAAAAAAAATAATCACTAAAATTATCATTATTATTGGTTCAAAGATGAGTGAACAAAAAAACGTATAAGGAAAAAAAATAAAAAATAATAATAAATTTGTTCGGAGATTAGTCATGGTGTGTCCACACTGGTCTGGATATCCCGATTATCAAAAAACAGATTTGGTCCGAGGAGTAATGGTGGTGCACTTGAGCTGGCCCGGAGATCGTGGTTATAAAAAAATGTATAAGCGAAAGAAAGAAAAAGTATAAGTGTGAAAGCACTATAGCAATCCATATTGTTTTTAAAAAAAATCGGCCCAAGAATTAGTCGTGGTGTGCCTAAGCTGGTCGGAGATCCAGGTTATAAAAAAAATATATAAGTGAATAAAAAAATTATGAAAAAAAAAGAAAAAAAATATACCAGCATGAAAGCATTTTAGAAAAAAAATGTGGGTCCGGGGATTGTCGTGGTATGCATAAGTTGACCTGGACATCCTAGTTATCAAAAAAATTTGGATATGGAGATTAATCGTGGTGCATTTAAGCTAGCTCGGACACCCCGATTATTAAAAAACAAAAAAATATATAAGTAGAAAATATATATATATATATATATATATATATATATATAATAAGAAAAAATGAAAAAAGTAATAAGTAAAAAATACAAAAAAAAAGCAAAAACGGAGGAAAAAAAAAGAAAAAAAAGAATAATTAGAAAAAAAAAGCAAAAAAAAAAAGAAACGAAAAAAACAAAAGCAGGAAAAAAAAGTAAAAAAAGCAAAATATATATATATATATATATATATATATATATATATATATATATAATAAGAAAAAATGAAAAAAAAAAATAAGTAAAAAATAGAAAAAATAGGCCAAAAAAAAGAAGCAAAAACGGAGGAAAAAACAAAGAAGAAAAAGAATAATTAGAAAAAAAAAAGCAAAAAAAAAAAAGAAACGAAAAAAAAAAAAAACAGGAAAAAAACGTAAGTAGAAAAAAAAAGTAAAAAAAGCAAAAAAAAAAAAAAAACTGTTGCAACAACAGTGCACTGTGTCTGTGTGCACAGTGCACTGTTGCACAGTGATTTGCCCACGAGGTTTATATTATAGGTAATGTGGAGGCTCCATGTCACTCATCATTCTCATCCACTACCGTGTACCCTTTTTGGATACAGTGGAAGTTTGCATCATTAACCATTTATCTGATCCATCCTCCACTTCAATGGTTAATGATGCAAACTGCCCCTGTATCCATGATAGCCTGTTGAAGGAACTTTAAGCCTAAGGGCAACTCCAACTAAAAAATTAGTTCTTTAGCATGTTTGCTTAATGCAAAATTTTGGGCCACCTTATATATTTTTTTGTTTTTATTTAAAAATATCTCAACAAAGAAGTAAAAAATTATATATAAAATTAATAATTATATTGTTAGAGGGTTTTTTAAAAGCAATTATTTAATTATATAACTTATTCCTATTAATTATATAATTAATTGCATAATTAAACTACATACAAAATAATTGCATTATATTTCAAATAATATATAAAAAATAATTCTAAAAAATGACTTTTATTATTGGAGCACAAAAAATCATATATACGCTATTCAAAGAGCCATTTTAGAGATTTGGCTCTCCAAAATAACTCTTATAATTGAAGTTGCTCAAAGACCGATGGTTATTATAAATGGATATTTGACCCTGTAATTGTTTTTATAATTGAATTTAACCATAGAGCTTGTGTATTTGGTTAATAATTATCCACAGTAAAAATTGTGATTGAATCTCAATTATAGAAAAGCAAATTTTCACTGCTTTTCACCCGATAAAATCAATTAATTTCTCACTCATTTATCATCACTCAGCTAATTAAAAGTCGTGCGAGCGTATCTTCAAATAACAGTATCAATTGTTTCAAGCAAACGAGTTTTCTAAAATAAAACACCCATCCGCCTGAAATGATTATTCACTAATGTAAGATACACCAACAAGATATGGCTGGTTGGTGAAGAGATTTTGGAGTAATGTTAAACATTAATATAAAAATATAACAAAAAATACTTTTAAAAATAGAAGTAGATTCCACTCCAAAATCACCACTCAGAAATTTATGTTTATTTTAAAATCACTTCAAATTTATTATAAAAAAAACATGGCATCACTCATTTTTTAAACTAAAAGTATTCTTAAACAGTTTGATTTCAGTAAAATTACATGCATTGATATGATGAGAGTTACCACTAGGTTAATTAATCACTTGAGGTTAATTTCTGATAATTAAATAGTAGCTAAAAATTTACATTGGCTGGCACGGCAGATACGGGCAAATCGATGTAGTCTTCCCTCTGCACTCGAGATTGCTAATAAATAACCATTTTTCTTACAACATCAAGACCTCTTCCTTAAAAAAACAGCATATGGAGATCGCATCAAGTCATTTTGAAATTTGTTTCACTTTTGATTTGTAAATACACGTCCAAGCCCAACGCTTTACACCTTTTCACAACACAGGAACGCACGCAAAACGAATAAATATTCATGCGCACGCTCCTTCCACCATAAAATAAATCAAGAGCTTTGTATCCTGCGATAAGTAAAACTCACTCACGACTTTTCACGTGCATGGGTGTTTGATTATATACTTAATCTCTGCGTCTAACGATGAGATAGCAAGTTAATGCCTGGTTATTAACAGGATTGCGTAATTAAGACAAAATTTAGCCCAGATTTTTTAAAGGGGATTCAACCACTCTCCAATTTAGTTGAACGATAATGTTTAAAATATAAAAAACAGACAGACAACCTATCCACCTTAATTTTTATATATCCAGTCACTATAAGGAGAGATGCTATCATTCTAGCTGGCAATGTGGACTTTTCCTTCAGCAGTTGTTTCTCATCGTTTGATTTTTTCCCTTAATTTATCCCTTTCTCATTCGAATATTTTTAATAAATAACAAAAACTTGATCGACTGCTAGCTATCGAAGGTATTGGTTTTGTTAGAAGAGGAGAATAAACTAGAAAGAGACTCGAGGAGAATAAAAGAGGCAGTCCTCGGTTGCGTGTGTAGCAGGGTCTTCGTTGTTTATTAGCATCCATATGATTGTTTGAAGATTCTACGTATACTAACTATTAATGAGTTCAATTTACTTAATTAGACTGTAGCAGGCTACTTAGTGCTTGATTGTAGTGTAGTTGAAGTTGTTTTTTAAAATATTTTTCATTCAAAAATACATTAATGATGTTTTTCATTAATGTCTTTTTAACATATTAAAATGATATAAACACACTAAAAAACTTAATTTAAAATAAAAAAATAAAATTTTTATTATTTTTCAAAAATATTTTTAAAACACGGTGTCAAACATGACTTTAATTACTAATCTCGGAAGTCGTGACTCGTGAGTATTTACATTGCTTTTGAATTAGGTTCCTTACAGACATTCCATTCAATTAGATACACAACGAATAAAAAAATTCACAATTGGGCCCTCCAACCACATGTTATTTTTTTGTTAAGATTGAATATTTGTCAATAAAAAAAAAAATACCATTTTAAAGAGAACTTGACGTGTGTTGTTAAGATCTAGCTACAATGATTTTTGATGGATAGACTCGAACCATGAATTGTGATGAATTAGGAGTGGTGATAAAACAAAATAATAATCTAGGATCTATCTGAGAGTGCCTGTATAATCGAGGATCAATGTGAGGTTATCCCTTTATCATATTTTTATTATTGATATTGTGGTGTAAGAATTTTTTTTTCATGAAAATATATTAAAATAATTTCTGTAGATTTTTTTTTGATCCTACAAATTAAAACTACAAATAAATATAAAATAATATATATGATCAGTTTGATATATTTTTAAAATGAAATAAACTCTTACAAAATATTTAAAAGCAAATATCACCATATATATATATATATATATATTTCCAAACTTAATGATGTCGAAATATTGAATTATCAAACCCGTCATGATAATTCCATCGACTTATTAAAGACTTGATCAAGAGTGTCAGCAAAAGACGACAGGAGTAAGTTATGTGAAATTCACGTGATTTAAGACCATGAAATGATGGGAATAAGGATATTAATTAGCACTTGATGAAATATTCTGAACAGTATGAGCACCAATAATTAGTTTTATTGTTGCAAGAAAATGACTTGGTGCCTAATTGGCTTGAAAGCTCATAAGGGTGACGTGGAAGATTAGCGACAGACATAAGGGCATGATGAGACCACTCTTGCTGTTCATATGCTGTACGACAAGTTGAGGTTGGTGCTCGAAAATTATGCCTTCCAGTTTCTATCACGGAGAAAGTTAGCAAATTATTATCGATTAGTGGGTTTCAATAAGCTTATTCAAATCAAGTTGCTGGGATGTTATTTCAGTGCCACGACACGAGGGTGCCTTTGTAATGCCATTTCGGGGTCGTCGGATTGAAATTAATACATACAGCCATGATCAAAATACAAATTAAATAAACAAAATGTGTTTTAGTTTTTTAAACGTATAGATTTAATATAGTTGTAAAATCCAACCCATATTATAATTGTTTTTTTTTTAAATAACATTACTTGTACCTTCTATTTTTGCCACTAAATATATGTTGCTGGTGACCTACGGAAATATCCAAGCACACTGTCTTGTTCAATTGCTCGGTATTTGCTTGTGAAAAAGAGTTGTAAGAAGCAAGGACCCAGCATTCTCCATCAATCAATGGAATGATAAATGTAGATACGAGAAAGCTACACGATGCCTGCACACATAGTACGAACAATTTTTTAATGAGATTCCAAATAATAATAATAATTTCTAGTTTATTTATTTTTAACAAAGAAACCAATTAAGAAGAAAAGGAACTGAATGTTTGTCATAGGTCTTCAGTTTAAACAAGGATATTTATTTTTTATAAGAATATAAGATAATTAAAATTTTAATTGCACATCTAAACGTATAAAATATACATTTTAGAAAAATACAATTTCGTCACATAAAAAAATAGGGTGATAATGCATTATTTTCTGATGGAAATTTTTTTAGCTATAGTTAAATAGATATTTCACCTCAAGAGTGCACAAGAAAACAGCCGGTGATGGATCTGTGTAGTGCAAGGTCATGGGTGGTCGGTCAGTATGATAGATGACTAGTCATAAAAGAGTTTTGACCTTAGATAGTAAATAATCCCGACCCGTGAGTCAATTTAATAATTTAGTGATTCAGAACTAGATTTCAATCAAATTTCATTCTGAATTCACTTGAAGAGTGATCTGATTACATTAAATAGAAAAATAATATTTAAAATGATATGTTTTATTTAAAAATAACACAATAATATTGTTTTGTAATTCGTTGACTATGGTTCTAACTCCCAGCCAATTAACCAATGTCACTATATTCTTTTCTTTTATTACCGTAAGTATTCAGATAAACTTGTTCATATCTTGATTAATTTTAAATTTAATAATCATGTAAACCTGCAATAACTATTATATTAATAATTATAAAAATTAAATGTAAAATCATAAGAATAACAAACTCTTTAATTCTTAAATTTTGAGATGATTGGTTAATCTAGCTCCATTCTTATTTTGGGATGAAGTGCTAAAATAGAGCCAGGCCATTGCTTCCCGAGCTTGACGTGGCAAACACAAACTCTAAGAGAATGAAGACAACCGAGACAGAGAAATATCACTGCACGCGTGAGATAAAAGAGGTTTGCAATTTCATGGCACTGGCAAAAGGTGGTCAGAATTTCCTTCTAAAGTTCAAAAAAGAAAGTTGTCGTGGAGGCATCTGGTGTGATAGGTTGGCTTAATATGTAATTGGAGAGTACTGTGATAGAAATAAAGGTTCGATTGTAGATGAAAAAATGTTTAGTGATTTACATATTGTTTGGAACCAAGTCACATGTGAAATTAAATTATATTCATAAATAAATTTGAATTCAAATGATAACCTATTACAATTCTTATATTTAGAATATATACTAGGGCAGATAATTGAGACTCAATTATATTGTTTGAAATACACGTGGAAAAAAATTGAATTAGCAATTTTGACTATTTATTCATAAATCTTTTTGTTTGCTATAGCTTTTTTTTTTTTTTTGTTACAGGTACTCTTATATTTCTTTAAAATATAGATATTTTAAAGAAGATATAAATAGACTTGTACTATGTTAATTATATTTATTCATAAATTTTATTTAAAATTCAAACCAATACTCTTAAATTAATTTTGAACTCAAAAATTGATTAAACCTTGAGTTATAGAGTTCCAAACATGTTGTTAAATTAGAATTATATATTTTATTTTGTTTGATGATAATAAAAGATATTCCTAAACGTAAAACGCAAAAAAAGAAAGCAAAAAAATAGAGGGCACCCATTTAATTTTTAAATTAACCCTTTAATACCTGGACCAAGTATTTTTACCCCGCCTTTTAAAAAAAAATAATAATCAACTCTAAAAAAAACATTTCAAATATACTCTCAAATCTTATCGTGTGAAAAATGGAGTCAAGATTCTTAAAATAAATAAATAATAAATAAAAAGTTTTTCTCTCCAAAGCAAAGAAGAGGATATAAAAGGTATTTTTGAGATTATGGAGCCTAAAAGGGTAAAGTAAACTCTAAATTTAGATACGTGGAACAAACCATGGCGTGTTTTTGTTTTTGCTGGGTGTATGTGGGCCTTATGAACAGAAGGCTTGACTACGTTGTTTGTCCTTATTGGCAGGTAAAGGCTTTCCTCTCCTTCTCTTCTCTGCCGACGCTTGTCGTTTTCGATAATTAATTATTAAGCGACGGGGAATGACATAGAGATTGCATTTTTTTTTAAATATATTAAAATAATATTTTTATTATTTTTTAAATATAACAAAATAATTTTAAAAAATAATTTTAAACCAACATTCTCCTGTCACAGTGCCAAACACACTTTAAAAATATATATATGCACACACTAAAAACATGCATCCGTGTTGTGTAAAACACGTTTTTTTTCCAGTGTTCCTTACTCTCACATTGAGGGTGAAACTGTATTTGATCATTATTAAAAGTATATTTCATTTTAAAAAATATTAAATAGCTTCAATGTGCCATGTTAAAATTAAAAAAAATATTTATTTTCTTAAAAAAAAACAAGAAAAATTTAAGATGCTAGTAGATTAACTAACCGTGGATGATATATATATATTTCTATCTAAATTTGTTTACCCATTATTCTATTTATTTTCTTAATCTAAAATCAATACAGAAAATAACACTAATTTTATTCCACACCGTAAAATCTTTAAAAAGTACAGCACGGCACACCCTCAAATTTACATTTACCTGGTGAAAAGGGTGACGCAGCAAGAACACAGGAACGTGTGGGGGGAGTGGGGACCACGTGTTCTTTTTTGGCTTGTTAACTGCCCTTGGATTCTGTTACCCCGACGCTATCCTCTGCTCTACCCGCTTACGGGCCTCGTCATCTTAGACGCGCCACTGGTGGTTATAACTGGCCTCGAATAAGGAAAGGGAGAGGAGAGAGAGCGAGAGTTGATCTCTTTTCTAGGTCCCGTACCTCCCTCCCTCCCCCTACTTGCGGTGAATCTATCAACAAAGTGTCTAAAACGAGCTGTAATGTTCATATCACATCCATCCTGAAATCGACACCACTGGAGGTTGAAATTCAATTTCAATTATTATTTTTTAGATATTGGATAGTTTTCACGGTTATGTTTTTTTTTTTTTTTTAAATATTGTTTTTATATATAAAATATTTTAAAAAAACAAACATTATTCTGTTATCGAGCACAATTTTAGTCTTGGCAACAAAGCACGTCAAGTTCACCTTTCCTGTCGAGAATGTATCATTGTGCTGGAAATCAAGGTGATAAGACGATTGCATCGCATTAATGAAAACTTGCCATTCAAGGCAGTCGACATCTCAATTAAAAGCTTTGTCCTTTGCGTGTGCAGGCAGATTTCTAAGGAAAACCATGGCTGAGTTCAGAGCACGATCCCTTTTGTTATTAGAAATTTCTAAAACAACCCTCTACTTTTGATTCCTAGTCACAATTGACCCTTCCAGACGTCTTTCATTTATCGTCACTTTACATGTCTAGGAGGGTGAAGGGATAAGTTCACGTTAAAGTTCTGTCCACAGATTCAAAGTGTGGATACCAAGGGACCAAAAGTTGCGAGAGGGACTGAATTGATGGATTTCTGAAAATTAAGGATTCAAAGGATGAATTTACCATCCAAATCGTAGTTACACAATCCGATCTAGCCAAGAGGAGGGTCGGGTCGGCCAGTCCAGAAGAACAATGTATTGGATTTTAAAAAACAAAATGACTTTGTTTTAATTTATTTTATTATTAAAAAAAACAAATAAGGTCTTGCCCTCGTTTTTTATTCGGTTTATTGAGTCGTAAATATAGCAGTCAGGTCAAATCAGGTTTGTTGCTGTTCTCAACCTGAAAATTAAAATATGGGCTCACTTTATTTATGGAAAAATAATTTAGTTTTGGAAATGGTTCCATGGAAAGCGGCTGTAATCGGCGAGATTGTCTGAACAAGATGACCTGGTGTCTTATGATTGGACCGTACGGATTATTATCCAGCTCAAGTGAAAACAGCAAAAAGTACTACTAGATAATAAATCATAATCCAAAGGCACACATCGACCGCCGATTCAAGCCAGGAACCAACCGTGTTGGGCAATCACATCCGTGTATTTTTTTATTTATTAAAAATAGAAAGAAAAAAAATAACGAAACAGGAGGAGATAAAAAAAGAAGAAGCATGGATCGACCGTTAAAATTAAAATAACTAGAAGCAGAAGCTGTGGTCTGGTCAACTAGGCCGAGTTTTCAATAGTAATAGACCGCAGAGGCGCAGAGACATCTCCTCGGCCAGTTACTGTGCTGTATCGTAGCTGTCACTGCATGTCTATGTAACTGGATGTTGCGCCACAGTGCCATGCAGTGGCATCAAGAAGATCAGGTATGCCTACGGTCTATTTTCTTTTTTTAATTGACCATGATAAATTTCCTTACTCGAGCCCATATCGATGCATTTATATGAAATTTAACTTGCTCTCCCTTTTAAATGTCAAGCGTGGAAAGACTATTTTGAAAGTAATAAAATATAAATATTATCCTTCCTAAAATGCAAATAATTGCAAGAAAAAATGAAGGATCCTTTTATTGGGGGTCATTGTCTGCCACTTTTTCCGGGCACCCCGATGGACCTCATGATTCTCAGTGAGTATTGTTGACAATTGACAGTGCGGTGGAACCTCGGCTACTGGCTAGACTACTAGTCGTAGATATGCTGAGTGACTTGTGTCGCTTTTCATACTTTCCTTCTTCGTCACCTCACCCGAGCCGGGCTCGCTGGAAAAGAGAAATGGAGATAGCTCCACGGTGGCAGGGGAGGAGCCTCTCCCACGCAAAGCAGAAAAAAGAAATGTTTGAATTCATAACGGGACGCTCTCTTACTTCAAATGACTGCGCAGATCCAACCACGTACAGGTGAACTTAGATATGCTGAAATAGATTATGACAGGACCTGTTTACTTAAAAACGACTTTTCTTTTCCTTTTTATTTATTTTCAACAAGAAATTAAAACATGTTCCAAAAATAATAAAACACATTAAGATTATAACTATTATCTTTTTATATGGGAAAATAAATTTATAATAACCATCTCAATCTTTTTTATTCGTTTGTAAATGTTTATTATGTTTTATATGAATGCATGCTTATTGTTCAGTAAAACTAATATTTATAATAACTATTAAATTTACGACATTTAAAAGTATATATATAATCTTATTCTCTTGCATTTTTAGAAAGGAAAAAAAATATTATTTTTGTATTTTCTTCATTTATGAAAAAATTATAAAGAATAATTATGGAGAACATCTAAAATATGTTTTATAAACTCTGTATAAATTTGAAAGTTTTTAAGTTTTTTGAGTTGAAAAATGTTGCATTTAAACATGAAAATTCATTTTTTTAACTTTATTTTTTTTTTTTTAAATCAAAGTATTACGCTATATATAAATAACTTTATATTTTCAATGTATTGTATGTATATTACCATGAATGCAAAATGAACTTGTATTTTTTTTTCTTATTTCACTTGAAATCACTGCAATGTTAAGTAAGTATTTGATACTGTATTTCAAAAATACTAAAATATGTTTTATAAACTCTGTATAAATTTGAAAGTTTTTAAGTTCTTTGAGTTGAAAAATGTTGCATTTAAACATGAAATTTCATTTTTTTTAACTTTATTATTATTTTTTTAAAATCAAAGGATTACGCTATATATAAATAACTTTATATTTTTAATGTATTGTATGTATATTACCATGAATGCAAAATGAACTTGTATTTTTTTCTTATTTCACTTGAAATCACTGCAATGTTAAGTAAGTATTTGATACTATATTTTAAAAATATTTTTTTAAAAAATATTTTTTTTATATTTTAAATTAAATATTTTTGGTGTTTTTAGATTATTTTCATGTGCTGATATCAAAAATATTTTTTAAAAAATAAAAAATATCATTTAAATATATTTTTAAATAAAAAACACTTTTAAAAATAACTTCAACGATTCAATTTGTCACTTGGGGGGAAATATATTTGATTAAAATTCGTGAAATTGATTGACAAACCACAATACAACATCCCATGATTTGTTTTTTTTACACAACCTGTGTTGGGTATTAAACTCGATGGTAGGAGTAAAAATCTGCCTTCTATTAATAAGTTGATGATCGAACGAGTTAGATTCAACTCATTCTTTTGTTTTTTAACAGGGCCAGTTATATATTTTTTATTACTCGAGCCCGTTCAGGCTCAGCTTACTGAGTAGATCACCGTGCTATTACGGTTTTTTAAACAATATTTCTGGTTTGATTGGTCAAAATATTAGGCAGCTCATCTAGAGATCAATTACACCTACAATGGAGCATAACCTAGGTAATTATCCCCTAAAATCTCCATATTTCAAAATCCACAGCTAAATTTTCCTTTACAGCTAAACTAAAATACCACCTGTAACACAATAATCTCTTCTTGTTTTGGTAATGAACGGCTCAGATTTATTGACAGGGATGATCAAAAGAAAGCAGGCACACACGGTGTGGCGACTACAATTTCAAAGATCATGAGCTGTGACGGTGGTCCAAAGTCGTAACGCACACACACAAAGATAGCACAAGAATGCATTACCCTCATCCTTCTAGAAGGAGGAACAATGATAAGAGCTTATACTAAAAATTCTGCTAGTTATCTGAAAATTTATATAATTGTTAATTTTAAAATTCATAAAATTAATTAAGATGTATAGAAATTGATTCCAGGATATCCATGTTAAAAAAAATACATTATCCTCACACTTTCCTCGTATCCGATCCAGAAGAGTTAAATGGAAAACAAAAATTGTAAAAAAAAACGAAGAATTAGGTCTCAGACACACGCTATGGTGTTTAAGTTGAAATCATCAATATTTATTTAATAATAATAAATATTTATTCAGAAATATATTAAAAAACTGTACAGTCCTGATATATAAAAGCTGGCAAACTTGCAGGACGTACTTTGTTGGAAAAGAGAGAGCGAGGGTGGCCGGATACCACCGCCATTTTTTACTCCATTAGGGGTAAACCCGTCAAGAAGAGCCACGCGTCCCTTTCAAGTTCCATTTGTTCTTTAAAATAAAAGACAATTTCATTAATTTCTTAAAATAAAATAATTTAAAAAGCATGGTTATTTTGGAGCACTTGCAACGTCTTCCCTTTTAAGTGACACCTCGAACTAGAATATTTTTCACTCTCTTTCACCCACCCCCACCCCTACCACCACCGTCACCACCACCACCACAACTTCCTCTCATTTCTCATTCCTCCTAGATCCCATTTCTCTACCTGGCCTCAATCTCACGCTTCCTCTACTCACTAGAGCTACATTTCTACTGTTGACTGGTGAGTGAGGTTTTTTCTATCCCCATTACCCTCTGTATAGGCGAGCTATTTCTTTCATTGGCTGTGAGAAAATAAAAACGAAAATGGAAATGAGCTTCGTTTGGCGTGTGTGTTATGTTTGTTTCTCCTTTTTGAAAAAAAAAATGATTTTATTTGGTCCATTTTTTCTAACTCCTTTTTTATCAAAGTAGAGATTATCATTTCTCTATCTGTCGGTGAAGGGTTCCTATTGTAAGATTTCTTCCAATTCAAGTCTTTCTTCAATCTTATATTTTTCTTCCTGTTTTGATTATATAACATGGCTTTAGCCTTTTCTTGGTCAATAGCTGAAATGACTTCTTGTCTTCTATTTTCTTACTTTTTATACTTGTGGATTTTTTCTTGATATCTGTTTTGGTATCAGCCTGTCAGTGCTTGATAATGGTGGCATTTGGCAGTGAATTCACTTTCTGGTTTTGATTTCTCAGTTTAGCACTCTCACTCTCACTCTTTCTGTTACTATTTCATTTTTTTTCTACAATCCCATTTGTATAAATAAAAACTTTTTAGTTCTTCTCAGTGCGATTAATTCTATTAATTATTGTTATTTTTTTGTGTTATTGATTGAATTTTTGTTGTATTTTTGAAATCTTTATATGGTATTAATTACAAAATCGGTGATTCGATCTTTGTTGTAATAATTGAGAAAGCATTATGGGGCTTAATGACAGAGCATGCATGTCATTAATGATGATAATAAAATCATCGTATTTGCGTAGCTCTGATGTTTCTGTCATACTGGGTTTAATTGCTGAGCTACAGGAGGATTCTAAAAGGGAAATTTAATGAGAGAAAATGCCATTATTCCTAGGATTTGTATCACCATTAAAACAAGCGAGCCGCAAAAACCTGGTTTAATAATTAATCAAGTTTTTTAATTTTTAAAGTGCAGGATGATTGTTCTGAAGTCATTTTCTCCAGACTTGCATGTTAAAATATTCAAATGGAATTCGTTTTTTTTTTTTTTTTTTTAATGTTTATAGTTGATGAAGATTATGTGTTTTGTTCTGTCTAGAAGTTGTACCGATAGATTGAAGTAGTTGTTTTAATACGCTTGATTATTGCATTGTATATTTTCTGACTGATTTCTATCATTTTAACTGATATTTACACTTGAAATTTTCAGTCCGATATGGATCGCCGGAGTTGGCCATGGAAGAAAAAATCATCCGACAAGACTGAGAAAGCGGCTGCGGCAGAAGATTCCGGTGGTTCACAGGGAGTGAAGGTATATTCACTGATATAAGTTTTGTTTTTGCTTTGATTGACAATTCTGTCTCTATTTTCTTCCGTTACTGTTTGCTTGTTTTTGATGTCTTATCTCCGACATCGTTCTTTATTTGGATGGCTTAAGACATTGATTGCTAGACAATTGAAGCATTCCCATGAATTCTCTGCAACTTTGTCGTCGCTGATGAGTGAATTTGTGTGCTGCAAATTTTGACATAATTAAAAATATCAGATTGATGAACTGCTCTCTTGAAAGGGATCTTCCTTCTCTAATTTTCTACAAGCCATTTTAGTCTCTTAACCGTTTCAGATTTGATAGGTGAAAAAGACTAACGATGAATTAGTGGAGCATCATATTGTCTCCAGCTTCAATGGGAAATTATTAGTTTCTCTGGTTAATTCTTTTTTTCTGGATTTCTTTTAATGAGAACAGGATAGCTATAAAAAACCCAAGCACGTTCAAATTTCTGTGGAATCATACACCCATCTCACTGGTTTAGAGGATCAAGTGAAGACATATCAGGAACAGGTTGAAACACTAGAGGATCAGATCAAGGACTTGAATGAAAAGCTGTCTGCAGCCCATTCGGAGTTGACTACCAAGGAAAACCTGGTGAAACAACATGCTAAAGTCGCAGAGGAAGCTGTCTCAGGTAGGACACTGGTCTGTGATACAATACAAAGATGATTGTATATGAGCTTATTTATCCATCAAAATTCTGAAATTTAGTTTGAAATGAATTGTATTGAATTTGAATACCTCTTAATGCAGGTTGGGAAAAGGCTGAGGCTGAAGCTTTGGCATTGAAAAATCATCTGGAAACAGTTACACTCTCAAAGCTCACTGCTGAAGATCGGGCATCACATTTGGATGGTGCTCTCAAAGAGTGCATGCGGCAGATTCGAAATCTAAAAGAAGAACATGAACAGAAAGTTCAGGAAGTTGTACTCAACAAGAACAAGCAGTTAGACAAAATTAAGATGGATTTTGAAGCGAAGATCGCTAACTTAGATCAAGAGCTCCTTAGGTCTGCTGCTGAAAATGCTGCGCTTTCGAGGTCATTGCAAGATTGTTCTAATATGGTAATCAAAGTAAGTGAAGAAAAGTCGCAAGCTGATGCTGAAATCGACCTTTTGAAGAGCAATATTGAGTCATGTGAAAGGGAAATAAACTCCCTTAAATATGAATTCCATGTAGTTTCTAAAGAGCTGGAGATTCGTAATGAAGAAAAGAATATGATCATGAGAACTGCTGAAGCAGCTAACAAGCAGCATATAGAGGGTGTCAAAAAAATAGCTAAGCTCGAAGCAGAATGCCAAAGATTACGTGGTCTTGTTCGGAAGAAATTGCCAGGTCCTGCTGCACTTGCCCAGATGAAGCTAGAGGTTGAGAGTTTGGGTCGAGATTATGGAGACTCTCGACTGAGGAGGTCTCCTGTTAAGCCTCCAAGTCCTCATTTGTCCTCAGTGCCTGAATTTTCACTGGACAATGTACAGAAATTCAATAAAGAGAATGAGTTTCTCACAGAGCGTTTATTTGCAGTGGAGGAGGAAACAAAGATGCTGAAAGAAGCTTTGGCAAAGCGTAACGGTGAACTGCAGGCTTCTAGGAATCTGTGTGCCAAGACAGCAAGCAAGCTTCGAAGTTTAGAAGCTCAATTTCAAACCAGCAATCATCAGAAAAGTTCCCCAAAATCTACCATTCAGGTTCCTGCTGAAGGTTACTCTAGTCAAAATATCACTAATCCACCTAGCTTAACCTCTGTGTCTGAAGATGGAAATGATGATACCCAAAGTTGTGCTGACTCTTGGGCAACGACATCAGTCTCTGATGTTTCCCATTTCAATAAGGACAATCACAGTGAGAAGGCCGAAAATACAAAGCATCTTGAGCTTATGGATGACTTCTTGGAGATGGAAAAAATGGCTTGTTTAAATGCAGATAGCACCGCAACCATTTCAAGCTCACCAAACAACAGGCCTTCTGAAATTGCAAACACTGATGCGTTGGCTGAGGTCTCTTTACAAAATGAAGATGCACTGTCTCAAGAGAAGCATGATTTGGATCCAATGGTGAATTATGTGTCCTGCAATAAGGATTCTTCAGCCATAAATTCAGGATCTGATGCAGACCTGTCGTCATTTGTGAAGCTCCAGTCTAGAATCTCTATGCTACTCGAGTCTGTGTCCAAGGAGGCTGATGTGAGTAAAATTTTGGAGGATATCAAGCAGGCTGTGCAGGATACAGAAACCGCTGCAAGCTGTGGTTCCAAGGAAGCACACCATTCTGATGCAACGTGTGACAGGCAAACTTGTCCTGAAGATGCTGGTATAATGGGAGAGAAAGAAATCACATCGTTGCAAGAGAGTAAGGCAGCCACACAAATTATGCACGCAGTGAGCGAGGAGTTGTTGGCTGCCATTTCTCAGATTCATGGCTTCGTACTGTTGCTGGGAAAAGAAGCAATGGCAGTTCATGACTCTTCGTGCGATAGCATTGGTCTGAGCCAAAAAATCAAGGATTTCTCAACCACTTTCAAGAAAGTTTTATGCAATGACAGAATTCTGATTGATTTCGTGTTTGAACTTTCTCAAATCTTAGCACTAGCTAGTGAGCTCCGATTCAATGTCCTGGGATATAAAGGCAATGAGGCGGAAATCAATAGTCCTGATTGCATTGACAAGGTTGCTTTACCAGAGAACAAGGCCATTCAAAAGGATTCACTGGGAGAAACATTTCAGAATGGTTGTGCCAGCATTTCCAGTCCTACCTCTAACCCGGAGGTCCCTGATTATGGAAATTTGGTACCTGGCTATGGATCAAATACCACATCTTGCAAGGTCTCATTGGAAGAGTTTGAAGAATTGAAATCAGAGAAGGATACAATGGCCATGGATTTAGCCAGATGTGCTGAAAATTTTGAAATGACAAAATCTCAATTACATGAGACCGAGCAGCTTCTAGCTGAAGTTAAATCCCAACTGACTTCTGCACATAAGTCTAACAGCTTGGCTGAGACACAGCTCAAATGTATGGCAGAGTCATATAGGTCGCTTGAAACACGTGCACAGGAACTAGAAACTGAGGTAAACCTTCTGCGGGTGAAAACAGAAACTTTGGAAAATGAGCTTCAAGAAGGAAAGAGGAGTCATCAGGATGCCTTGACCAGATGCAAGGAACTAGAAGAGCAACTGCAAACGTAAGTTTCCATCCTTTTCTTTTACTTACCATCTATTTTGTGCAAACTTATATGCTATGATCCATGTTCCCCCCCGACTATTTCATGTTTCTTGAATTATCTTGTGGAATTTCCTGATTCTTCATCTCTGATATTTTTAGGAAAGAGAGCTTGTCAGCAGTTGACATTGACCTCAAGAGCAAACAGGTGGGGCATCTGTCCTCTTCATCATTCCTTAAATTGTCATTTGCTCAGACTAAATTTGTTTCTCATGCTATTAACAATAAGGGGAAATTGTAAGAGATATATAAACGTCAGGAACTTTGCCCACTGATGCTCTCTGAAAAAATAATCTAGTGCTCCAAACATATTTATAATACAGTAATGCTCAACAACATTGTATATCACTCCATATTGCAAGCTCATCTATGGACCTCACTTGAACAGACCAATAATATGAGCACTCCATGAAAGCTGACTTTGATCTCTAAAAGTAAATGATTGTTTTTTAATACAATGCAAGCCATCATTGATCAGTGTAAAGAGCTAAATTGAAACTACTATTTCAGGATAAAGAAATCGCAGCTGCCACAGAAAAGCTAGCAGAGTGCCAGGAGACGATATTTCTTCTTGGCAAACAGTTAAAATATTTGCGTCCTCAAACAGAGATCATGGGATCTCCTTACAGTGAGAGGAGTCAAAGTGGCGATGGGATTGGCAAGGACGAACCTACAGTAAGTGGCATCAACTTGCAGGAGTTTGATAAAGCTGAGACGGACACGGATACTTCTGTTAATTTCCACAAAACAGGCGGTGAATCTCCATCGGATTCATACAGCCATCCATGCAGTCCATCCGATACAGAGTCAAACCTCTTGAGATCACCAGTTGGCTTAAAGCATCCGAAACACAGGCCTACAAAATCAACTTCCTTCACGCCAGAGAAACACCCTCGAGGATTTAGCAGGTTCTTTTCCTCGAAAGGGAAGAATGGTTTCTAGGATTGCAGCTCGCGGGCAACAATAATGGTATCGTGGATAAATTAAGATCAATTTAGCAATAAGCTGAATCACCAAATATGGAGTTATCGACCATAACTGGTTTTAGAATCACTTGTGGAGTATTCAAACTCTGACCCTGAGTTTGTTTAGGTTTCATATTGTGAAATGATGCTTTGAACACTGGGTGGGTTTCTGTAACTAATGACTGTATATGGTATCCACATCTATCACCACCAGTTTCTTTATAGTATTTGCCTTCTGTAATTTTGTGGATCGAACATGACATGGTTTCTGGACCTTCATTTGGAAACTAGACTAGTTAGAATTCAAAGGAAAATTGGAAGATAGAAAAACGAAAAAGGATTGAGAAATCCTAGACATCCCTGATTCTGAATTCATTACGGTTTAAAAGGTGACTTTGTTGGTTTATATTATAGCAAAAGAAATGTAGAAATGTCAATGGATGATGGTTTCTTGATATGTATCAGAGCTTTGTTGAACTAACAGTTACAAGTTTGAATCTTATCATTCTCATTTTATATGATAAAAATTAAGCAAAATGCTATGTGAGTCTGTGCAAATTTTCAAACTCAAAAGGTTTTCACTTGAGGGCATGTTAGAAAATAATATAAATTATATCTTGGTATCTCATCTAACAAAATTTTTTAGGTGAGATGATTCCTTGATATGTATTCAAAACCTTGTTGACCCTGCGGTCACGAGTTTGAATCTCATTATCTTTATGCTAGTGTGGTTTGTGCAAATTTCAAGCCCAAAAACTTTTACTTAAAGGTATGTGTTAGAGAATAATATAAAATATACATTGAACCTCACCCAACAGCTTAATCTTTTAGGTTATATAGTTCTTTGACAAAAAAAAACAATTTTAAAATATCATTGAATATTTAGAAAGAAGGTTATAAAATAACTACAAAAAAATCTATTTATATTGGAAATGAAGTTAAATGAAGAAAATCTAAGAAGAATCATTATTCTTGGCTAAAATTATATCTTAAATTTTTTTTTAATAATAATTTAAATTTTTATATAAGATAGTTCATTCTCTTAGAATAAATCACTTAGAATATTCTAAAAAAATCTAAGCACGAATCGGATAGAAAAAATCTGCATGTTTTCATTAAAAACTCCATTTAATTTTAGTTTAAACTTGTTCCGTAAGCATATTTGCTACATGACACTTCAAATCCTTAAAGATACCGACCATGGGCTGTTTAGGAGAGCTGTTGTGGTAACTTTTTAAAGTGTTTTTTGTGCTGAAATATATCCAAATGATATTATTTTATTTTTAAAAAATTATTTTTGACATCAGCACATTAAAATGATCAAAAAACACCAAAACATATTCATTAAAAAAAAAAAAAAAGCTACAGCACAGCTTAAAAAAAACCCGTGTCAAACAGCCTCTCGATGTGATTCTCTGTGGCGGTGTGGTATGGTTAGGGTTATTTTTCCAGCATACGAACATTTGATATTGTTAATGTCCAGACAAATTTGTGAAATAATAAAAAAAATATTTTAATATATTTTTAAATAAAAAATATTTTTTAAAACAACACCGATCATTTTAAACGGCCACGAAACAGCTGGGTTTTTGGGCAACCTGTTCGGTTGGCTCGACATTTCAATTTTCCAAAATGGGCTTCTTCACTATGTTTGCTTTGGAACGAGGATTTGGATACTGTCGGAGAACTGCAGGACCTGAAATTGGAGGCTACTAGTACAGATAAAACAGCTTGGAAAATTGTGTTCACGCTTCTCTACTTTCCTCATGGGGAAAACAATCAGAAAATCACTGCTTCGAATGACGAATTCAAACCTACATGTCATTCAAGAAAATACCTTTTCTTTTCTTTTCATTTTTCCTTTTCTTTTCTTTTCATTTTTCTGAAAGCTTCACGGGAGTGTGTTTGATTTTGATGTAAAATAGTATTACTGGGAAATTTTGAATTTTTTAAAATTATTTTAACTGTTTTAAAATAAATAATTTAAAAACAATCACGTGCAACATGCTCTGCAAAGATAGTTTAAGAACTTGTTTGATATCGTAATAGTATTTTTTAAAAGTTTTTTTATTTGGAAATTAATTGTAATAATTTTTTTTCTTTATTTAAAAAAAAATATTTTTAACATAAAATCTAATTTAAAATAAAAAAATATTTTTAAAAATATTAAAATACAAAAAAAAAACTCTAAATCAATAAAATAGCTGTGCATAGTTGACCCACACAGAAGCCCGTTGAATACTCATCCTCGGGGTGATGATCGTCTTTAGCAATTTGATTTTTTAAAGTTTTCCACATTTTTTTTCAGAGGGATATTTTCCGTTTTTCTTATATTATGTGGCTGGGGACTTTTAAATGATCATGTTAAAGTACGCGGCATAGATCCAAAACTCTGAATGTTCCCCGCCAATAGAGCTATAGGCTGTCAAATTTATACCATCGAAGAGCTTAGCATTGACTTTCGAGTCATGTGATTTAAAATTGTTTTTGAAAAAAACTTGTATTTTTTGTAATTTTCAATTAAAACATTTTGATATAATAGTATCAAAAATACTTTTTTTTTAAATTAAAAATATTATTTTAATATATTTCTAAATGGACATTTTGTTACGTGACCCTTTCTGTTTGTTTTTTTGAAGTCGTGGCGAGGAGAGGAGTGGGCCGGCTGCTAAAAGCCCGGATTTATTTTAGCCCATTGAGTAAAGTGGGCCTATTCAACTCAGAAGTCCATTCCACCCCCCTGTACCCAGTGGGTCATTCGGTATTCCTCTATTTTCAGACGAGGCCTTGGATGATTTAATTGACGAGAAAGTAGAATTGATTATCCTGCATTCCAAAACAGAAGAAGCAAAATGTATTTTTTCAAGAAATACCAGAACTTACAGGGAAATTCTCGATCAATATTTCTATCAAGGGATGGAATTTCAACAGATTCGACAGAGTTTGCTTGTCCTGTCTGAGCAATTCAAAGACAATTTGCTCACTCTCGAAGAGAATCTGCGCAGCAGCAGCAGCACACTCTTTTAGACTTGTTAGATACCGAAACCGAGAATCTGTGTTCTTAAACCCGGGGCTTATAACCTTCCAACTCGCTCGTGTACTGATGTTTGAAATTAGGCTCATGGGAGATAAAGCGTTTAGGTCTTAATAAGCTGTAAAGTTTACTCGAATATCTAATGCATTTAACCAGCTGTGGCTTAGTGCTCTTTTCAAAAGGGATTATTAATTTGAGATTTAATAACTTCAAAATATTTATTTTAAAATTAAATTTGGATGCCATGAAGCCCGACATGATCAAGTCTCTTAGCAGAAGACTTCATGAATTCCCATGGATAAATCAGATCTTAGTTACTTTCGAGGTAAGCATAATCTACTCTTCATCAATCACTTGATTAATAAAATATACATGCAATAAATAAAATCAAGGTTATTGATAATGTGCTCCCCAGAAATTAATTATCTAATCAACATATTCTTCAAATTAAAGCTCATACTTTTAGAAAACTTTTATAAAGGTACATTGTCACTCTAAATTAAATTTTATCCATGTTAGGCGATAAGCATTAGCCACTTTACTCATATATGTATATACAAGTGAATTCAAGAAGACTAATTAAATGATTTTAAAATCCAAGTTAAGCCAACTTCTAAAAAAAAAAGGAAAAAGACTTCACATTCTTTCGTTTAAACTCACAAAGCTTGTATCTGCTACTTCCCTAAACCGACTCAGTCATCCAAAGTCCATAAAGAACGTACTTTACATGTACTATGATTGTCCAAACTCAAGTTTGTACATCTTCCAATCCATAGTAACCTTAAACTTAAATTTTTAAGTGAGACTCAAAACATAATTTATATTATTCTAATAATATTCTACTGCAGCAATACAAACTGTAAAACTGTCTGGTTGGCAACCTGTTAACTCAGCTAACTCTATATATATACATACATATACATACATACGCGCGCGCTCGTGTGTGTATCCAGCCACTGGACATGCTGACCCCGTTATAATACATGAATGCGTGCAGATGGATGTAGTACAGGTAACGGTAAGCAACAGTTACTTCTGCAAAAAAAATGAAATCTTCCCATATATATGTCTTCGTTGCGTATCTTAAGCAAGCATGTTGATCCAAAAAAGAATTTGAGAAAGATTGCCGGTCTTATACGACTATTCTCTAAATATTTATGCGTGTACGTGTTTGCCTAGGGGAAAGAGAGCTAACAATATACTTATTGATCGGTAATCGTACATAAATACACATATGTGGCCTATAATATTGCTATTGTCAGGTATATGTTGTCAGTAAAATTCGGTTGTGTCAGATTCTTATAAATAGTACACGTTTTGACTCGAATTCAAAATTTATTATGCAAATCACAAGTTTTTTATCATCACGCCACATCTCTTGGAGACCTGACGCCCTTTTCATTAATGGGATGAAACGAAAATATTAATACAGCAATTTTTTATTATTAGGTTTTGATGGTAAGTGTAATTTGTTGTTGCTTGATGAATATTTGATGTCCGGGGGTTGCTACACAAACGGAGAGACACAGCTAGTCAAGAATTTCTGATGGTGGAGGGGGCAACATGCCTGCCCTACAACACAGCTCACCTCCCAGCATAAATGGCTCTCCTTGTCCACCGCCAGCCTGTGATTGGAGCAAGAACTTGAAAGAAAGTAATGGGGAGAGGCAAATAATTACACCCATCACGTACATTATCAAACAGAAAGGTATGCATGAATAATATCATCCATGCAGAGATGACATTAACTTCTCAAATTGATGTGGAATTTAATACCTCGACTTGTTTGTCATCTTTCTTGCTGGATGCATGTTTTCTAATATATTTTTCATGAGTTATAAACAGAAAAATCACACTTCCAGAAGGAAATTATGTGAGGTCCTTCAAATTCAAATAATCGAAAAGGTAATCGTTTTCGATTGAATTTATACACATCTCTTTCCACAATATCAGAATTCAAAACATGCTGACAATTAATTTTAAAAAAAAATTGGAAAACAATTCTCGCCCATTTAACACCTTAATTTTACCACAATTAACAACATTTTAAAAAACCCACAAATATACAGAGGGCATGTTATTCATCGACGCGGTTGAAAATATTGCTAGCATTTTTCCATAGATAAATTACTTCAGAAATAATACAAGAACACATGTAAAATAATCATTTTATAAAGTTAAGCCTGATAGCATGTTTTGTTGTTCTACTTCATGATGTTGTGAATGTGTTTAAGGTAAAACTCGTGGGGTTTTGGACTCGTTGAACATATATATAAAAACATTTATAGTTTTTAAATTGATAAATCATGATTAATTTAATTGAAAAGTTAGCGATTCGTTATAACTTGTTTTTGCTATTTTAATTATTGTTTTTAGTTAACTTTAGATTTTAATTACTTTTATTATTTAGATTTGGATTCTTTTGATTATGTTGGTTTTCATCTCTATATAAAAATTGGTGTGTTATTTCTTTTTTCATCATGTAATCGAATATTAGATTTTTTATAAAAAAAAAGTATCAGAGTTTTTTCTATCTATTTTCTACGGTGTAGAGCTATAGCCTTAGAATCTAAAAACCCTAGTCATTTCATATGGCTAGCATTTTATCATTAATTTATTTTATTGAATTATGAGGTTTGTTTCTATCATTAGAGGACGCGGGCGTAGCTACAAGGGGACAAATTGATGCAAAATTACTTAACTTTTCATTAATGCCAATCTAGTGAAGACAAGCACAACGTGACATTGCAACCACTCGATTTGATACAACCACATGAATTATTATCATTAGCATAATCCAATTCTTCTAGCTTTTGTATTATTAGTTTATATCAATTCGAATAGTATTCTAAATTCACATGCACATAGCTCTAACTTCTCAATTCTCGACCACTAATGTCTTAGTCACTACATAATATTCTAAGTAAATTCAATTTGGCTCTTTTATTGTATACCAATTACGGCCACTTCTTGCTGCAAATGTCGATCTCTTTAATGGGGGCATGTGTGTTTGTTTGTCACGAAAAAGCGATCTCCATTTCCTGCTAAAGTTACACCATATGTTAAAATAAAAATAAAAATTGCAAGATAAGTTTCGGGATTTTATTGTTTCGTATTCTCCTTGATCATGAGAGGTTGAAAAGGTTAGGGAAAGCTGGATTTTTCATTTCAGTAGTCGCAAATGGTATATTAAAATCAATGTTATCAAATATAATCTTGGAGTGGGTTAGGTTTTAAAAACATTAGGTAAGAGTTGACTCGTCTAATCTAAGATGACTTCGGATTTGTTAAATTTCAAAAACAATCGAGAAGTGATTGAGTTATTCAGACTCAAGTAATCTGTCAAATCAATTTATAATCCGATTAAAACTTAATTTAATTATTCAAACTAATATTATTTTGATAATCTGTGAAGCTGATAACTTGGTTTGTAAACCAAATATAAATTGAGACGAGTTTAATAAATTTAATTAAAAACACACTGGACCAAGAGTTGTTGACTTCTGAAAATAAAAAACATGGATTAGCTAGAAAGACATTGAAAAGACATAGGAGAATAAATAAACAGAAAAAAAAAAAAATCAAATCCACCAACTTCAGTGATCGTTTATTTGCAACTGAATCTATCCTTTCCCTGCCTGTGATTTTACTCAGATTTTCAAATCATCGTCGAGCACACTATTACACATGTGAAGGCTGTCTCCATTTCAACTGCTCGTGGTCCCTTACTTTAAAAATACTACCGTGATAGTTTCTTCAGTAATAGTGTTTACGAATGTGGCAATTTTTGTTTTTAAATGTATTTTAAAAGTGTGTCACTTGATATTATTTGATGGTTTGATGTACTAATATTAAAATTAAAAATATATATTTTTAATTAAAATATGTGCAAGCTGTTTTAGATACTCGTATATATTGATAAGTGATATGCAATTAAGCACAATTGGACAGGCATTCAAAAATTTGGACCGAATTTTGAAAACATGAAACCATCCAAAAACATCCCTGTAAAATGTCACGTTAGGGTAAATAGTGGTGAAAAAAATTACAACCTTAAATTCAATAGATTGGTTTTTAAAAGTAAAATAAGAGCACCTGATTCAGTGAACAAGATTAAAATATTTCCTTGTTTATGTTATCTTCAAACCTAGCTAGTTAGGTAGGTTAACACCTTCGAGGAAGAGGGAGGGTCCCATGACCATGTTTTATATAATTACTTGTATATATTGACTTTCAGGGGATGATTGAAATACGGTAAAGGTTATTTTTTAAATTATTTTCTTATTTAAATAATATTTATTTCTATTTTTAAAATTTTATTTTTAGTATAAATAAGATTTTTCAGAAGCTTGATTGAACTATGATGCTAAAAAGATCTTAGTTAATTAATGGTGATTTATGTAATTTTATTCCTTGTTTAAATCTAAGATTAATATTTAAGAAAGTTATTAGTTTCCAAATATATAGACTAACACACACACACACACACACACAAATTGACTTGATTGTAAAATAAATATTGAAATGATTATGGTTTAGTCTATACTAGATATGTTTTGTGTGTGTACGATAATGTGGCAGTTTTTATAGTTATAGGTTTTTTAAAAATATTTTTAGATGTGATTTTAAAATAATAATTAAAATAAATATATGTTTGATTAAAATTTTAATGGGATGAATTTTACATGTAAAATAAAAAGGTAATTAATAATAAAAAAATATTTTGTTTTTTATGAAATTAAATATTTAAAACTAATTATATATAAAGCCGAGTATATAAAAATAAAAGGTAATTAACTAGTCTATACATATATAAAAAAAACTATTGCAAAATCAAAAGCATACCCAGTGGTCTGCACACTGTGTCGGCTATCCTCATATGAAGATACTGATATCTGAAAAGGGGGCACCTCATCGTGTAATTGCACCTTAACTTATGTGCCAGAGACTAGCTGCCAGGGCTTTCTTAGCTTCTGACGGTGCTCAGTTCTTACCATTCACCGGATTAACCAGCCGGCTCGAGAATTTATGAAGACCGTGAAAATCTTTTGCTGTGTGCCCGGTCAGGTCGGCTTGTAAGGGCTAGATTTGGGGTTATGGACCACAGACAGTGAGACGGGACTACCCTAACAAATACAATGGGCTGTTTTTTTCAAAAGAAATATGATAAATCTATTAGATTTGAGTCGTGAATCATGCATTTTTCCTATAAATTTGACCATGGTGTAAATAACAATATCAGCTCAGTTTAAAGGTATTACACTATTACGACCGAATTTCATTGTTGGATTTTTTAAGAGATGTTATATTAATGTACAAATACTCCTATTTATAAAAAAAATATTTTATTTTTTAACAGATAAATAACTTCAAATACGTGCATATTTGATTTAATTATATAACCGTTTATTTTCTTAAAAGGTATAAAATGCATATAAAAATTTATTACATTTATTGAAAGTTATTTTTTGCTTGATACTTTTGAAGAAAAATTTTAAATTCAATCAAGAAATAAATAATTATCTAATTTGAACCCAATAAATATTGGTCGAATCAACTTTAATATATAAATTCTTTTGAATGATTATTATACTTGATGAATAATAAATATTATCAAATTCCACTAAAAATTCACTTAGATATTTATTTCCATTATATATATATATATGGGTAGAATTTATTTTTTAAATTCAACATTTATATATATATATAGAAATAACGCATATCTGAACATATTTGTATGATAGACATAACCACGTGTATATATTTGTATAATATTTATAATTTTATCTGCTAGTGTACACGTTTGAAAAACTGTTTTCCCTTAACTTCTTTTTATGAATATAAATATTTATACCAACATAGATAATAGAAAGGATGATAACGTGAATATAGAAAAACCATGACGTGAACATGAAAATACGGAGAGTAAAAGGACATCTCTGGTATTACCGTAATAAAACTAACCCTGAGTCACTGTTTTGGTGGGTGCAACAGTAGCCAATACATGGTGGGCCACCACTTAATCATTCCGTTTATAATAAGTTGATCAGGGACGCAGATTATACTAGATTCCATCAGTGGCCCCCTACCACGTGGGCTATGGACGGATGCTGATTGAACAAAGTCTATGTTTTGATTTCTGGATTAAAAAAGAAAGATTTTCCTCGAACAAGCAAAATTCTCCCTTCGTATAAGTTATAGCCCTGTGATTGCGGTCGCAGCTGCATTTCCGTAGAGAGCCGAGGAGGTTTAAAATATTCTAAAAGTGACAAATAAGTTTTATATTTTTAATGAATTCAATTTCTTATGCCATAGTTTTTATCATATGATATAAAGTGGTACCATCCAGAGTACTTGAAATGTACCTAGAGCTAAAGGGAATATCATTCCTTCTAAAAAATATCCACATTCCATAAAGATTGCTAAAATAAAATTATTATAATAAATTAAATAAGAGAGGAATTAATTAATACCCACCTGCTTTCTCGAGAAACAAAACTCCACCAACTTAGCTGTAGAGTTTAGATCACATAAACACAACATTAATTTGGTTATAATTTTTGCCACTTCTTATTGATTGGAAGAGAATATCCTGCGGAGAGGAAATTAATGAGAGCTCTGCTGCGACGTGGGTTTTATTTTTATTTTTTTTCTGACAGAAGATTCTTCTTAGGTGTCCGTGAGGCACCATCTTTAACAGTTTTAACGGCCAAGCTGGGGGTATCATATCGACCCCAAAGATAGTATCGCAGCCCAAACTGCAAAATACAAAACCCTAAAATCAAGTGAAAAGCACGGTGCTTTGTCTGTACAAGCCGCTGCATATGAGAAAGAGAGGGGGAGAGTAAAAAGGGGAGCAGCCCCATTGTATTCCTTGAATATTAGTTCTCCAACAGGGTACAATTTTAGTGGTTGGCTAAATTTCAAACACCACTGCGTGGAAATTTTCAAGCTTCGAGATTTACAAATCTAAACCTAGATACTAGTGATATTTCATGGGGGTTTTGATCAGTCAGAGTCACCGTCAAAGAGGGGGGGGGGGGGGATAAAATTTTATAAGAGAAAATCGAGGAAGAGAAGCAGTGTAGCAGCTTCATCTCTAAGTACCACGCCTCAATTTTCTCCGAACAATCCATATACATAGCCTAGCCCTGACGCAGCTTCTCCATGCTCAAAATCCGATCAGAATGGACTGGAAAACAACTTCTTCGCAAGGAATAGTGAGGCCCATGTCATGATCAAACCCGAATTCTTCTTCTGCTCGTTGAAGCAAAGTTTGAAACTCGGGCCGACTCAAGATAGAGATGGGCACAATGTATCTGCTTCTGTTTTCACCAACATACACTACAAAGTGACCTTTCGGGACATCCAGGGGAAGGCCTTCGTGGTCATGATACCCTTGTTTCTTTCCTAAGCTCGAGCACCTCTTGAGGATCTGCTTGATGACTGCGGTTTGAGGCAATTTGTTTGATTTCCTGATAGCCATTTCTGGGAGAACGAAGTTTGAGAGAGAAGAGAGCTTTTGGGGGGTTGAGTTGCGGTGAGTGAGAGATGCTAGGGTAGAGCTTGAAAAGGCTGAAGGCATTGCGGGTGTATTTATCGCGAGACTTGACGGTGTTTGATATTGTTTTCTTATGAAAAAATTGAAAATGTTTTGCTTTTGTTTTTATTTTAAACTATTTTTATATATATATATTTTTAAATTATTTTTATACGACGATGTTAGAAATTATTTTTAAAATATATAAAAAATATAATTTTAATACAAAAAATACTTTAAAAAACATAAACAAACACATTATTAAAATACACAAACGATCATCATGTGGGGTCGGGGGTAACTGGGTGTTTGGGGGGGGGGGGGGGGGGGGGTCTGTGTGGCCTCAAGGACACGCTGGGTGTAGCCCATTGGGTTTACACTTTACACCACCCTGTTGTCGTCCCAGGGACACCATGGCCCCTCTCTCTCTCTCTCTCTCACACACACACACCCTTCGCTTTCTAGTAATTTTTGTTTCTCTAATTGTACCTTCAATTGCAAGTTCATGGAAGCACCAATCCAATTTCCTGCGCTTCCTCTGAATTTACTTGGTTCTTTTGGGCAGGCATCCTCTTCCAGTGATTATCACGCAGAACTTGACCTGGATCTGTTTGTTCTCAATTTATCCTGGTAATTGACGTGGGTAAACTGGATAATCACAATTAAATGTGATTAATTCGATTAAATCTAAGTATAATTCAATCAAATTATTGACATTTGTTTTATAGAAAAAAAAACGCAATATTTTTTTTCAATTTATTTACTCATGCTGTTTTGAAATATATACAAATTAACCCCATATATAGACGACTTCACAATCCAAATCCAACATGTCATGACTTCGATACAAATAATTTCCTTTCACAAGCTGTTTAACTTTAATGTGTGGAATATTATGTATTATTTTTCTTTGAAGGTTCAAATATATAGATTTTTCATTGTTTTCAGATCATGCTTGTAGTTGATGATGCGGTTAACTTGGATAATCACAACCTGTAAACTGGCATGCCGTAAATTTGATTCATATAATTTTAATTATTTTCATCCTAGCTCTTTAAGTGTGGAACATTATACGTTATTTTTCTTCAAGTTTCTAAGATCCAGATTTTACATTGCTCCCTCTTACTAGTGGTTTGACACATTCTTCAATTTTTGTGTATGATCTTTGTAATACCCACATCACCAGTAACTTTGGCCTCGCTTCTATTTCACCATGACAAATCATAATATCTTAGAGAAAGGAGCGGTGTGATCATCAGTTCTAAGTGCAGTTTATATAAGACATTCCTGTGCATGGTGATTCAGATGGAAAACCCAGCCAAGGTCCTACAAGAATAGCCAAGACTTGTCATGAGATGTAAGGAGATCTAATCTAAGCTCGAATCTCTTTATAAATGATCAAAATGGTGGGCCCTCTTCTCTATATATGAACAAGGTTAATTATAAACAGATTAAACACCTGCTGCAATTTCAATGAATGATTTTCCACATTTTATTGATAAATATTATATGTTATATATACAGTGGCATGGTAGGAAACATATAATTGGCAGTGCTAAACTTATGCTCCTATATATTACAATGTACGGCTGCAGAATTCACGTTCATAATCAGCTCCAGACATAACGTTAATGGCAGAGTCTTTGCCATGATTTACGGCTACAGATGCTATGTTTTGATTCGAGTGGATTCTCTGCAATCTTCCCTGATAAATGAATTGACCAGACACTTCTTATTCCATATCTTCATCACTTACGAAATAGTGTAAAAAAGGATAGGATGATTTTTACCCTCCCCACATTTCTTCATTGTTCATGATTCAGTGGTCAATAATGGCTGTGCTGAATTATACCACAACTTGCCGGTGAGGGTTTCGATTATAACTGCTAGGCTTGTGACCCAGTGGATTGAGTGACAGATAAAGAACAGTTATTCACGTGCATGCATGTGTATCTGCTACGACTTGCCTTGCCGGATTTTGCCGCTCCTCCGACAGCAAAGTAAGCATGCCGTGCATTTACTCTCCTTATATAGCTAGTTTAGGAAATTCATACGTGTATTTGAGAAATGATTTGACAAATTCTTTTGGTTAATGCACTCCATCAAACTAATATTGACACGGCAGCTACACACTCTAATGCTCTATTGATCCATGTGACTTCTGTTGATTAGCTCTTTCCTTTGCTCTTGGAGGGAGGCGTAGTGATGATTTCATCTTAAATTCTTGATGTTCATCTACTTTTATTTAGCATTAAGAAAACAAATTAAAATCGGATGCTAAAACCTGATGAGAGCTAGCAGCAGCAGGCCCGATCTAAGACAGTATATAGAGCACGGAAAACTATATATCATTAATCAATCTTTCTTCTTAGCTAATAATATGTATCAGTTTAAATAGATATTTAATAGTCCATTTACCTTATTCATTTCACACATAAACGTTGAATTCACACATTCACACATTATTCAAAGCATGAAAAGAGAAGAAAAATCTAAAGCGTGTGAGACTTTGAAGGCGTGGGAAGCATTTCCATCCTGGTGAAATAAATTATGAAGATGAGGTGAGATGGGGCAGCACCCATTAATTAGCAGTTAGGTTTGGTTTTTACTTCTTAAGAACTCCTGTCAGTAACAGATGGGTACCTGTCAATAAAATCAACATAAAACAAGATGTAAAAAATGTTGTAAAGCGAAAGTAGTAGAGGAATCAACCAAATATGTTTTGGTGGAAAATGAGGTCACAACCTGCAACCCTAGCTATTTTCAGAAAGTATATCTAAAGAGATAGGGTGGAATAGAGGCTTCTCGTTATGTGTTTCATTAATGTTTTGAAATAGAAAAGAAACAGTATATATGTAGATAGCCAAAAAAAACACATGTTTTTGTAATAATTCTAAGATGATTTTTCGTAATTTCAAAATATAAATCTCATTGTTGTTTTCAAATAGTAACTAATAAACTTTCGAACTGAACGAATCAAACTGACAATTAAAAACAAAATAACATTATTGTAATTTACAGTGATTCTACATATAATCTAATATAACTGAAACCGATCTCTTTTGGTATATTAGATAATAAAAAAAAACACGTTTATATTAACTGTATATACACACACACACAGAGGTCTAACTAATTGCTACACACACACATTGAGGTCTAACTAATTGCTGCATTAAAAATATTTTTGAGATTCTTACATGTTTATTGCCTCGAAGAAATTAATGGAATTGGCCTGTGATATATGGTCCTCAAAACAGTACTAGCCAGCACAAAAAAATAAGAACATAAATGGTTTTCATCATTTAGCCTGGCTATAATGCAGGCTAGCTTAGTCCCCATGTTCTAAGGCCCAGAAAACTTGCCGTTCTACTTAAAGAGTGCTCCTTTTTATTTTCCATACGGCTGTTGTCCTGCCCTGTCCTCTTTCTCTTTCCTTGTTTTGTTTTTTATCATCACTGTGATAGCTAGTACAACGACAGTACCTCACTTTCTTACGGCAATATATGCATCTGCTTGTATGGTTCATGTCGATTAAAAGCAAATACTTGAATGTGCGAACGTTTTAAACACTTTTTTTGGTCTTTACAGGATTCTTGAGAAAATGTCCCCAGCAGATTACACTAGTTATAGCTGTAAGCAATTCAAAGAATATAAAACTCGAGAGGAAGATCCATAAATTTTGCAGCTTTGGTCCTTGGTCAATAGCTTGTATCAAACGGCTGATTTGATAAATCAGTCCAGCTACGAGAGTCCTACAATGGTATGACTTGACTATAATTGGTCTGATATTCTACTGTTTACTCAACCAATTGAGGTTCCTATGATGCTTGATTGAGGATTTGAAGGGGAGCTGAAGCAAGAACTGGGCCATGCATGAGGGTACTCACGCGGTCTTCAAAGGAAGCTTCCCCCATGTTCTGTGGATGAGATTAGCCGGTGAAAGGGGAGATAAAAACAGAAAAGTGGGTCCAGTACTATACTTCACTGAAAAGCTAAGCACATGACTATATATTGATGGTTATACGAAGGCAATTTCTAGCTAGGGCAGAAAATGACCGTCTGCTATAAGCTAAGCACATGAAGGCCATGTTACTTTTGCCTTCAATACCTCTTGTAAAGAGTAAAGACAACATTGTAAGGACTTTGAGATGTCACCCCCAAGTCTCAACTGCTTTAGCCATGTAACTTACCTAACATTTTCAAACTGTCCCATTTGGATGTTTTGTAAAGGAGCATTTCTTTCTGCATACTTTCCTGTGCATATTATTGATGGGATATAATTCAGGGAAGCATACGAAATAATGGGTGGTAATGCATTCGCTCATCTATGCATACTATCAGTTGATCCCACGTTTGTATTATGTTTTTTGTTTCGAGATTAAATAGAAAAAACCATGAGGAGTAGGACGTGCGTTGGGTCGATCCAAGAAACTACATGGAGATATTGCCATATGGGGAAGGCCTTAACCACTATATATGATCAAGAAATCCAATGGATTGACAATTTTGAAGACATAAACGAAGCTGATGGCACTTTCCAAACCTAATTAACGTGAAAGTAAGTGTAAAATCAAGAAGAAAAGAGTATTGTTTTGGCCCCAGTGACAGCTAAGCCCCAGAAACGAAGAACCCTAAACAATTTACGGACCTGTACCACAAACTCCTTGAGATGCACGTACTGTAACAACATGGAGGGGGATAGTTAATGTCAAATTCATGGCAGTTTTGTGTTGCACGTCACAAGAGGGACCAATGTATGGTACCCAGGGTGGGATGAGCAGAGTATGGATTGCAAAGACGAAACGTGTGCCTCTAAGGAGCCGATGAAATCGAGACAATTTCTAACTTGTAAAGCACATTCAAGTGCTTTCAAACTACAAAACAACTAGCTGTACGATGGATTGATTTTAAGATGTTTCAACCACTCTTTAAATAGGGTTCAGGACCGACTTCGTTTTGGCAGAAAAACGAGTGGTTGCGGTTCTAAAGTGGAAACCCCAAATTTGAATATGTGTTTGAAGGCAAAATAATATATATTGTTTTTACTTGATTAAAACAAACCTGATACATTTAGTTACCATCAAATTTGAGTCGCTTATGGCACCTTAAACCCCATTTTGCGTATGATTCACTCATTGGTTATGAATCTCTCTTAAAAATAATATGTTCTCTTTTGGTCGCTACTCGCAACTTGAAAGGATTGTTGACTGACCATTGGTGGTTGACTATCTGAATCCTTGCACTTTAGTATCCTAACCAGACAGAACCAGAGGGCTAACCACGCCTGTTAGGCCCAGGTCCAGTTCCTACCGAGCCAGAAGAGCCCAACAAGCAATGAAACTGGGCCCCTCGTAACGGTTATTCTAAAGAGAGCGTTCCTTTATTTTGGAAATATCTTGCTCTAGGATTAGTATAAAAATATAATTTAAACAGAAGAAAACTAGTAGAAGGTATGAAAAGGCCCCGCCATATGCAATGTCTTGACTAGGAGAAGGAACATTCACACTACAGGCTCACAGGGAAGTGAGAAAACAAACCTTGGTTCATTTTACAACTGTCAGCAATAAATGTTTTTCTTGAACATAAATCATTGTCTTCAGAAATGAATAACAGAACAACTCAATAGTTTTACGTTCATAACACACACAACCTAGTGAAAAAATCCATGCTAACTGCAAAGCATAGAAAGAAAACTCTTCAAATCGGTAAGCCACCACACCGAATTATGGTGTTCCTCTGAATCCTGTAGTAAAAACTCTTGCTTCTCATGAGCTAGCTCGGCAGTAATTCTGGTAATAAATCATTGGTTTAAGCAGATGCAGCAGCTGACATTGCCTCTTCGGTCACAGACCGCTCATAATATTTGACAAGGACTTCCCACCCACCAGGGCACATAAAACCATCAGGAGGGTTCTCGCCATTTCTAGCATAAGTTCTCATCTGCAACAAAACAATGCGGATATCAAATTACATGTAGAAAATTATATACAAAACCTTCAAATGCCTAAAATACAAAGATGAAAAAAATCTTCTGCAGTCACTTCTCTAATCCGCATAAAATCTTCAACGGTATTGCAGGATAGTTGAGAAGATTCTTACAAGAAACTTCCACGTCTTGAACCAAGTATATGAAACCATGCAATAACAAAAACAATCACCTAATGATACCCTTGATCAAAGAATGCACACAATCAGCAGTGATTACTGTCAACAAATGGAACTTGAAATGATTGGATATCTGGGACTTTTGAGTCAAACAACTCATCATAACTGACTTATGGAAATGAATTATAGACTACAAGGAGGAATTCAGGGCTTTATTGAGCATCAACTCTGTTAGAGTAGAGACAAAAATAATTATGAAACCAGATATATTGTTCCTACCTTGGTTCCAGAGATGAAGAGGAACTCTTTGGAACGAGATGGATCAAAAAATGCCATCTTCTTTGCTACAGTGTCATATGCTGCCACCTGCATAATATAATAACAGAAAATTACTCTATGGCTTCGCTGAGGAGACAACGCCAAAAACAAGGATGTTAGAGCTTTGATTTTTAAACATCAGTAATCCATCACATCTTAAGCCACAAAACTTAAGCCTGGCAGATGCATTACAAACTCTCAAGTGTAAAGAGCCACCCTATTGGCGTTAGATAAAAATAGACATCAGTAAACAACAGCACCTCATTACTAGATCTAACCCTGTCGTATATGAGCATCCACTTGTTCTGCATTGTTTTTCATTCAATTGTCTTCTATACCACCTTCAAAATGTTCAGTCTGGCCCTATCGTGCCTCGTTAGAGTTAGCAACGGTTGCAGTATGTTTCTACAGTGATGATGTTATTAATGCACTAAGATGGAAATAGAAGTGTATGATGTTATTACAGATGCTAGCCAAAAGTGACAAACAGTGTGTGGGATAGGAGCATCGGCAAAGAGGTGAGAGGTTGTGAAACCTACCCTAAATGGCAAAATATTCAACTTCTCCAGGCCTGGAGCCATGCTTAGAACCTTCTTTCCATGATCAGGGTCATATAAATCTCTCTTCTCTGTTGGGTGACCCATACCAGCAGGATCACGACCAACAATGTAGAAATTAGCACCTGCATTTATCCGTGCCTTGGCATGCCATTGCACTTCAGTAGGGCCAGCATAATGCATAGGTGACGGGAATATAGCAACTATTGTGGTTTCATGGTCAAGAACTCCATCTTCCAGAACCTGCTCAAAAGCAGATCCATGAATACCAATTCCACATCAAATAGAATCATATTACATAATTGATTAAAGAATTGAATGGTAGCGGTTTTCCTAGGGTGTCAAAATATGTATCATCACAAAATGGATGATCAGATCAATGCCATCGCAGGCTATGTAGAAGAAAATAATGAATACAACCTTGCAATGTTGTTCCATCCGAACACCCAAAGGAACATCATCGGCCTTTGTGAAACCTCCTAAGGGATGAAGCAGTAGAATTGGATTCTTATAACCCATTTCCAAAAGCCGCCTGCGTGTATCATTCATCAATAAGGCATGCCCATTATGAACAGGGTTTCTTAACTGAAATGCAAAAACTGCATCAGCTCGACGCCTGTCAAATTCATTCCTGAGTTGTTTGGGAGAAAGCCTGTAATGATCAAGTCCGTCATTGTATTTGATGGGCTTTAGCACTTCTAGATCTCCACCTAGGAGCCAATTTCCTGCTGGAATAATGAATTCATCAACGTATGGCAATCCAGGTGCAGTTGTCCCCCATGTTCTAGTTATTCTTTCCTCTTTGTTATGCTTGTATATCTCAATACTGCAATAAAAATTTAAATTAAGAAAATTCCCTTTTTGTCAAGAGAAGAAAGTCAAGTAGCTTGGCCAGTCTGGAGCAGCTTGCATGAGTGAAATGAATTTTTAAATTCAAAGGGCAATGCAGCATGACTACCTACCCAACAACGGAAAATCAAAGTATACAAGCAGGAGCCCGCTTTCCAGCAAGGTAAAACACAGCCTCTGCTGAAATTTCAGTCCATGGGGTTTCTAACATGATGACCACAACCAAGAAAAACCGATAATTGGGTTCTGACATACATGGTAAAGCTGTTGGCTGTCCTGAAGCTGTTTCACATTAACATTTGCTTCAAACATGTAAACAAGAACATCCACTACGTGTTTAAATGAGCTCCTCTAATGCCACACGACGATGGGTATTCACGCCATCAATTCATTCAGAATCCCAGACACGGAAGTGTCCCCTACTGGAACATCAAAAGTTTAACCGAACGAGAGCAACTCCGTAATGCATTTCTTTGATTCAATTCCCACATTCAGAAACTAGCTCTTATCCTTTTCCAAAAGCTCAACTAACATTGTTTTTTTACTCGAAAACACAGCACAAGTAGTTAAAAATCTATTGTCAAAACAACAGACAGCATTCCATTTCCACATAAGACTATAAAATAACAGATGGTGTGTATAAATTCCAGGTTTAACTGTATAATTATTAAATTTGTATGCTTGACCACTACAGAAATGTGTGTGTGTGTGTTCTATTGAGATATAATTCTTTAAAGCCACCACAGCAATATACGGCCATGAATAAATAAATAAGAAGAAAACATATACAAGAGAAAGGGATTAACTAAACCTTCGAAGAATAGCTAGCAAATCACCCTCAGGACCGACCAATCCAACATCTTTGGAAGACCCAATTCTCTCTTTAGTCTCATCATCAATTGCCAAAACAATAGGAAGCGACATATTCACAACAGTCCCATTTTCCATTCTCAAGGAATTAAAATGCAAACTCTGCAAATACTCATTCTCCCTCATAAACCCTTTCAAGGGGCTCGCCCATCCTTCACTTATCACATGAACCCACTCCACGTCAATCTTAGCCAGGCTCACTTTAGGCAGTAACTCTGCTTCCAAAGTTTTTGACCCCCTTTCGCTCTCTGGCACTCTAGCATCCACCAAGACCCCGCCATCTGGCTCGATCAAGGAGCTCTTGATAACTGTACCGGAAACAGAAGCTTGAAGCATCCCGGATCTTTTGTTGTTGTATAAAATAGGGTTTAATGCGTTTGAATGGTAGATTGGTTTTGGTCGGATTCCGAGGTTGCTAAGCTGGCTGTCTTGTTCTGTTTCTTTCGTGGCAATTAAGGTTCGTTTATTTTTATTGTTTACATTCAATTAAACTTTTTTAATGTTTTTAAATTGTTTTAATATACTAGTATCAAACAAAAATCATAATTTAAAAATCAATCATAATCACACTTTCAACAACAGTGGCAATTAATCGTTAAAGACATGATGACGATGATTTTTTTTTTTTTAATGTTTTTTAAGTTTGCTGTTAGAATTTGGGGGGTGGTTGTTGTGCGGAGAGGTCGGGGGGCTCTGAATTTGCGCGGCATTTGTTTTTAACAAGAATATGATTCAACTGCTAAAGAGGTCCGAAGAACAGAGCCGGGGGCAGTAAGAGCATGTCCATCAACAAATGTTATTTTAAATGGATAAGATAATATTTTAGATATTTAGTTTCTGATTTAGAAGTGTGGTTAATATTATTTTTAAAATGATTTTTTGTTTATAAATATATTGAAATAATATTTTTTAATATTTTTTAAAAATATTTTTTTTTTATTTCAGTACATGAAAATAATTTAAAAATATTAATTTTTTTTAATTTAAAATAAAAAATAAAAAAATCATTTTTTAAAAAATATTTTAAAACACAGGATAAAACATCCCAAAATATCCATTATAACAAGAACCCATGGAAAGAAAAGGAGATAATCGTTTACTTTTATAATTTTCACTCGTTGCAATTTTATTTTTTATATTTTTTAATGTTTTGGTTCCTGTGTCATTCTTCATTTTTCTATTAAAAAACCCCTGTCATCATCTAAAATCTAATTTGCCTGTGTTTTATATTGATTGGGCATATATTGGTTCTTGAAAATTGTGCTTGAAATTAAATTATATTCATGTTAAATATTTTTTAACAAATTGAAAAAAAAATAAAAAATAAAAAACAAGAAAGTAGACTAGAGTTTTATTAATGAATAATTTCAGTACTTAATAAATTACTTGACCTAAATACAAATAATATATATGTATATATATATATATATAAACTAAAAAAAAACTTTTCAACCATTACAAAATAATAAAACAAAATAACATCATTATTTTACACACATTAAAATTATTATAATTCGGTCGCAAATAGCATATAACTCGATTTTTTACATAAAAAAACATCCGGGATGGTTTAAACCGGTTTCAATTTATTTTATTAGCATATCTAGATAAACCAATTATACTATCTTAACTCTTTTAATGGAAATTTGAATATTTTAAATTAATTTGATTAAAAGACTTTTAATCTTTAAGCCGGGATTATTAATAATTATTTGATAGTTAAATTATATGTGTAAATAGAAAAAAATTATATTTCCGCATATTAAAAAATTATTTCTTTAATATCCAATATTTATTCAACCTGATAGATGTGACATAAAAATCTCAAATACCTTTCCACTAAAAATATATATATATAAAATTATATTACTGATGAACTCTCCTACAAAATAAAAATTATCAAGGATAAAATTTTCAAAGAAGGATAACCATTTGTGAGCCTGTCATTAGAATTCATTCAGACAAACTCATCTAGTTAAAGTTTATTGTCAGTCTTTTTAAAAATAAAAATAAAAAATGAACGTAGGATGTTAAATTAATAAAAAATTGTGCTTGAAATTAAATTATATTCATGTTAAATATTTTTTAACAAATTGAAAAAAAAAATTTAAAAAAAAAAAAACAAGAAAGTAGACTAGAGTTTTATTAATGAATAATTTCAGTACTTAATAAATTACTTGACCTAAATACAAATAATATATATGTGTATATATATATATATATATATATATATATATATATATAAACTAAAAAAAAACTTTTCAACCATTACAAAATAATAAAACAAAATAACATCATTATTTTACACACATTAAAATTATTATAATTCGGTCGCAAATAGCATATAACTCGATTTTTTACATAAAAAAACATCCGGGATGGTTTAAACCGGTTTCAATTTATTTTATTAATCATATTTTTAATTTTGTTGTTTTTATAGATAAAAATTGAACTAAAAATAATCACACCTAATTTGAACAGCATCTGAGTTGCATTGTGAATAATTTTGCCTCGTAACAAATAGATTTAGATTCAGGCTTACCGACTATTATTCATATCGGTATCATTTAGTTGAAAATATTTGTCGATTTAGGACAATAAGTTTTCAACGAGACATGATATAATAACAAAAAAAAATTGTAATATATATTACCGGTCTCGGATTTGAATTAAAACTTTACAAGATTTTGAAATATCCAAAATTTTATTAGTTTAATCCGGAGTCGTAAAAAATAATGACCAATGAAAAATGAGGTTTACTTGAATCTAAAAATAAAAAAATTGAAGGACAAGGAAAAGGTCTATTAGCCAGACATAGACTCGTCTTTATCATCATCCAATCCTTGTTGACCCAACGATCATGAGTTTGAATTTTATCACCCCTATTTTATTTGATAAAAATTAGCACAATGCAATGTGGATTTGTGTAAGTTTCAAGCCCAAACAGTTTTTACTTGAGGGTTTGTGTTAGAGAATAATATAAATCATATTCTGGAACCTCACTAACAAACTTAAATTTTTAGATGAGATGATTTTTTAACATGTAAATATTAAATATTAAAGAGCTTGAGAAAAGGTTACTACTGTAAGGGCTCACATGAAACAGACAAAAAATCTAAAAATCAGAGGGTCCCTGTCTTGCCCACCATTTTCTTACCCCAATGGTTATGTAGACTGCTTTCTACTCTATAATTGACGTGAATGAGAGGTTAATTGGAAAGTTCAGCTGCAAACAACATTTAACTTGAGCCCACGATCGCAGCAAGGAAATGAGGTTATTTTTCATTTTTTAAAATAGTTATGTATTAGTTTTACAAGAAAACCTAAAAATCAATCATTAATCCATTTTAGAAGTTGTTAGCCTGAGACTTCAACAAAGTTTAAAGAACCCTGAGGCCAGGCCGTGATGATGTATTATTTTTTTTTATATAACTGGGTTGTTCGGGTTAGCTTGTACGCACCACAATTAAATTCCTGAGCCCATTGAAAATCTTGCAAATCCAATGAGCATGTAAAACACCGCACGGTAATATACATGCCTAACCAGGCTTTAACATGGGATGATAGGAAAACTAAATGTTGAGAAAATTATAATTAATTTGTGATGATGTACTATTAAATAACCGTTTGGTATCCAGTTTCAAAATATTTTTAAAAATATTGAAGAAGTTTCAAGAAAATAAATAGTTTAATAAAAACAAATATCTTTCGTGTCAGAGATCTATTTTTGCGCGAGAGAACAATCCATTCCCCCCTGTTCCCGATCTGCTTGCTGACCCTATTACCTCATGAAAAGACATAATCACCCTTACAATTATCCCAGACATCCTCCTCTCTTCCTCTTTGCTTCAAATTACTCAGGGGCAGAGTTGTAAAGCAATTCCCCGTACCCTCACTCACTGCCGCGTAACAAATCCTAAAAGTACCATTATCCACGGACGCAGCATAAGAGATTTACTTTCCCAGATTCTCCGTGGCAAGGGTCAGGGTTCACTTCCTTGCTGTTTATTACCTAAAGAGCTAAAAGAGCTCGGAATTGCACTGTTCACACAGACTGAAAATACTGTGGACTCGCAATTTGTCTCCCTGCTTCGCGCGAGTTTGTGCTCCTTTTTTTTTTTTTTTTTTTTTTTACACAGGCCTTATTTTTTTATTTTCTATGGTGAAGATAGACAAATGAGTGGCTGTGGCCGAAAGGTTCGCTGCACGCTGGAAAATGCAGCGCGCAGGGGTTCGAATCCTTCGGCCAGCAGATTTGATTTTGTTTTTCTTTTCCCTGCGTTGTTTTTTATTTGGATTTGGAAAGCAACTGTCTGCTAAAGTTGCTTTCCTTTTTTTTTTTTTATTATTATTATTTTTTAAACTGCAGTTTTTTTTTTTACTTTTTTTTTAATTTGTTTTTCAATTTTAACAAAAAGATTTTTTTTTTTAAAAAAATAGATTATTTTTTTTTTCAGATCCGATTTGTTTGTTTTTCTTACAAAGAACTATTTTTTTTTTTTTACAAATGCTTTTTAACAAAAAAAATGTTTTATTTTTTTTTACAGGTCTGATATTTTTTTTTCAAATCCAATTTGTTTGTTTTTTTTACCAAGAACTGTTGTTTGTTTGTTTTTTTTTAAAAAAAATATGCTTTTTAACAGCAAAATTGTTTTCGTTTTTTTTTACAGGTCTGATATTTTTTTCCCCACAGTCCACACAGGCGTTCAATTCATTTTACAAAAAAATGGTTGTTGCTTTTTTCTTTTTTCACAGGTCTGATTTCCTTTTTTTTTATTTATTTTTTTAACCAAGATTTGTTTTTGCACAGTCCACACAGAGATTTTTTTTAAAAAAAAATAGATTTTTTTTTCAAATCCGATTTGTTTGTTTTTTTAAAAAGAAATGTTTTTTTTTTTTAAATATTCTTTTTAACAAAAAAATGGTTGTTGTTTTTTTTTAACAGGTGTGATCTCTTTTTTTTTTTTAACAAGATTATTTTTTTGCACAGTCCACACAGGCGTTCGTTTAATTTAACAAAAAAATGGTTTTTTTTTCTTAACAGGTCTGATTTCGTTTTTTTTTTAATTTTTTTTTACCAAGATTTGTTTTTGCACAGTCCACACAGGCTTAACAAAAAAAATGGTGTTTTGTTTTTTAACAGGTCTGATTTCCCTTTTTTTTTTAATTTTTTTTTACCAAGATTTGTCTTTGCACAGTCCACACAGACGTTCAGTTCATTAAATGACAGGCGGCTTCTCCTTTAAAATTTGCATACACGCGGCATCATGCGCTGTCCTTCAAGAGATTGCAACTTTACACATGTTACAAATTCAAACAAATCTTATACTGCGCCAGATGCCTATTTAATGCCTCTCATCATTTTGTTTTTGCACAGTCCACACAGAGTTTTTTTTTAAAAAAAAATAGATTGTTTTTTTTTTCAAATCCGATTTGTTTGTTTTTTTTAAAAGAACTGTTTTTTTTTTTTAAATCTTTTTAACAAAAAAGTGTTTTTTTTTTCTTTACAAGTTTGATTTCGTTTTTTTTTTTAATTTTTTTTAACCAAGATTTGTTTTTGCACAGTCCACACAGGCGTTCAGTTCATTTAACAAAAAAAATGGTGTTTTTTTAACAGGTCTGATTTCCTTTTTTTTTTTAATTTTTTTCCCCCAAGATTTGTCTTTGCACAGTCCACACAGACGTTCAGTTCATTAAATGACAGGCGGTTTCTCCTTTAAAATTTGCATACACGCGGCATCATGCGCTGTCCTTCAAGAGATTGCAGCTTTACACAGGTTACAAATTCAAACAAATCTTATACTGCGCCAAATGCCTATTTATGCCTCTCATCATCAATTATAGCTTCAATTCAAGAAATAATTGTTTATCCTTCAAAAGTTTCGGCTGCTTACAAATTTAAGGAAAAATTACGCTGCGTCAGAGAGCTATTTAATGCATCTCATCATCAGTTATGACTTCGCAGGCAAAATAAAAATCAACCTGCAAACTCATTAATTTGCTTTGGCACTAAGTGCATTCGACGACGTTTAAATCCTTGCTAGCTGTCAGTACAAACCACCACGTGTAGTTTCATTCTACCTTTTAGACGGTCAAAACAGCATGAACTTTGGTATGCATGCAATTTATTCTTCAGTTTTTTCATGTCACTTCTCCTTTGTCACATTTGTGCTCTTAGTTCTTTCTACTCTGTGTGTCCCTTTAGTTTTGGAATTTGTCACTTCCTCTGTCTCCAACTTATTTCTTCACCAACTTTGTCGTCCGTGCCTCCTTCTACGGTAAGTTGTTCTCTTCCTCTCCGTTATATTTTCAGCTTACATAATTTCCTTAGCTTCGATGACTAAATATAGTTGACAATCGTTTGTTTAACAGTGGTTTAGTTGTTTTTTAATTTTTTAGTACACAGTTTTGAACGCACTCTGTATTCTCTTTGCTGCCTTTATCCATTGGTCATCTCTCACTGCTGCTGCAATTGGTTAGTATTTTTGTCTTCTTTCTTACAATTGTTAAATTGCTTCCAACTGCGTTTTAGGAAAAAAATGGTTCATGTTGACATGCTTCGAAATTGTTGTTTAATTTCTTCTTTGTCGTCTGGCATGCTACCATTGAAATTCATTTTCATGTGTTCAATTGCAATTTCCGTTTCATTATTATAAATATTTCTTGCCGTTTTTTATTACCTCGGTTTTATATTAGCCTTTCCAGTTTCTCCTCATCTCTTTAAATAGAAGACAAGAGATCACACCTATCTTCGATTAGAATTGCATGGCTTTTTCCTGATCTTCGATCGCTGTGAAGATAGGTCTGATCTCTTGCCTCATTTAATAAAAATCTTGAAAGCTTTACGTTTAAAAACATTAAAAGCTGAAATTACGCCAGACTTCATGCAAAGAAATATTGTTCCATATCTATGCTAATGCTTTTTGTCCAGGTGTTAATGCTTATTATTTTTTTTGCATATTAAATAAATGCTTCGTTGACTATGAACAAATCCACTTTGATTGCCTTGATTGAGAAAATAAATTTCTTTTCAATTTTATCTCTGCTATTTAGACCTTTGAGTTTTTAAATATCAATTAGATAGTTGCTTTGCTATTAATGCGTTTCCATTTGCTTTCATTTTGTACGATATTTCTATTAATTTTTATTGATTCGTTTTTCTTGCTTCTATCCTTTTCTTTCATTTGCCAATAATATTAATAGTTTCTTTAAAACAGGAACAATTTCAATTCAATTGCCTTCTTTTTTTTCTTTAAATTTCTTTTCGTTTTTTATCTTCTTTAAATTTCTTTCTTCAGTTCTATGTTACTAGCTTGGTTTTTTTTATTTCTATGGCCATAATGTCATTCTCCATGTTCAGCTTGCATTGTTGTGTGATGGGATAAAATCCTTAGCCTTTGATTACTCCATTGACGGTAAGTTCTTTCTTTGCCCTCTATTGCTTCATCTTCATCTTACATGGTTTGTTTGCCTTCCATCACTCAATATACTTGACCATGATTTCATTGACAGTATCGTTGTCCATGTTCGCCTTGCATTGTTGTGTGATGTGATGAACAAGTTTTGCTGCTCCAATACAAGTTTTGTTTTTATCTAGCATAGATCATTCACACATCAGCTAATCAGAATAATATATATATATATATATATATATATATATATATATATATATATAGTTAATTTTGTATTTACAGTTACCACACCATTGGAGGGTGATCAAATGCTAATTAACGTTTTAAATTAACTAAAGAAGTCTCCAACTTGGCTGTTAATGTTGTTAAGAATCTTAATTGAAACCTATTTCATTGCAGCCTTGCACTAATTAATCATGATTTGCGCTTGCTTAGGACACTCACCTAGGTTTCATATCAACATCCTTACAATTACTAGGTGAAAGAATACTGACACTAATTAATTTCTCGATGCTAGCTGGTAAAATTAATAGGAATCAAGGCCTCCCTCAGAAAACCTTACTTCCATATTTCATTCCATTTATATTCTGATTGGTCATCCTGTTCCGAATGTTACTGTTCTATTGATACCTTTTAATTCATTGCCTTATTTTTTCTGCGGCAAATTATTTCATCGTTACCACTCTTGAAATATTATTTAACAGTTTTATGTTGCTGCTTTCAATTTCTAATTTTAATTGTCAATTTAATTGTTGTTTCTGCTTCGATTTTTTATTTTATAGCTGTTTTGTTTGTTTCAAGAGCAAATTCTATTTCGACACTATGATTTTTTCATGCAACAAATTAGTTGGTTCATATTGATTTTGATGTTTTCCATAAGGATGTTGATGTCTGCTATTTCAATTGCTAATTGCTGATTGGATTCTGTTGCTGTTACGAACAATTTAAGTTTGATTGTCTTAATTTGTTTAAAAAATTTGTCGCTCAGTTTCATGTCTACTGGTTGCAATTTTCAGCTTTTAGTTACATATTTAATGACTACTTTGTTATTGATTCCTTTCTATTTGCTGTAATTATTTCTAATGTTTTTTACCATATTGCTGCTGTCATTTTTTCCCCATTGCTGATTACATGGCTAATTTTTTTGGTTTAAAAACAGATTCGCTTCACTGTTGATGCGTTTGAGGGTTAAGTTTATTTTCAATTTTTTATTTTGATTACTTATTTGTAGCTGGTTTGTTAAGCTGGAAATCAATTACGGTTAAAGTGTTCTGAAATTTTTCCCCCGCTAATTCTTCTTTCGATTTATTTTACTGCTTCAGTTTCTAATTTTAATTGTCCATTTAATTGTTGTTTTGCTCTTGATACCTTTGAGGTTGATGAAGTTTATTTTCAATTTCTTATTTCAATTACTTATTTGATAATTGGTTTGTTACGTTGAAGATCAATTTCGGTTAAAGAGTTCTTAAATTTTTTCCCGCTGGTTTTTCTTTTGGTTTATGTTGCTGTTTCAGTTTCCAATCTTAATTGTCGATTTAATTACTGTTTGGCTCTTGATACCTTTGAGGTTGAAGTTTATTTTCAATTTTTTATTTCAATTACTTATTTAACAGTTGGTTTATTATGTTGAACATCAATTTCGGTTTATGTTGCTGCTTCAGTTTCTAATCTTAATTGTCCATTGAATTGTTGTTTTGCTCTTGATACCTTTGAAGTTGAGGTTTATTTTCAATTTCTTCTTTCAATTATTTATTTCATAGCTAATTTGTTAGGCTAAAGATCAATTTCAGTGAAAGTGTTTTGAAATTTATTCCCACTGATTGTTCTTTCGATTTATGTGGCTGCTTCAGTTTCTAATTTTAATTGTCGATTTAGTTGCTGTTTTGCTGTTGATTTTTTGGAAGTTAAGTTTATTTTCAATTTCTTATTTCAGTTATTTATTTAATATCTGGTTTGTTAGACTTGAGGTCAATTTTGGGTTAAAGTATTTTGTCTTTTTTTTCCTGCTGATTGTTCTTTCAATTTATGTTGTTACTTTCAATTTCTAATTTAAATTACAAGTTACGCTGTTGTTTTATTGTTGATGCCTTTAAAGTTACTTTGATTGTCTTAAATTTGTTTACGCGCTGATTGTTAATTTGAGTTTATATTACTATTTTCAGTTTCTGCCGGTTAGATTGTTTTGTTATTAGTGCCTTTAAAGTTGCTTTGATTGTTTTAGATTTGTTCCTATAATTGATGTTGATTCCAATTCATATTACCATTTTTAGTTTCTTCTTTGATTTTTTATTCCATAGCTATTTTATTGGTTTTCAGAGCGATTTCTATTTCGTAGCTTTGATTTTTTCATGCAAAAAAGTCGTCGGTTCATATTAATGTTGGTGCTTTCCATAAAGATGTTGATGTTTCTTATTTCAATTGCTAATTCGATTACTGTTTTATTGCCGTTAAGAACACTGTTTTATTTATGTTGTTGTTTCAATTTCTAATTTTAATTATCTATTTAATTAATATGTTCCTCTTGATACCTTTGAGGTTGAGGTTCATTTTCAATTTCTTATTTCGGTTACTTATTTGATAGCTAATTTGTTAGATTTAAGATCAATTTTGGTAAAAGTGTTTTGAAAATTTTTCCCGCTAATTGTTCTTTTTATTTATGTTGCTGTTTCAATTTCTAATTTTGATTATCAATTTAATTAATATGTTGCTCTTGATACCTTTGAGGTTGAGGTTCATTTTCAATTTCTTATTTCGGTTACTTATTTGATAGCTAATTTGTTAGATGTAAGATCAATTTCGGTTAAGGTGCTCTAATTTTTTTTCCTCCTCATTGTTCTTTCAATTTATGTTACTGTTTTCAATATGTACTTTAAATTACCGCTTGCACTACTGTTTTATTATTGGTTCTTTTGAGGTTGCTTTAATTGTGTTAGATTTGTTTGTGCTATTGGTATTAATTTGAGTTTATATTACTATTCTCAGTTTCTCCCAGTTAAATTGTTTTGTTGTTAGTGCTTTTAAAATTGCATCAACATTAATATGATCCAACCAATTTTAATTATCCAAATTATATTTTCTGAATGGCACAATATTGTATGTCAGTCATAATTTGAGCTAAATATTATTTGTCATTATTAGTATTGCTTATACATTTAAGCCTATACCAGTTAAACCATTTCTGCTAAATTGAAACTTTGCGCAGGTTGAACAGGACAAACAAAAAAAAGAAGCAGAAGTGCCATACGTAAATGCCATCACAATCTTAATTATGGCTCTCTGATTTTCATCTCCCGACAAGCTTTGTCTCTTCTAATTTTGCATGCCTGCTTGCATTGTTTCAAGGTATCTATCCTCTCTTGCAAAACAATGCTACCTTTTGGAATTGTGATGGCATCATTTTGTTATTATAACTTAATATGTAAATTTTGTTATGCTTTAAACTCTTAAACTGGTTGGCTAATCTATTTACTTTTTTAGATGTGAATATAAACGATGTAATAGTTTAGCCAATTTAATCATATAACAGTTTCATCGCATAACATCTACATCTATACACTTTCGACATGATTGTTCTTAAAAAACAACCGATTAATAATTTCATTTGTTGCAGTTCAATTGGAATTAAAAATTATTCCTTCATATATATTTGAAATCTTGCTTTATTGCAAGAAAGTTTTTGTGTCCAGGCGTGTCCATATCTTTCCATTTCAGTGCTCTGCACAGTAAGCACGCTTCATTTCCAGAAATATGTTATTTTCTTCCATAAACATGTATATGCAGGTTGCACTTTGATTCCTTTGCATACCCATCTTCAGACTATTTAAAAAAAATATATTACCTGACTTTTCTACATTTAAAAAATATACTAACCACTTTTCATTTTAATTATACTATCCCCTTTATGCGGAAAAAATATATTTCTAACATATTTTTTATATTATAATTTTAATAATTAAATATTAAAATTAAACATTACAACATATCAAAAAAATAATTAAATTTATACATTGACAAAAACCCTGCGCAACGCGCGGGCATATGGCTCGTGCTATCTATTCAATCCGCTTCTTCAAGCGAGGTGGATTGGTGATTTGCTGATTTGCGATGGGAGTGCCGGCCTTTTATCGGTGGTTAGCGGAGAAGTATCCGTTAGTCGTGGTGGATGTGATCGAAGAAGAGCCGGTTGTTATCGAGGGCGTTAAGATTCCTGTGGATACAAGTAGGCCTAACCCTAACAATATCGAGTATGATAATTTATATCTCGACATGAACGGGATTATTCATCCTTGCTTTCATCCCGAAGACAGAGTAAGATTCCGATTCTCTCCCGCTCTTGTTTTTTTTTCTGTCTTTGCTAGTTTTTTTTTTTTGTTTTAGAATGCTAATTTGGTATTAACGGAGTTGAATTAAAGTGGATTTGTTTTTCGATAATGTGATTTTTTTTTTGCTTCTTTAAATTTTATTTCTCTTGCAGCCATCGCCTACTTCTTTCGACGAGGTGTTTCAATGTATGTTTGATTATATTGATAGGCTTTTTGTGATGGTGAGGCCTCGGAAATTGCTGTACATGGCAATTGGTAAGTGATTTAAATTGAGTTGTTTTCTTTTGGTGTATTTTGTAAGTGTACTTATTTTGTGGGAATGACTTGTAGATGGAGTTGCACCTCGTGCGAAAATGAATCAGCAGCGGTCTAGGCGTTTTAGGGCAGCTAAAGATGCAGCTGACGCGGTATGTATTTATGTTAACAATGGAGGGCCATGTGTTTATGTCAACAATGAAGGGCCATGTGTTTATGGTATCAATGGAGGGCTCCTTTACATGTATGTAGTTGGAGAGTGTCATGGATTATTGGTTCTTAATCAGCAAACCTAGTTTCTTTGTTTAAATTAACGTCTTAGTTTTGTCTTATATCAAGTAAAATTATTTGATATGTTCATGTATAGATGTAACGGATGGCAAATGGATGCCTAGCATCTGGAAGTGAATTGAAGTAACACGGGTTTTGAGATTTTTTTGGATAAATCATATAGGTTAGCTTAACCAGCTAATTGAAGATGGAAAAATATTTATAAAGATATAAAAACAACTCTTGATAGAATGCTCATCAGATAAAGATTTTCTGAGGAGCACTTAGAGTTTGTTGGATGAAAAATATCCTTCTCCTTCCTATGGAAAACTGATGGTTTTCGAAGTTATCAAATTCTTTCCTTGAAATGAGAGTACTAGAGCCCATTATTCTGATACCAGCTTTGCTGTCCCTTTTCCTTTTATTTCTTGGAAACTGCAATTATCCCTGGTGAACATTTTGGGCTGCGCAATAGATAAATCCTTGATTATGCAAACATCCTGTATAACTATTTATGGAATTTTCATTTGGTTTTGGAATCTTTAAGTTTTTGTTAGTGAGCATTTGCTTAACATTTCAGGATACCCTTGACTGTATTTATCTTACATTTTCGGATCTGTTTTGGGATTATCTAGGCTTTCAGTATTCCTTATGCCCCCCATATATCTTCAAAATTATTTTCCTGTATTCTTCTAAAAGAGGAAAACTTACCACGTAGCAGGACATACACCATTTCAATAACTATTAGTCATTCCCTATTTGTACTGTAGGCCGCTGAAGAAGAAAGGCTAAGAGAGGAGTTCGAGAGGGAGGGCAGGAAGCTTCCCCCTAAGGAGTCATCTCAAACTTTTGATTCCAATGTTATCACTCCTGGAACTGAATTTATGGCTGTTTTGTCACTTGCATTGCAGTACTATATTCATCTCAGACTAAATTATGATCCTGGATGGAAGAAAATTAAGGTATAACCCATAATGTGGTCCTTATTTTTTTTTTTGCATGCATTGCTTTGTTTTCCTTTGCAAATATAATGTCATACTCACCTTTTGGTGTGTAACAGTAGCAAATGAATGATGCTTGAATTTCTGTTCACATTTCAATTCTGTGAAGGTTATCCTTTCCGATGCAAATGTTCCAGGGGAAGGGGAACACAAAATCATGTCCTATATCCGTCTTCAAAGAAACCTTCCTGGTTATAATCCAAACACACGCCATTGCCTGTATGGTTTGGTATATTTCTTCCTCAACCGAGTTTCCTGATCCTTTATAACCTAATTGTTAGTTTCCTTCTAGTCTAACATTCTTTCCTCGGTTTATCGGTGCTTCTGATAGGATGCAGATTTAATCATGTTGGCTCTGGCTACCCATGAAGTTCATTTTTCAATTCTTCGAGAGGTTTGTGCTTGATTTTTAGAGACTTTGCATTTTCTAAAAATGAATTCAATCTCAAACTTCCCATGCTGTTTCTTAGTTATCAGTGTTAGTTATTTAGCTGAGAGAGTAAATAGATTCCACTTTTTTTTATCAAAGGCTTGTTCATTAATCATCGGAATAAGTGGATTGAACTAGTCTCTTTTTTAAATACTTGTATCCCACTGCTAAACTTTCACTTATTTTGACAGAGTCTGATGAATCATTTGCTTAATGTTGGATTTTTATTTTCTTTAACAGCCTTTCTTAATGGTATGGTTCAGATTGTTTTCACTCCTGGACAACAAGACAAATGCTTCCTGTGTGGTCAGATGGGTCATTTAGCAGCTGTTTGTGAAGGAAAGGTGAAGAGAAAGGCAGGGGAATTTGATGAGAAAAGCAATGATGTTGCTGTGCCCAGAAAACCATACCAGGTAGGTTTTTTCTAAAGGTCTTTAAAAGTGTTGGGTATCAACATCTTCCATTACAATGCATCAACTATACCTTTTTGCCTTATAACTCTTTTCTTGATGCAGTTTCTCAATATCTGGATTCTTAGAGAGTACTTGGAGTATGAATTCAGAATTCCCAGTCCTCCATTTGAGATTGATCTGGAACGTATTGTAGATGATTTTATATTCATTTGTTTCTTTGTTGGCAATGATTTCCTGCCACACATGCCCACACTGGAGATTCGTGAGGTTTGTGAATAGTTGAAAGTACATTGCTTAAGATGGATGTATTCACTTTGTTGACTTAACCTGCCACAAGCGAAAACCACATGAATCTTCTGGCAATACAGATTGTGAATTCTTTGAGTTGCTGCTTAGGATCCCTTCCCTGCTGAAATAAATTAATTTCAGCATAACAAAGCAGGTACACTTTTTTTTTTTATAAAAAAAACTCCTTTCTTTCAGGGTGCAATCAACTTGCTGATGGCTGTTTATAAGAAGGAATTTATGGTGCTTGATGGGTATTTGACTGATGGCAGCAAGGTACTTCAATGCTCATGCTATATGATCTACTTAAATATCTGGCTGCTGGCAATGAGCTCTATCACTGACTTATGACTGGTGGTAAGATTGCTCAGATTTTTTTCTTACTTTCTGTTTTCTCAGCCTAATTTAAACAGAGTGGAGCATTTTATTCAAGTTGTGGGTTCATATGAAGATAAGATATTCCAGAAAAGAGCACGATTGCACCAGGTTAATTTTTTTCTCCAAAAGTTTGGATGCATGTATCCCTTTTAATGGAATAATATGGAGTATAGGCATGATTGTTTTGTGCACCTCTGATCAATTATGAACTTTATTGTTTTTTTCCTGGATACTAATTGTATTTTTTTACCTTGTAAATGGGAATGACAGTGTCATATCTCCAGCTTATTGAAAAGATGGATACGAGACAGTAATATATCTATTAGTTGTAGAAGCAAAAGTATTTTAATTTATAAGCGAACAGTTGATAGACAAGAAGAGGCACATACAGAAAGAAGCACCATTTTTCAACACTGTAAACAAATTTTTTTTGTCCTTGCATTGCAGCGTCAGGCAGAAAGAATTAAGCGTGAAAAGGCACAGGCAAGGAGAGGTGATGATGTGGAGCCTCAAAATCAACCTGAATCCTTGGTTGCAGTTGCCCGATTTCATGGTTCTCGTCTTGCTTCAGCTCCTACACCTTCACCATATCAGGATCACAGAACACATTCTCAGACATCTGATGGTAAAGGATCTTCTGTTCAGAGGCATAAAGTTGCACGTTTCTCTTCAACAGCCAATATTGGTGCTGCGATTGTTGAGGCCGAGAATAGTCTGGAAATAGAAGTATGTTTTCCTGTTTCAGGAAAGACACTTTAATGTAATTCTGACCTCTTCAGCCATTCTTTTTAGGACTCATATTCTATGGGCTAGCCTTTCATTTGGTATGAGCCCTTGCTGGCAAGGGATTAAGAATGCATTTGTTTACTCATTTTATTATCTTATAGAACTGAAATCTGTAGTTTGTTACATTAATATAATGAGCACTTAATTTTTTCAGGTACATGAAAACAAAGAAGAATTGAAAACTAAGCTTAAGGAGCTACTTCGTGAGAAATCTGATGTTTTTAACTCAAAGAATCATGAAGAAGACAAGGTTTGAGTCTCCTATAGAAGTGTTGATTATCATTCACGTTCTATGAATTGTAGTATCCTTCCAAACCCCCTTTATTGTTTTTCCCTTTCTGGTCCATTAGTTCTTACTGATGTTTGTTCCAATGTTCTTTTACCAGGTCAAATTGGGAGAACCAGGTTGGAAGGAAAGATATTATGAAGAGAAGTTTTCTGCAAAAACCCTGGAGGAAATGGAAGAGATACGCAAGGATGTTGTAAATACATGTACCGCTGTAGCTTACTGATTTGGAATTTCCTCTATCTTCGATTTTTTTAAGAGATATGCTGGCTGAACTTATATCTTTGACATTCAACTGTGTAGGTTTTGAGATATACAGAAGGGCTGTGTTGGGTCATGCATTATTATTATGAAGGTGTTTGTTCTTGGCAGTGGTGAGTTTTTGAATTTTCATTTTGTAGCATTACCGAGTTCTTGTTTCTGCTGCAACTTCTGCGCTTTCCCTTCTTAAACTTCATGTCCACCAAAATAAATGACAATTTGGACACTGCAGTGAGGTGGTGACCATTATAATTGGAGGAAATATTTTTACACGGCTCAGTGTTGCAAAATGAGTTGATGGTTCAGGCTGACTTTTCAAGATAAACTGTAGTTTACATGCTGTCTTGTACTTCTAGCCTGTTTGGTTGTGCGATCCAACCTGCTTTTGGCCGAAATTTGATTTTTTTTTTTTTTTTTGCATTTTAAATGAATATGTTTTGGTGTTTTTAGATCATTTTGATGTGCTGATGTCAAAAATGATTTTTAAAAAATAAAAAAACATCATTTTGATACATTTTGGCACGAAAAACACTTTCAAAAGCTACCACAACCGCACTCCCAAACAGGCCCTTCATGTGCCAATGCTTTCCTTAACTCAGAACTGGATAAATTCTTTGTTTCAGGTTTTATCCCTATCACTATGCCCCTTTTGCTTCAGATCTCAAAGATCTTGGTCAACTGGACATTAGTTTTGAACTCGGTTCTCCATTCAAACCATTTAACCAGCTTTTGGGAGTTTTCCCTGCAGCAAGGTATCCTAACTATTTACTTCATATCCTCTCAGGGAAACCATTTCTATTAGTAAAAACTCCTCGAGAGGGAGCTAACAATGATTTTTTGCAGTTCCCATGCTCTCCCTGTACACTATAGGAAATTGATGACAGATCCAAATTCACCTATTATTGATTTTTATCCTACTGGTACACATCTTTACTAGAAAAGAGAGCTTGACCCATGACTATCTTTATATACATACACGATCAGATGTCTTCTAACCTCTGTTGCATCTATCAGATTTTGAAGTGGACATGAATGGAAAACGATATGCGTGGCAGGTTAGTATCTTTGCGGTGTTAATTCATCTGGCCATTTAGGCATGATTGTGTAGTGGGAGTAATTTTCTATCGAAGTGGTTCTCATTGATTCTGTTGTGTTTTCTGAATAGGGTATTGCAAAGCTTCCCTTCATTGATGAAGCTCGCCTTCTTGCAGAGGTCCGAAAAATTGAGCACACATTAACAGTATGCATCTTGAATCAAGTTGGTTTGCCTCATTATTTTTTTATTTCAGTTCTTGAATTTTCTTACAAGAAGATCTTATGGTCTTACATTACCGGACCTAAACTTCACAATGTTTTGTAGGAGGAAGAAGCAAGGAGAAACAGTATGATGTTTGACATGCTTTTTGTGTCATCGTCTCATTCTCTCTCTGAGAGCATATATTTACTCGATAATTATTGCAAACAATTAACAGACAAAGAACGAGCTGAATTCAAGGAGCGTATAAATCCTGAATTGAGGTCTGTATTGAATCACTTAAAACAGAATAATTTATGTAAGTATTAACTAGGAGTTTTGAAAGTGGGTAGCTTTCATGGGGGTCTGAATTTGATTGGTTCTGATTTTTACATGAATTGCTTTTTGTTGCTTCTGGATGTGAAATTTGTTAAGTTGAAATAGGAAATGTCAAATGATCACCTGGGTTGCATAACTATTCATTCCTAGTGTCATGCCTGCAAGCTGAATACAGCTGTCCTTTAAGAGTCAAACTTTTGACAGAACGCTAAAATGTTGCACTAGCTGGTAGACAATAAAGGGAAAACAAACCAGTAATAGTATTTTAATATTGAAATCAACTGTCATCTAAAAAGCAAAGGTCATGTGGTTACTCTTTTCTTGCTGACCTGGATTTTCGATTTACAAGTTTGATTAATTTCATTTTTTTTAATATTGCTTGTAGTTTGTATATGGATGTTCATTCTTGTCTCAAAAAAAATCTTCTGATATGGGGTTCGTGCTTGAGAAAAAATCCTTATAAACCACAGATTCAGTTTCCTTTATTTTAATCAAGTCTATTTTCTGTAATGGTGTTATCTTAAGTAGTTGATTCTTCTAATGTTCAACCAAGTGCTTGAGAGTGGATTTAATTTTGTAGTGCAGGCTGTTTTCTAGCTTTGAAAATGTTATCTTATAATCTTTAGGCTACGACATATGACATTTCCTTTGAGACTGAAAGCTACTCTATGCTCCAAAATCTTGTCATGATTATGCTTGCTTCCCTTGCAATCCATTGGTGGGAGTTGATCTACCAATATGTTGTATATAATTTGTGGATTTAGCATGCGTTGTGCACATGTCACTGTCAACTTTTGGATGTGACTCTAATGAAGTATCATTCTTATCTTTAGTGCTTCTAACTTTTGTTCATCACAAGCTCTATGCTCTCAGATCTTGGGTTTAAATGAACCGTCTTTTTTTGACAGTAATCACAAATTTAAAATCTTCCAGGATGATTTTCTGATTTTATTTATGGCTACATGCAGTGATGGGATGAATGGCTTTTTATCTCCTTGTGCTGGAGATACTCACCCTCCTATATTCAGGTCTCCAGTTGTAAGCATGGAAGACATTTTGGCCAATGAAGTCATGTAAGCCTATAAATGTTGAGTGTACAATCAAATTCTCTTAAGTCATAATTTGTCTATGGTTTGTTCATGTTCCTTTATTGTTTCTTCTTTTCTATTCAGATGTGCTATATATAGACTTCCTGATCCACACAAACACATCACTCTTCCGCTTGCTGGTGTTATATTCCCCAAAAAGGTATGTATTTGGTACTGATGCCTAAATACTTTCCTGTCAGAGTTTGCTTTTCATCTTCTGGTATCTATTTATGTCCTGTTCAGGGTGGAAATGACCTGCTATCAAAGCTGTTGCTTGAAATCTCCTCTAGCATGTTATGTTTTTTATTCAACAGAAAACGTGACTGCTAAGCTGAAAAACCTTGTTCATTTCTCTGTATTGGTTTCCATATGCAACTCACTAGCATTTTATCGTATGATGTCAGGTAGATCAATACTTTTAGATGTGCAAAATCTGGTGCATGTGGGTAGTTATTACTCTGAGCATATATAATCTGCAATTGCCTTTTTATTTAAATTGTTGCAGTTACAGTTGCAGTTGAATCTTCCGGCTTATTGAATGAAAGTTTGCTGGAATTATTCCAGACATCTATAATAATTAGTTGATGCAGGTTTTTTTATCATTCTTTTGGTAATGTAACTTCTAACATGGGGTATGTCTGGCATATTTGTCTTAGCTTGAGAGTCATTATATCTGTTTCATTTTTGTAGACGGTGGATCAGGGTGATCTGAAACCTGAACCAATTTTATGGCACGAAGACTCTGGGAGAAGGCCTTGGGAGAATGATAGGTGTGCTTTACTTGATCTTCACTTCAATTGAAATAATTGTTGTTAGGCTGATTACAGGATAAGATGCTCCATCATCTCCTTTGCTGATCACATTCGCATTTATGTTTCAATTACTGTATATGTTCCACTCTTTCAGCTATAACTGTTTGATTGGTTCATCCTTTCAGACGAAATCCTCCTGGAACCATCTCTGGTCGTCATCTTGGGGAGGCATCACATCGACTAGTTTCCAATAGTCTACAACCGAAGATAGATCGCAATGGCTGTGACAGTCATATGCACACCCCATCACCTTATTTTGCTGCTCCATGCAGCCCACCAAACTCTTTCTATTCAAACGGGCTGCGCAGTCAGGGACACTTTGGAACTTCGCTACCAGAAATAGATTATTCTCATGCAGGTTATCCCCGTTCTGCAAGACCTCATATACCAACCCACTATGACCATGGATATGGTCAACCCTATGGCTTGGAAGGTGCCAACCCCTCTTATAGAAGGTCCCGTCCTCATTATGAAAGAGAGAACAAAATGAGTGGGCCACATCCTATGCACGTGTACTACCCTCCAGAATTTCATCACAATGGTGGACCAAGGTATCCAAATGGGCCAGTGGCACATACGTCAACTGGGACCACCATATATGCTTATCAAGGTGTTTATGACGCCTATCAGAGTTACCGATCACCTGGAGCTGGTACTCACCAACCATGGGGTGGTAGGTTTCCCCCGCCAATCAACCATAGCAACCCCAGAGGGTATGGTCAACATCAACAAAGTGGCAACCGATTTTCACCACTGGATTATAGAGGAAATAAATTGCCACCACAACATGGCGGAGCAAATGGGAGACCCCAGCCACCTCCTGGCAGTGCTAATCGGAGGCCACATCCACCAGCTGGATATGATCGCCAATGAAGATGTTTCTTATAACAGAAAGGTATTTTAAATGTTGTACAATCGTTGCCCCACAGCTTTTCATAGTCTACCCATTCCATTGGAAGCCTTAATTTTTTGGGGTTTACCATTTCTAGAATGCTGTAAATTCTAGCAATAAACAGTGAAGAGGAGTGTGGACATCACACCCTCGACAAAACATGTAGATTATTTACGGAGCCATTTGATTTCAAGGAAATGTACATGTAGTTTCATTTCCTTTTCCCTCATTTCTCTTCCGATTAATAGTTAAAAGTCGTCGAGTTTCGAGTTTTATTTTCCTTGGGGTTTCAGCTCTTTAGTCGAGATGATGGATATTCTGTTTTTCCAGAATTATCCAAATGATCTTGAAGTAGCCCTGTTTAAACTCCATAAACGATGACCTTTGCAATTAGAGAATTTGACGACATAATTTTCTTTAAGAAGTTTAGAATTATTATTCCCATTCTACTATCTGTGTAGGGGGACGGTGCAGGAATGCTGGTGTACGAGCTGCCCTGTTAATCTTCTGTTTTTTGGGAGGTAAGTATTTTGGAGAATCTTCTCGTGCTCAAAGTTTGGCTATATTATTCCTTACATTTTAGTATAATTTTTATGAAATATCTTGCTATGACATAATAAAAATTTATGGAAGTATCATTTTCTAATAATTAGGCTTCAAGCTTAATTCAAATAAATAAAAAAACATTAGTTTTATAGTTGAAACTTTTAAAGTTTGAATTACTATATCACATTTTTTTGAAATAGAAATTTTATAGGGAGGTACTTTGGAAGCACAAAAAATAGATCTTTAACAAGAAGAAATGTAGAATGACAGAAAAATGAAGTAATCAAACTTGATGATATGCAGTGGTTTAAAAAAGAAGATAAAATTTAAATATTCTAATTACAGAACAAGACTTTCTATTTTTAAGTGGTGTTTGACATGAGTTTCACACGTGAATTTTTTAACGACTTATTTAATATATTTTATTAATTTTTTATAAGTCAATTTGATAATCAAGAATTTTGTATAATTTTTTTAACAGCATAGTCAGATATTATAAAAATATTTTTCGAGCTGAGAGATCAATTAAAAAAATATACAGAGATAAATCATATTAAGAGAATATTAATAACACACCAATCAAATATAACCATATAGTAAACCGCACGTATGCAAGCTAGCCCCAGCTTGCTTGGTGGGGTTGGGGATATGAATTAATTTTTTAATTACTTGAACTTGCTCTAATTATATACCCTTAATCTTACTCTTTTTTTCTTAGAAAAATTATAATCTTATCTAAAAACATGATAGTGAATAATTAAGGGACTGTTTTCGGAATGTCAAGTTTCATTTAGGTTCCCTCACACGATCTGCAGTTAGGAGTCTGTTTTTTATATAAGCTTCACGTATGGATAATTAGGTAGCTAGTATAAGTGCTGGTTTGGAAGCGTGATTATTTTTAAAAGTATTTTTCGTTTAGAAATGTATTAAAATAATTTTTTTTTTATTTTTTAAAAATTATTTTTGACATCAGCACATCAAAATTATATAAAAACATCAAAAAATAAAATACAAATAATTTAAAATAAAAAATAAAAAATAATTTTTTTTTTTTAAAAAAACACTTTCAAAAAGCTCTCCCAAACACCCTCTAATTCTATCTTGTCACGAAAATTATTTATTTAGCAAATCCTACTGACCGATGCCCAGACAGGACACGACGTGTATAAGCATAGGAGAGGTGAGGTGTGGCTCCCCTCCACGGCTACAGCCCCTGGTTTATTTTTCTTCTTCTTTTTGGGTTTCAAGAAACACATTCCATGGAACTAGCTAGCTCACCTGTCATGCCGAGAGACTTTGCAAATGTCATTGTGAAAGAAACTGAAACTTCCCCACATATACACTTGTAGCGGTCTCCTCTCATATATGGTTTTTCTTTGTTCTTTTAATCTCATCACTTAATATAATACATAGAATATTAATCTTCGAAAGTTTGATGACAGTAATAAATGGGTTTGCTGCTTATACTATTTTCTATTCAAATGTAAGGAACAGAGGTCATGAGAAAAACTGTTCAACGAATTTTGCTTTGCCCTCATCTTTTCATTTTGGAGTGTGGTAGCTTTTAGTTTTAGTATTTGTTTAAAAAAAAAAGCATCAACTCAATATTTTATTTAATGATTTTTATATACTAAAATAAAAAAATCTAATATATTTTTAAAAAATATCTAACTATATGATATTAAACACAGTTACACAGGCATCAATGTTAATGGCAAGTGGTTATACATACATTGCATTTACATATGTATTGTGCGCGCGCGCGCGCGCGATGATATATCAAGACAATAATGATGTTGGTACTAGCAATGTTATTTTCCTAAAATTAGAAGGTTTGTTTTTTACTGGTGAATGCGATGGATACAGGGGGGCAAAAATTGCCAAGATTAACTCCTATTGTTTTCTATCATGTTTCCTATTGTTTTCAGGTTCTTAACTCCTTATTATCAAGATTAATTTAGAGCCAACCGACATTCACTTTTCAATTTTCTTAATTCATTTTCCATAATAGTGATCCATTAATAAGACATTAGAGATGAGATAAAATGCATCCCAGGCATTTACTTCAATTAACAGTAGTCAATGACATATTATTCGCGTACATAATTATGTAGCAAATTATTAGAAGATACTAAATAATTATGGCCTGTCTTTTCATGTAAGAATTTCGAAACCCTAATCTTGAAAACACTTGTCAATTATGCTTGTCCTTTGTCTATAACATAACAAAATTTAGGTTTTGTCACCAAGGAGATAGATTTGACAGAGGTTAAAGACAATCACCTTAATTAGATGGCCAAAAGAAGAAAATATACTTTCCCCATCTTATATCGAAAAATTATTCCAAACTAATATTAGCAATACTTTGATAGATATAAAATATATAAAATAACATTTTACACAGTTGTTAAACTTGGTTTAAAATCCAAGTCACAAGTTACATGAGTTAACTTAAATTAACTCACGTCAATCTAATAAATTAATGTGTGTGTTTACTTAGAAACTCATTATTAAAAGAGTGAAAAACACAATAATAACTCAACATATCTAGGTTTGATAAAATATCAAGCCTAGATGACACAAGTCTTACTTATTTTCAAGTTGAGCACCCTTGACCTTGAGTTTAGTTGTATATTGAGCTTGCATACATATACGTATGTTATGCCAAACAATAGACCATTAGGTTCAGCTATGTGCAAAACCTAAGTATATGGTGGGTCTAACAAGATATTGGACTCAACACCCTTGAGTTGAGTTACATGTTAAGCCCAAGTGCATATGCGTCTCGTGAGATGTCAACTCCAACACTCTTAGGAACAACCACGCGTTGAGCCAAATACTTATGAGTCTGGTGAGATATTAAACCCAATATTTTGTGATTCAGTGACACACTTAGCCTAATTATATATGGATCTAACAAAATGTCATACTCAACACTCTTGGGTTCTTCTATGTGCTGAGCCTCAATACATGTAGGTCTAGCAAGATATCAAACCTAACACCTATGAGTTTAGTTACGTGTTGAACCTAAATACATGTTAATCCACTAAGATATCAAACCTAACATTCTTTAGTTTAACTACACATAAACCCAAGTACATGTATGTCCGCTAAGGTGTTAGATTCAACATCCTGAGTTAATTATATGTGGAACCCAAATACACGCGAGTCTAGAAAGATATCAAATACAGTATCCTTAGGTTCATTTATGTGCCGACTCTAAGTACACGTGAGTCTAATGAGATATCAAACCCAATATTCTTGAATTCAATTATATGTTGAGCCTAAATATATGTGGGTCTAGCAAAATGCCAAACTTAACACTCTTGAGTAAATAATATGTATTGATCTCAGGTACATGTGAGTATAACATGATACCAAACCCAACGGTCTTGGTTCAAAATATATCAAACTCAATATTCTCGGATTCAACTACGCATTGAATCTTAGTATATATGAGTCTGACAAGTTGTTAAGCTCATTACCTTTGGGTTTGGAATTATTCCAGGTCCAAATACTTATGAAGTTGATAATCTTTTTAAGCCTTGAAGTGGGTCACAAGATTTTTTTTTTGTTCTTAATAAAAGGCTAAAATTCAATAATAATCATCTTCATGCATCTATAAGTGTATGATTTTTTTTTTAAAAAAAAGTACCATATTTTTATCAACATTAATATTGTGTAAGAGATATTTGTCACCCATTTGTTATTAGAGAAGATGACATTCCAACACCTCTATTTAAGCAACATGACAAAGTTCATAGTCTTCACATACCTTCTAAGCCACCTGTATAAATGCTCTTATTTTCCTCTATTATCCAAACATTCATATATTTATTTTACAAAATATTTATCATAACTAAGAATAAACACTCCTTTTCTTATAATTTAAAGCTCATTCTCCAACTTGTTGTAGTTTTTTTAATTAAATATTATTGATTTTATCATTGAAGGATCCCTAAATCCCAAAAAAAAAATGTTTTATAGGTGTTGTCTTCTATAACTTATCATCAATTTCATGAACTAGGGAATAAGATATTGACGTAAAAACCATTGTTTCTTGAGTTTGAATTTTGAAACATGATCACAATCAAATCAAAACAACGTCACTTTAATTTTGCTTATTTAAAAAAAAAAAAACTTGTCGTTTTGGTTTTTTTTTTTTAAGAAATCAAACTAGGTTTAATCAATTTCACTGTTAAATTAATAGTCGAGTCATCTAAGTTTAATTGAGTAAACTCTTATTTATTTATTTTTTGTTGATTTTTATGTAATCTATCATAAATTCTTACTCTGCCACGTGGTCACCTATATTTTTCAGTCATGCATTAAGTGATTGACATTTGTATTTATATTATCTATATCTACCTTTTGAGGATATCCGACTTGGCGGCTAAAATATCCGGCCATTTATTCAGGCTCGAAAGGTCATACAGATTCCAGAAACATTTTGTCGCCAATATCCCTTGATCTCAACGGCATCGTTTTTGATCCATTAAAATCCAAATGAACAATCCCTTCTTTAGGGGTGTGAGGTTTCTTCTTCTTCTAGCTTCCAAAAGACCAAGGCCCTTTGGAGGAGATCATATGTTATTTTCCAAACTCCATTGAGGACAAAAACCATATAATAATCACAGGAGTAAAAATTATACTAGCAATAAAAAATGGCTGGTCAAAAAGACTCGGCAAAGCTTCTTTAAGTGGAATATTTTTTTTTCTTTACTCTTTTTAAAAGCAGAATAGGCTTAAAATATGGTGGAGGGATATGAAGTGTTTAGAGACAGACAAGCAGCTGTGTTCTTCATATTAAAATTGTGTGAAGGTTATGTGCACGACTTCAGGCCTCAGAGAAGCAGGTCGGCTTGAGTAACAAATGCAAGCAATTAAAGGAATATTTAAAATTAAAAGGGTTTGAATCAAAAACAGAGAATTATTCGTGGAATATACTACTAGCCTGTTTGTTAGTGTGATTGATTTGATTTTGAAAATATTTTTAGTTCAGAAATATATCAAAATAATACATATATATATATATATATATTTTGATATCAGTACATGAAAATGATCTAAAAAAAAATTAAAATTAAAATATATATTTTTTAAATTCTTTCAAAAATATTTTGAAATGCAATGTAAAACACTCATTAAAGATTGTGTTTAGTTATTGTATCATAATTAAAATGTTAGATATAAGAAAAATAGAAAACAATATCAGTTATAGAGATATAGTTGAAGACAAATATAAATGTCTATTAAATAATTTTCACTGAATTTCTATATTTTTAAAATATAGGTACACACACGTGTGTGTGGGTATCCCTTTTATGCCTATGATTTACATATCAGTGACCAAGATTACTTTTTTTTTAAAAAAAATGTATATTTAAAAAAAAATAGTGTGATATACTTTCTTTCTTCTTTTTATGTAATTGTATTTTAATTCATTCTGATGAATTAATTGTCAAGGGGACACGTAGCATTATGTTCTTTTGCTTTAATGTTTTTTTTTATCATCACATAGCGTTATGTAGTTGAAAAGACTCCATTTTTAATTCCTACTTTATCATGCATTGCTTATCACATTTCCGGCTGCTTTTTACATGACAAGGATTCGGTTCAAATCTATCTGTAGACTGGCCATAAAGGCACATGATGTGAGTGCAAAATATAGAATGATTAAATGTTCCAATTACTGAATTAATCTAGCTAATTAAATAATTATCTTTTTATGGACCGGATAAACCAATAAACTGGAAGAAATAATTATTCATGAACTAAGCTCAAGTCCAAGAATCTCAATTAGCAAAATTTAATATTTTTCAAATTATTATTATTATTATTATTATTATTATTGTTATTATAATTATACAATAAACTCAACTTAGACTTGTCCTAAATCAACGCACCCGTGTGTGTAGGCTTTAAATTCAAAGCTCACTTTAATAGGGTATTTTTATATATAAAAGCTTGAATTTATTTGAACTCAATTTTAACTTATGAGCTTTTCACTTTATAAAGATAAGAAGTTTTTATTTCTTTTAGGATGTTTTGAGTTTTACCGGTGTCAATTAAGAATTTTTATTTCTTCATAATTTATTTAAAATACGTTCATTTTTTTAACCTATATTATAAATTAAGTTCCAACAAAGCTCTAACCTTAAAAATAAATAGAATTCATTTTAATTTCATCTAAAATGTATTAGTTAATCCATGTGGTTGAAGAAAATTCTCAACATTATTTACGTAGTTTCCTTGCACTTCCTTTCTCATTTCACGTGAAATGGACAGCAAATTTTAAATCCACTGAAGGAATATATTACCAGTCACCACCAGTTTCTTGTTAGTTAAGTTATAGTGTCACATTGAAGGAAAATCAAGGGTACGTTGTTAGCCCTGTCTTGTTGATAGTTTCCCTTGGTGAAAGTATAGTCTCTGAATCTAGGAATTGTCATTGACAATGTTGTCTGGAAGTCATCTCTTTTGACCTGCAACTACACGTAGACATAATCCATGATTCATGGAACACTTGGCTTCAACTTTTACCCCACAAGGGCAAAGGTTAGATTGGCTGATTGTCGGCTTTTCTTTTTTTAAGTTTTTGTTTATGATTGTATTTTAAAAATATTTTTGAAAAAAAAATTAAAAAAATTATTTTTATTTTTTATATCAAATTAAATTTATTTGATGTTTTTAGATATTTTTATATATTGATGTTATTTTTTTTTCAAAAAATAAAAATATTATTTTAATATATTTCTGATTAAAAAACATTTTAAAAAAAACTTTAATGTCACACTAAACAGGCACTTTACTAGCTCCAATCAACTTCGATAGCAACTACTGTTAAAGCCATTTCAAACTAGGTAAGAGAAATCACACTAATGATTCTCAAAAAAATAATTAAAAAAAATAACAGAGAGAAGGAATTGATTTTCTCCTTATCAGAAGAAGTCGGACCAATTTTATTTTATTTTTAATGAAAAGGGTAATTTTTATTTATTTATTTATTTTCATGCATAAGAGTGATGTTAAATGGATGGCTCATATTTGAACTTATATAAATATTTTTCTTGATAGTTTTAATAAAAATCAAGCTCTAAATAATAATATATAAGAACTATATTCAGAATCCTTGCCACTTGAAATTAAATGAATTAGCAAGACTTTTCAGGTCACCACTTGTTTTTGTTCAAACATATATTTATTTCAAACTCTAAGTTGACTCGCCCCATCACGAACTTCTCTATTATTCCCATCAAACTATCAGGATTAGTAATAAACAATCCATTCCGACCGTACTTATTAATCTACCCACAAACATCTTCGTCAGGAATCTCCAGGCAAGAACCCTCCAAGACTAACGTGATGGAGTCGTTTACAAGGCCAGTGGGCGGGTGGAAGTGTCGAAGGAAGGTCAGTGTAGCTGATCTCTGATGGCGGAGCCTCCAATTATTTTAGCCTCAAGTTGGTTTGAACTAACATGTATTTCTTCAGTATTCATAGAAAAATTATGGTTTCTGATAATAGTATTTAACAAATTAGGCTTTTTTTTCCCCTCAACATGTTAGTGTTCTAGTTTGATGTGACCTGTCGATCTAGAATCTAGCCTGAGTTTGGTTCCATGTTGAGCTGCATGCGAGTTGACACAGTCAAGCTTCATCAGCTCAGAAATCAGCCATGACCTGGGTGGCGCGTGGCGCGGCGCTAGCGATTGAAAAAGGCAGGTAGAAATAGAGAGAAGGCCCCTTCCGTGTCTATTCACCCCCTTGGACAATGGCAAGTTGGCAACTATGCAACCACCGTTACAGCTGTGTAACAGGCAATACAGTTACAATCAGTAGGTCCAGATCGTACGGACCTTGACATTCCGATTCGTTTTCCTCTCGAACTTGAGAATGGCTTCTCCGGCTCCTAAGAGTTCGAGATTACATGTGATGTGCATATACCTGGTCATAATTTGAAGTGGGACAGACCCGGCCTCACATTTTCACGTGCACTCAATGAGCTCCTCCACGTAAATGGCTACTGCTTGTCTGATTGGCAGATATATCAGAAAATTTTAAAAATAAATGGAGATTTGAAAAGCTCTTTTTTCATTTCAAATAGAGCTTATCTTCTATGCTTACATCATGTATGAGGGTTGATTCAAGAAATAGGTTTAATTATTGGATCGATCAACAAATTACTTTATCAATATGGATTTAACTGCTTTTTCTTCTTCTTTTTAAATTATTGTTGAGCTAGTTTAATTTTAAATATAATCTAATTATAAACTTGATTCGAATTAGATTTTAAATTTTAAATTTTAAATTTCTTGGATTAATTTACAGAATTGATACGAGTCAAACAATCTTTTTATTACATTACAAGGACGATACTTACTTGTCATTTATATGCTAATTTCTTGCACATTTAAGATCACTTGATCTCGCAGCAGCATCTTAATGCTATGCATTTTCAATTAGTCATAGAATAATAATAATAAAAAAAAAATCATCATCCAATTACTCCAACCCAAAACATGGATTACTAATTGAAACCATGAGCTGATAAAAGCTTGCAATTGGTATAAAAATCATCATTTCAAAGGAATTAATTGTGCATTACAAGATCAATTGGGGGAAAGCGATTAGTACATATTGTGTTTAGAATACTTCAATTACCTTTTGTTCTTAGAGCATAAAAATGATAACTTTTCAGCCAGGGTCTTTTTTGTTTCTTCGAAATTATTTGCACATTCAAATTACTGTAATTTACTCTAATGACCTTGAAAGTGAAAAGGAAAAGGAAGCTTGCAGAGAGGGTTTTTTTTTTATATATATATATTTTCTTTTGTTTGAACAGTAATTTTATGGGATTGCCATTTAAATTTAAAAAAAATATATATAAAAACAGAAGTTATCTTTAAGGGCATTCAAATCCTCTTGTTTTCTTTGTTGTTTTTTTTATGTTTTTTTTTTTTTTGTGTGTGTTTGTTTTATTGCAAATTATATAGTGTGATAATCATGTCCTTGACCAATACTTACAAGGCCATTTGATTGCCAAATTTCATCATCTAAAGTAGTGTTACAAATGATATGTCATTTTTTTTTCTTTAGTGATGTGATGTGTGCTTATTGTGGATGTATGATTGATCCGTGATTGATTTTTTCTCTCTTTATTTCTTTTTTCATTTCTGGCTTTTAAATTCAAGTCATTTTATTCAAAAAATAATTATGTCATCCAATTTATTTATTTTTATAAATTTTGACCCTTGTTCTTTTTATTGTTATTTGTTTTGTTTTTTATGTTTTTTGAATTTTATTTTTTTTTCCAATTTCATCCCTGTGAGTTTTATTTTTAATTTGATTTTATATCCAATTTGATCCTCATTCATTTAATTACTCTTTTTTGGTGTTTATTCTTTTTTTTATTCCATCCCTTATAATTTTATTGTATTTTTAATCTAAATTTGGCTCTCATTCTTTTGATTGATATTTTTTATATATATTTGTTATCCCATTAATTTTATCTCTTAGCATCTTATTTTTATTTATCTTTATCTAATTTTGATCTCATTCTTTTTATCACTATTTTTATTCTTTTTTTAAGTCTTTTGTTTCACTTCAATCTTTAATTATTTCCTTTAATTTAGTTTTTACACAATATTTGGTCAACATTGTTTGGAATTTAAAATTGTTTTGTGATTGAATTTTTTTCTTTAATGCCTGCTTTTTTACAGGGTAATTTCAATTTTATGACTCAAACTTGATATAAGTTAAAAAAAGAAATGGTTCTTTTATTATAAAATAGTTTTTTTCAAAGTCATCATGGTTATTGGGCCTGAACTTTGTTATTTGTTCCATTTTATTTTTTATCGAGTCATCTCAAATTTATATCCCAGGTAGCGGGTGAGTCAAGTTAACCAGAGTTTTTTTACTTGATATTTTAAATTAAATGATTTTATGTTTTTTGCAATCTCATCATTTGATATTGAAGTATTGACATTTTTTTTTTATCTCAATCTCTTATTGTAGATGACGGATTGATGAGTTAACCCATATTGACTCAACTTTTTTTCTCGACCTTTTTTGAAAAATTATTTTTTTAATATCATCATTTGACACTAGATATATGACCCAGATGAACTTTGACCTTTGCTATTTGTTCACTTTTTTATTTCCACAAGGTTATCTTGGGTTCAAGTTAGCTCAAGGTTTTATCAATGTTTTTTGCTATACCTTTAATTTGAGAGTGTACTTTTTATCATGATGTTATATTTAATCCATGTTGGTTGGTCAAATTAATCCATGTTGGTCGGTCAAGTTAATCCAAGTTGACTCGGATATTATTTTTAAGAATCGTTTTTTTCATCTTTGTTTTTTATTTTATTTTTTTGCCTTTTTCATCATTTAAAATTACAAGTCTTGAATTTTATATTTTTTATAATTTATTTTGATATAATATCTCAAATCACATGTTAATGGAGTTAACTCAAAGAAACTTAAATCTTCATCATTTAATATTTTTATAATAGAAAATTCTTCACTTGATCTGTTGAATAGCGTATACAACATACCTAGTCTTTGCTATGTATGCACATCATGACGTGCTCCTTCCTCCTCCGTTTATCAATTATTTATTTAATGATGATTCAAGTTGCAATTAAGAGGTTGCAACTTGAAGTAAATTGTTTAAATTGGAGTGTACGTGGCTTATTTTGATGGAAAGTACCTATGAAGTCAATGCAGATTCACCACACCATATATGTTACACCCATTGCTTACTGCTTAGAATTAGATAATCGACGGGTGGGTTTGGGATGTCTGACCTGCGTTTTAATTGGAGTTTTGTATATTTGTTTTAAGGAAATTTAAATTGTTTTGTTTTTATATTATTTTAATGTATTATATCAAAATAGATTTTTAAACAGTAAGAAAATATTATTTTAATATATTAAAAAAACACATTTAAAAACTAATATCGCCGTTTGCACGAAGAAGCACAGCTTTTTTCCTAAATTGTTTTGCAAGTCTCAATTTATTTTTATTTTTCTAATAATGTAAGGAGATGTAATTTCTTGAAATTGTATGTTCATATAACAATAACTGGACTTGGTAGAGTTAATGACCCAACCATATTAAATTTTATACCTTTTCTTTTCTTTTCTTTTCTTTTATTTTATTTGGCTGCTTAGGTTTTTGCACAACTTAAATATGATATTTTCATAAATTGTTTAATTTTGGTGTAAATGGAAAAAAAAAATTCCATAGAGCAAAACGAATCCAAATTACATGGTTGGGTTAGGATATTAATTTCCATCGACGACCGACACTCATAATCATTAAGTATATCTAAATTTAGGGTATTAATTCTACATATTTCATCAATCAAACGTCATATCTTTGATTTTTTTTTTATGTATACTTTATTTCAATCAACTCTTATAAAGCTCTAAAGGAGTCGTCTTTTGACGATTCGTATTTATTTTTTTATTACTTGGTAGCACGTATTAATTTGACATGCCATCCACGTAATTAATTATCAATAAAAGGAAAACAAAAAAGTGGATAAAAAAAATAGTAAACAACAAATCCCAATTAAACATAAATTAAAGAGTTGACGTCCATTATCTTACACATCAGAATTCATCTCAGAATATAACGAATAAGAGAGAATTTAGTACTGTTAAAATATCTATTGTTATAACTTATTGGTTGAATTATACCCACATAGTTAAATTATTGGTTAAATATAATTGATTTTTTTTTAATTTTTTACTTTAAATTAAAAAAAATTGTGTTTTTAGATTTCTTTATGTACTAATATCAAAAATAATTTTTAAAAATATATTATTTTGATATATTTAAAAATAAAAATCACTTTCAAAACACATTTTTAATCATACTTTCGAAACTTACAGCCGGTGCCAGATTTAATAAAATTAAAAACAATTTTAATCATACTCGAGACTCACATGTCATATATTAACGTCAAGATAAACAGCTACACATGAATAATTCTTCTTTGTGACAGGGAAACCTCTATCTTAAAATAAATTCAATGTGAATTTCTCTATGTGTGTGTGTGCGCGCGTGTGGGTGACGTTTGAAGCGTGCAAGTGTCTAGTGGCATCCATTTTTTTCATATATAAAAAGAGACCAATGGCACCGTTTTTCTTTCCCTTATTTTAGGCCTTTGTTTTCAGTAGAGAGCAGAAGCAATACGAGGCTGCCCAACACACATTCTCCTCATCCTCTCCTCTCCTTCCCTTCCTTCTATCTCTGTCTCAACAATCCTCATCTAAGCAAAACATATTACTTGCCAATCAAGCACTTTCACCGATGGAAAATCAACAGCAACAACGTCAGCCGTCGATTAAATCAAGATTCAGACGTGTCTGTGTGTTCTGTGGCAGCAGCCCTGGCAAGAATCCTAACTACCAGCATGCTGCTATTCATCTTGGAAAACAACTGGTATAAATACTCCTACTTAAAACATGCTCTCTCTGCAGAGATGAATCCTAGGCTTATGCTTATGTTCTTGTCCGGGCCTCAATGTTTTCTTGTAAGAATTACACAACTTGGGCCTTTCTCAGGAGTCACACACACACACACACACACCATGAATATAAGATCAGCACCTGCAGGGCTCCCTCCAGGAGCAATCCCCTGACTTTTCTGCTCTGTTTGGATTAAAGGAAACTAGAAAATTGTCTAAATAATTGAGTATAGTTGTAAGTATATTGTTTTATATTGGACAGATGGATTTTACACTCAAGCACGCAATTTTTGTTTATTTAAAAAACTAAGAACAATAAAAATTTCGCAGGTTGAAAGGAACATTGACTTGGTTTATGGAGGAGGCAGCATTGGTCTCATGGGCTTGGTCTCCCAAGCTGTATATGATGGTGGCCGCCATGTCTTGGGGTAATGTTTTTGCCTTTGCCTTTGGTTTCCCTCTTCCCTCTCCCTCTTTCACCTCCCCTCTCGTATTTATCTTGAGTTTTTTTTTCTCTATTTTGTTGCAGAGTTATTCCCAGGACTCTTATGCCAAGAGAGGTAATTACTTTAATTAATCAGTTTAAAATCACTTGGAGAAAATGGTTTTAAGCACAGAATCTTACTTGCTTGATGTGGAAATTCCAGATTACAGGGGAGACTGTGGGAGAAGTAAGAGCTGTATCAGGCATGCACCAACGCAAAGCTGAAATGGCTCGTCAAGCTGATGCGTTTATAGCCTTACCAGGTACTTAATTACTCCTAATATAAGAAATTAATCAACATTTCAAGCTGGAATTATGCTGATGTTTAAATCACCTGCCTCGAACTGGTTCAAGTGCAGCTCAATCTCTTATAATTTACTAATAAATGCAAGCCAATTATTGAGCTCATAAGATCTTACAATTCCCAAGATAACTGTGGATACAACGGTCAAGTACCATGTTGGACATCATAGTGAATTTAACTGAAAATTCTCCGACAGGTGGGTATGGAACCTTGGAAGAACTCTTGGAGGTCATCACCTGGGCTCAATTGGGAATCCACGACAAACCGGTATTGAGATTTTCTTCATTCATTAACGCGAAATTTATCTTCAACATCGCTGCCCTAGCATCGAGATTATTCCAGTCAGCTCAACTCAATAACTCATTAATCAAATCCTAACCAGGGCTAGTTTCATTTTAAATCGGATTCTTTTACCTAAACAAAGTAATTTTACTGTTTTTATTATTAATATATTTAAACGACCTGCTAGTTGATCTGATATAGTCTCATGACTATAGAATCTACACGTTCAATGTAAGATATTTTTGGGGAAAAATCAATTTCAAAGAATTTACAATAAAAGTAGCATTACTCGATAATTACCCGATGATCTTGTCAAGGTGGTGAAAAACAATAGAGGACATAACACAGACATAAACAAACAAAACAAGAATACCATTAATTTCACTATTAAAGAGGGTAAAAATAAATAGTAAAAGAAAGATTTACTTTTTTTTGGTTTCAGGTGGGGCTATTGAATGTTGATGGGTACTACAACTCGCTTCTATCATTCATAGACAAGGCTGTCGACGAAGGATTCGTAACACCAGCTGCCCGTCACATTATTGTTTCAGCCCACTCTGCCCATGAACTCATGTGCAAGCTTGAGGTCCATTTTTTCCCTATCTATATCCTCTTCGATATGGTTTAAGCCGTCCATTTTTCTTATGATTTTTGTATGCTTGCAGGATTATGAAGCTGAGCATTCTGGGGTGGCGACAAAGCTTAGTTGGGAGATGGAGCAGCAACTGGGCTACACAATTAAATCTGATATCTCTCGCTGACCTGATCAGATATTCCTAAACATGATGGAGAAGAAATATTGACCATAGATTTTAGCAAAATCTTTCTAGATGTGAGCTCCATTAAGAAGTGCCACCGCAGTTTCTTTTAGTTAGCTGTGTCTGTGGATGATGATATGATTCTTGTTTTTTTGTCATTGCTTTTATCTTAATTTTTAATTATAGTTTTACCTGTACAAACTAGGCCAGTGAGTCTAGTTATTACTAGTTTCCCATGTCGGTAGTACTACTTGTGTAATTTTGTATATTAATTATTTAATCCAATAATAACAAAAAAAAAAAAAAAGAGTACATTGATGCTATGTCTTAAATCGATGGGATGTTATAAATTATTCTCATGAGAGGAGATTGATAGGGATGCTTATGTAAGACAAAATAATGAAAAGGATCAATAAGGGCATTGGCCCAAAAAACTTTAAATCAATTCATAATATATGGTGTGTGCGTTTTTTGGTTACAAGATCCCGTCTCTCATTTCTTCAGTACGAATTAATCCTGTTTTGTTCTCAAATATAGAGTTTATGCCTCTTCTTTTTCTCTGACATGCTAAGTGCGTTGTTGTTATTCTGATGCAAGAGTATGTTTTTTATTAAAAATATTTTTAAAAAATAATATATTAAAATCATTGAAAAATATTAAAAAAACATCAATTTAATTTCTTTAAGTTATATATATATATATAGACTATTGAGGTGATGCTTGGTTACTTTTTCAAAACAGACAAAATAGAAACAATAAAGATACAAACATGTTTGATTATAAAAACAGAGATAAAAACTTAAGATTGATGTGTTTTGGAAATAGTTTTGAGGTAATTTTTTATATTTTAAATAAAAAACATAAGGAGTTATGCAGCTGCTGTATAGAAAATGACATATAGTTGAAATTGCTATATTTCTTAGGCTGCAAAGGACTTAAATTGATGCGCGTGTTTTTTTCCAATTTTAATTTGTATATTTCAGAAGCACTTTACAAAAAAAAAAAAAAATCCTGAATGTAAAGAAACATCTTGAATGACAAGTCCTAACAAACGTAATGTATTGTGATAAAGCAGACCAGATAATTGTTTGCAGGAAAGATTTTTTTGTCATCTAGATGGAGACCTGACGCAGGAATCTAGCTAGGTGAGGTGCTTGGCAGTCAAAGGATTCAGAAGACCAAGCTGTTTGAGTGAATAATTGAAGAAACAAGGACACCTATCCATGACCGTCTCAAGAAGGGCCATAGATAAGTGACTCGTGTACAAGAAAGATGGAGGAGGAAAGGAATGGTGGAGAGTATACTTGCCCTTTTTATTATTATTATTATTAATATAAGTATTTAGAATAGTTTGTGTATATCTCAACTAATCTCACATGTTCTTAAATTAATGAACATATATATTTCTAGTGACTATTATATTAGCAACTACAGGGTTTAAACCTGAAACCATAAAAAAACAAACCTCTTAATCTCAAATTCTTATTACTGGAGCACCTGCTAAATGGTTGTATAGTTGTTTGTTCTTTACTCTCGTTGATGGTTATGGTTGGTGGTGCAGATAAGTGCCCAGGGACAGTGTACTAGTTAGTGCTCACATGTGGAAATGGCATTTTCTAAGAAGTATCTGTTTGGTCTGAACGGAAACCAAAAGGAGAGGACCTTTTTGAAGTCCATAGTTATCAACAATGTTATGCCGATGGTGGGTCATGATTTCTGGTGGTGATGGTATCTAGGGGCCATGGATAAAATATTTAGTAATGGATCTCTAATTGTATTAAATTTGTATGAGCAAAACTTTTCAATCAGCCCAATTGAGTAGCTATTTCTTTTTCTATTGTGCTTTCTGTTTTTGGACAAGCATAGTCATGCGGGAGCTCTGAGCTCATAGTGTTGTTGCAAAATGACAATGCTGAACCTCAGGGAGTCTCCATCAACAATTGAGTACGAGTCATGGGGGCTTGGTACGAAAATGATCACCAAATCTTTCGAGAAGATGCAACTTTTCTCGTATCTAGGATTGTTGCTTCAAAACCTGTTATGGCATGACGTGCATGGTTTCCATTTGTCTCCTCAGTAAAAGAAAATCGCGAATTTGCCAACTAACCTTAGTGATAAAGTGTTCTGGCTGAGCACCACAAACTTGGAATTGCCTTGGTCAAAGTGGGTGGAGGGAGGGAGAGGCTTGACCTGAAACAAAGATTTGTCCCATCATAATTCTCAAATGGGAAACTACACTGGGTTTCTCTGACTTTACACTTCTTCTGACGCCCATTGGACCTGCTGAGCCAAATCATACCATTCCATGAACAAAACGCCACCTTAATCAATCTTCAGACTATTGTCCAACACGTTTTCAGAATTTAGTTTTAATTTCTAGTCCTACGAGTATCACGGCTCACGATTGCAAAGGGTTAGTTTTAGTTTCTAATCAGCAACGGTAAGTTTCTTTCTTTCTTTCTTTCTTTCTTTCTTTCCTGTGCTGCACTGCTCTTGAGAAGATCCTGCCTTGGTTTCTTTCGATTTTGATAGAAGAAGTTTTAAACATTTCAGAGTCCGTCAAGAAGTAACAGAGCGGAAGAGAATACATAAAGAAAAAGAGCAGATTACCATAGAATTTAAACAAAATTGGCAGAAAAATACTGCAAGAGGAACATTTATATTCTGGGCCCTCCCTCAAGAACAAGGGAAAAAGCTCCATGCACTAGAATCTTGTCTCAAACTTATCTATATGAAACAAGCTCTTGAACACTAATTTGAAGTGAACATCTCACGATCACAGCTAATATGATACAACCAATGTGTACCTAATTATATACTAGGATTGATTTAGGTGAAAGATTGAACAGCAGAAGAAGTGGTGACAAGACCTGAGAGGAGGCCAACAATCACAGCACTGTTATAGGTGGTTGGCTCTGCCTGCATTGAATTGTTGCGATCATCGACAAATGTTTCATTTAAGAAGGGACCGCCAACAAGTGCTCCAGTTGCTACGTTGGGATTCGGTTCCTTTCTTTCAAGCCATGTCCAGCCATCTTTGCAACCAGTTTTTGCATCCGCCGGGATTGAAGCTCCCCTATGATGCACATATTGTGGATAATTCTCGCCATACCCAACAAGAAAGCTCATCTTCATGGGATTATTTCCCAAGACATAATCAGCCTAGAATGTAAATAATACAGCATTATCAGGTTTGCAAGTAATCATGGCTCTTGGACATGGTAATTCATCGCATCCAAAAGCCTGTACTATGTATGAAACAAGTATAACATGGGCAACCTACCTGCGATTTAGCGAATGTCCGAAGATCTGATGGTTTATATGAATATCCATTGCAGGATAGCTTTGCAGTTCCTGAACTAAGCATGTAATCGCTGTAAAGAGAAGCTAAAAAAGCAGAAGCAACGGGATGCTGCAAAGCATTCCATTCACTGACCCATATAAGACCGCCTGCACCAACAAGTGAAAATAAGACCACATTAAAAAAAAGTACTAAAACTTTGAACATGTTCCACACATTTTGAATACGAAGAAAAGTAGGTATCTTTGAAAAAGAATATTACTATCAGTTCTGCTCTCTGTGGCCGTTGGAGAATCTGGGATGAGACTACACATAGCAGCCTCAGCTGTTTTCCTATAATTCTGAAGGCCCAAGTTTGTGGTGTCTTTGTTGCCAAAGAAAGTTAGTCTCGACAGCAAAACCTGCATCCAGAATAAATGAACTGTTCTCTTAAGAAAAGACATCTGTATTTCAAATGTACTTCACAGTTCAGGGCCTAGTGTAAGGTATCTTAGTTTCCAAGAAATTAGACCATGATCTATATCTGAACACGTTCCAAACAAACAAGGATCTTTGACTTGGCACCTTCAAGAAAGAGAACTCAATGAACAGAAATCACACCAATAATTTTGCAAAGTTTGGCATAATTTACAAGTAAAAGAACATAACTCTGTCTCGGAATGAAATTGATATGATTTAAGCGTAGGTATGCCAGATATAGACCATGCCCTAAGATCAAAACAAAAAAGGGGATGAAATTTACATTCAATTACTTGGATTACGACAGATACCTGTGTTCCTGCAAGTTTGTTATCCCAACTGAACCATGCTGGACTTCCCCATTGTGCGAAGACTTCACCGTTTTTCCCAGTCACATACTGAAGATATGATTTATCCCCCGTTGCATGATAGAGCCAACTAGCAGCCCACAAGAGCTCATCCCCGTATCCTGTTGACTTGTAATAAGTGGCAACTTCAGGGATACTTTCACTATAAGAACCTCTGTATTTGTCGGCAAAAGTAAACAACTCTTTAGCATGCTTAAGCAGTGTGCTTGAATATCTGAGGTCAGATTTAAACACCAAAGATGCTGAAGCCAAAGCAGCTGCTGTTTCAGCGGCAACTTCTGTCCCAGGAGAAGATTTATTAATCTGGGTAAGGGGCCTATTTTCACTCATAACTTCAGGTCTTTCCCAACAACCATGATCAATTTCAGGGTCACCAACCTGTCCCAAAATGATAGCTAATCATATAAGAAATTGTTCATATCCAGGATTCTGCAGATGAAAGATAAAGTTACTAGCATTGCTCTGAAGAAGGTGCAGCTCACATTTTGATTCATCACTACCTTGATCAAATGCCTCACTAGTTAGTTTGATTTTTTCTCTAGTAATAAGATTCCAGTTTCAGGGAAAGCCTTGAAATGACAAAGAAGGATGCCAAACTTTGGAACTTAAATACCCCCGAACAATCAACATCAATTTTAAGTCTCTTCAACTTCAAGTGTTCTGGGTATAGCTTATTAAGGCTTGCAAATAACATCATAACTCAAAATAGAAACATTTAGAGGCTATGGGAAAGGAACTAACTTGAACGTAGAGCACATTCTCTTCAGGGTGCGCGTTGATAAGGTAGTCGGTGATCCACTTGAGCGAATCTTGTGCCGGATCCAGCTGATTCACCACAGCCATTTGATCTCCATACTCAAGGATGGCCCATGACAGTATGGTAGCCGTAAAAGCCATTGGAAAACCAAACTTCATAAGATCCCCGGCATCATACATGCCTTTTGAAAGATCCAGTTTCGCTTGACTTCCATCTGTAAGAGCTGAATCCCCCCTCCAACTAAACCTTTTACTATGTCCCAACTCGCCAGCTGAATTGATTAAGTATCATCTTAGTGTCAACATTCATGACTAGAAAGATAATTACAAGTTACAGAAGATCGCAATGCAATAAAAATAGACACAACCAGAGTAACCAAGACAAAATTTCCAAGCAATCCAATCAAAGATAGATAAAACAAGGTTTCTAAGCTCAAGAAAAGATCTTAACTTGTTCTATCAATTCAAAACAACAGCAATCAAAACCAAAACCCGGTCCTTTTCGTTTCTTCCTTACAGTGTGTATTAACTTTAAGCAATCAGAATTAAACTCGCGTGTTCAAGAAAAAGAATGCTTCGAGTATAGTATAGTGACTGAAACTGAATTAAGGGAAAAAGAACATACATTTTTGAATGTCAAAGAATTGCATTGCAATTTTGAGAGCATCAACATATTTCTTCTCAATAGCACCAGGAGGCCCTGGAATAGGAGCAGCCCCTTCAGATTTCTCAGTTTTCTTATGTACTGTATAAACAATTGCATCATAAACCAGCGCCAAAGTTACAACCACCAAAAACCACCAACAGCAACCTCTAGAACTTTGTTTCACTCTCATTTTAACAGAACTAAATCACTCAAAACCCAATCAAGATCAAATATTTAACGCCCATATCTGAAGAAAATGAAATTCTACGATAAAGGGCACTCCCCGTGTGCTTGCATTGATCAATGCAAGGAAGAAATTTGCGCTGGCTTCTGGGTGTAGTGTTCAAGGTGTTTGTTATGACATGTAAAGCGGAATGTTAGTAGTCGAAAAGATGGTTGCTTTAGGCGCCAGAATCCTTATGAAGTTACGGTTAACTTAGATTGTTAGTTAAATAAATAATTAATCTATTGCCTGAAGTATTCGACTCAAAACGAGACACCGACAGTCGTATTATTATTTTCCTCGTAAGACTGTGATTCAACGGTTTTCATTTTGATCTCCATAGTTTTAATTTTTTTTCATATTGATCCTATAGTTCAAGGGGAAGTGCCCATTAATTACTCCTTTTTTATATACAAATATGCATACAGAGTCACCGATCGTGTGGGCTAGATTTATTCGAGAGATGGATTTTGACCTGGTCAAGGAGGGAGGACTCGTGTCGTGCCTGCCGTGTAATAATGGGACCTGTTCTATATGGACCGTTCAATCGGTTCACTGACCACAGGTGCATGATAAAGACTGCGGATCTGTCTATCCTTTGAAGCTGATCTGTGATGGTCAGCAGCGGTGATCTGTGTTCTTAAAGCAAACACCGGTGGTGGCGATGGGCTTCAGTGACAGGAAGATGGTTGGTGTGGTGTCCATTTCAGAGAAAGAGACACGAGACTCTTAAAAAGAGTTGGTGAAGTGTGACCCCCTGCTTTGTGGTAAATGTTGAGGTCCAAGAGGATGAGATAATTTTGCTTGCCCAAAGTATAAATTATTACGGTAAATGTTGAAGAGCATGCAGGGTAAGAAATTCACTTGCCCTAATCCATTCAAAAAACTAGGAATTAATTGAGGTAAAATACAATTAAAACCCGTTGATTTTCATTTATTTAAATAACACTGTTTTAATATTTAGCTAAAAATTAACATGGTTAATATTATAAAATTCATGCCTGAAACTTTACTTCCGCAGGGCTTTTTATTATTATTATTATTATTAATAGCAAGAATGTTTTTCTTTTCTTTCTTTTTTTATTATAGATGAGAGGGTTCAAGCTCGTAGTTTTTCGTATAGTGTTTTAGGAGAGAGCATAAATGCCACTTGAGAAATGCCCTGGGCAGAGAGAGTCCTGATTTTGATTAAAGGGCTGCATTATTGTGCTGCCCAAATAACAAATTGGGCAGAAATAATTTCCATATATATTTAATAAATCCAACTAAAATGAACCAATTTTTTTTAATTTATTTAATAAAAAATATTCGGAAACCTTTTCAATTTAATTAATTTCAAGTCAATTCTTATAAATATTTTAGATAATTCGAATAATTCAATCTTATTTTGTAATTGGGATTGAGGGCCATTATTTATCTAGAAACGGGAAAAAGTTAGCCCATTTCCCAAAACGTGGCCGTTTCCGTGGTTGAGCCACCAGAAAACTCGCCACTATCAGAGCCCCTGAGCGAACCAACCAGCTATTGACATGTATTCGTCCTGTCTTCTATTCCATCGCAACTGATTAATCAATCACATCAACACCAATTCCAAGCACCAGTTTCTTAAGTAAACGATTAAAAAGTTAAAAAAAAAATTCCGACCTAATTTATTATTATCGCGGCGCTTGGTGCCGGAGAGACGCCTCTCTCACTCTCCATTCTCCGGCATCCCGTTAATTTCTTACCGATCAGGTAACTTGCCTTTGATCACGAGCAATGAACTTTCATTCTGTTTATTTTTGTTCTCGTTTAGGGTTTAATCAGGCGAACAATTAGGTATTCAAAATGGCTAGAACATATAGATTTATTAGCAAAGAATGTATTTTGAAAGGTTGAGTACAATTATAACCGTTGTTGATAACGTGATTAAGAATTCCATGAATGCAAGCAGACGCGTCACTAAAACTGAGCATCTGTGTGCAAGTTTTGAGTTTAAGGAGTGAATTTGAATTGATACAGTTCTGTGAATCGTGTGATGTTGAGGCACTCCATGACTGCAGCGCTCCTTAATAATGAGTTTATTAGCATAGGAATTTGTAGTTTTTCACATTTCAATTTAATGCATTTGAAAAAAAATGTTAATTTATTTATATTGATTAGAATTTTCGATGCCGTGGATTACTGGCTCTTCATCTGACGATCCTAATGTTATTTATAAGAAACCGAATTTTGAAATTATGTGATTTGTGGCAAAATTGACGGGTTGAAAGTGAAGTTGGAAAACAGACAGTGAAACTGTGGAGTTGCTGATGTTGCCGACAGATGATGCTGTTTTTGTGACCGTGTATGTTTGCAGGGGGGCTCCATTGATGGTCTTATGTGTGTATTGAGAAACTGTTTGATTCAGAATTTAACTTGAAGGGATGATTAGAAGTTCTGGGAATAATTATGATATTCATATGAACGTTTTGGATGAATTTAGGTGTTGTATGGTATGACTTTTGCAAATTGATTTAAGTTGTTTTTCAATTGTTGACTTGTAAAAAAAGTCATCAATATGTGTGGTTAGAAATAACTCTTCACCTGTGAATTCTAATTTATACTACTACTACTGCATCTATTCTTTACAGAAGTTGCTTTGAGTAATTTTTACCAGACGTACTGTATTTTAACTTATTTTTGTTACAAGTTATTTATGAAAACCAACTTTTTGAATTATGAATCTTATTTAGTCGATCGGATTTTTATATATGATGTTGATGGATTTATTTAGTCCATTAATCTTAGATACATGGAGTTATCTAACAGTATTATGTATTATGTTTTCCACTCTATGTTTGAATCTGATTGTTATTCTGTTATCCTTGCATTTGAACAATCTTCTTCTTATCAACTGGAGGGTTTCTGATGATCTTGTTGGTAGTTGTTTTTCTGACTTCAAATTTGCTTTATGTAGCTGTACATGGAAGGTGAAACTGGTAATCAATCTAAGCAAGAACGATTTAGAACAAGGTGGACACCATCCCTTGATAGGATATTTGCAGACTTGGTAGTGCAGCAGATTCAGCTGGGAAACAGGCCAAATAATGTTTTTGACAAGAAAACTTGGAATCACATACGTGATGAGTTCAACAAGGAGACAGGTTCAAAATTTAATAACAATCAGCTGAGAAAGCACCTTGATGTACTGCGGACACGATTCAATAATGTGAAGTCAGCATTTGCTCGAAATGACTTTGCTTTGGTGGATCCCTGTGGTGTTGGATTTGATTTGTGGGAAGATTCTTTTGGGGTGTGTTTCTTTCCTGCAGTTACCCTGTTTTACACCTTGATCATCTTATTTTGCTTTCTGATATCTTATACTTACAGGCACAACCTAGGCCTGAGACAGCTAAAGTCAAAGACTGTCCCATATATGAGCAACTCTGCAAGATTTTCACAGATACATCAGCTGATGGGAAGTATGCCCAATCAAGTCACTTTGAGGGTTTGGACAAATCTGCTGGAGATGATAGTGCAGGTAGAATTTCATGGCCAGATGGCGGAAACTCTCATTCTGAAGATCCATCATCATCAAAATTATCGAAAGGAAATCCTGTGTCATCAGAAAAGGCTGTGAAGAATGCAGGGGAAAGAAAAAGGAAACGTCCGTCTGAGACACCTTCTTCAGAGCAGAATACTAGGGCTGAAGAACTTAATAAAGCTATGGCAGAAGCCTTGTTGGAGATGGTAGCTGCTTCGAAGTGGAGGGAAGTTGCTGCAAGACAAAATGAGGAGAGATTTACTATAACTAACTGTATTAAAGCTCTGGATGAGATTCAAAAGATTGACCAGCAACTTTACTTTGCAGCTTTGGACCTCTTTGAAGACCCCACCTTACGAGAGACCTTTCTCTCTCTGAAAGGTGATGACCTTCGGTTGACTTGGTTGCAGGGCAAGTGTGGGAAATATAATCATTTTGAAGGTTAAGGCATGACATTTTCCCTCGCCCCTCGCCCCACATTGATTTGCTCTCGCAAAGATCTTCACTGCTACTCTTAGTTTTAAGTAGCAAGAATATCCATATCATGGCTTAAAATTTTGATGTACAGGGGTTTTAGTAGTGGCAAGGTGATTGATCTTGAGATTACCACCCGCAAGGCACTTGGATCGTGCAGTTGCCGATTTGCAATCTTGGTGCCATTTGTTAGTAGCTGCGGGTGGTGGAGAGCCTTGTGAGTGGTAATCACAGTGTGGCCATTATTTTAAGACCCAGACCGGCTTTGCAGGTTAATGCGGGATATAGACTGGAATGGGTTTAAAAAAAGAATATAAAAAGAAAATTTTGGTTGATCTTGTTAAAAATCTAGGTTCACTTGTTAGCCGAATGGAATGTGAAGTATGAGCTGCTTGGGGATAAGCATTATATTCCATTCATTCTCCAATTCTATTCATTTTCGTTGACTTCAAAAAAAATTAAGGGGTTGTTGATCTATGTCGCCCCTCACCCACAATCTGTACCTTGTCCCGGGTTAGGGCTTGCACTATGCGTATGGGTCGCACTTGGCAGTGGTCCTCTTTACATGGTATGAAGGTCCACTGCTGATGCCAGAGATGCTCTTGGAAAAGCTTTCTTCTCTATGGCGCACCCATTTTCTATCCATAACATGAACCTCGACTTGTCAAATTCTGGATATTGGCGATGACTAAGAACAAACTCTACAAAGTGCGTATTTTTTTGCCATGCCTCGGAAATCAGAAGCATTCCAAGCAACAATATTCAAGATTCTGTCTAACAAAGCCGGGTGGAAGATAATGAAAATCTCTACCATTATGAACTGGGATGATGTGGCATGGAATTTTACGTATTCCCAGACAAGCTCTGGTTATACTCTGATATGGCATTTTGGCAGGGGCTACAAGTTTCTAAGCCTTCTGGATTTAGAAATCACTATATATATATATATAGTCAATCCGTGCAGTTCGGAAAAAAAATATAAAAAATAATAATCTGACATTGTTAATGTTTTTTAAATAAAAAAAGTATAAAAAAATTACTCAGTATAACCTGATTAACATTATGGATCCAAAAACAAAACAGACAACATGCAAAAACATAATTTGATTCTCAAAAATTCGAGACAATGTTTTTATTTTTAATAATATTGAAATAGCAACTTGTTGGATTGATTTAGGTAACTCAGGTTAACATGACAAAATAGTAAGACCATGAATCTCGTATAAAACAAATCATTATAAAATTCAATTCTCATTCAATTTAATGTTAAATACTGAAATTAAAAGGAAAAAAATTGACAAACAAAATTGTCTCTGGTTAACCTAACAAAATTGTATGAGATCATAATAACCTTACAAAAAATAACAAAAAAACAAATAACTTGAGCGAATACGGATTAATCTATTAAATTCGTGATCAAAGTCATAAAATTGTGATAAGCTCATAAAAAACAAATCCATACAAATTATAAAGCCTCATTTTAAATAAACCAATTGTTAAAGTTTGAAAATGAAGAAAACAAATCTAAAAACATGGCACAATAAACAACTTAAGTCTATATGGTTTAACCTGTAAAACACTTAACCCGAGTCATAGGACCAAGATAACCTCTAAATTTTTTTTACAGAACTTGATTATAGTTAACTCGGTGTTGGATGATAAAACAAAAAAAAAAAGTCAACTAACTCATTAAATTGATGACTAGAGTCATGAGACCAAGATAACCTCATATAAAACAAATTAAAATAAATCATAAAATTTAATTCACAATCAATTTAGTGTTTAAGGATAAAATTAAAAAACAAAATGACTCGAGTTAAAACGCTAAACTCATGACACAAGTGATAAAATGTCATTAATGAACTTGGAAATTAAAAAAAAAAAAATCACCTTAAAAGCACACAAATACCCCTAAATATATTCCTTGATTTTCTTCTTTTCCAAGGGTATAATTTCATTTCTTTTATACTTTAAAATGTAAAATATAGTCAACTTGTTTTTTAATCCAGGGTTAAATAATTATTTCAAAGTTTTTTAAATGACTAAAAATTTTAAGCTTTATATTCTAAAATGCAAACAGCTAAAACATCACCTTTGATCAGCATTTCAAGAAATTAACTTTAGAGGCAAAATCATATTTTAACTGCAAAAAAAATAAAAAAATACAAACATATCCCGCAAAACAATCTTTCAATGATTAACGGAGTGCTGGAAAAAGGTTAACTTGGGGAAACAACCAAATTTCTGCCCCCATCCAATTCCCTTTCATTGACTCGGGTCATTTAACCAGAAACACGAGCTCAAATTCCATGCATGTGAGATACAAGGGGGAATGTACACTGATGGTACAGTGGCTCCTACTAATAAACCGATACAAATGTACAGTTGGCTCCATCGCTCAGCCATAACTAAACCGAAAGATATCAACCATATCAACCGATATAAAGGTGAAAAACCCTTAGTTCAATCATAGCAACCATTTTATCTTTCCACGAGTAAAACAAAACCAAAAGGAAATACGAGCTGCGAATCATGCAGTCCTATGATCTTTGTGGTCTAGACTCTCTCCTTTAAGCTTGAATACACTCAGCATTTCTTCTTCTAGTGGATGAGTGGTGCCTACAATTACAAGGCAGTGCAGGGGTGCCCCGAAATCAACTGCCAGCAGTTGCCTCATTGAACCAGCAACTATCTTCTGATCTTCACTTCCAAGCCGAGCAAGCCCTACACAATTGGTGTCTTCATTGTATGCTGCAATTCATGAAAGACAAAAAAGTCATTCTTGGTATAAAATGATTCAGATAATTCTCCACGAGCCTGAAAATGCAGAGAAACATGATTCATAAAAGCTCGAATATCAAGATGCAATAAGAACATAAAAATGGTATCCATGAGTTAATGTGTTACATTGGGGGAAAATGACGGCTGTGCTTGCATTATATGCCAAGCACGGTCCAGAATCTGAGATCTATGGTGATATATGCATGTAAAACACTCTCCTAAGCTATTTACTGTTAGAGAGGATAAAAGTTAGCACAATATGAAGTAAATAAACGAGTAGTATGATTTTGCGAATCCCTCATTCCCTAAAAATAGTGAATAATTGTGAGCCTCACCAGATTCTCCACGGTTTTGCTCAATCTCCAAGAGTTGCTCAATTGCAGTGTTTATGGTCATGAATCTTGGTGGTTCATATAGCTTCTTTCCTCTGAGCCATAGGTGAAAAGTAATAATCAGTCTAGCAATAACACAAATGTAGAGGATAAACTACAGGGTCATAAACATGCACAGACCTGCACAAGGATTCCCATGTAGGTTCCTTCACTTTTATATCTGCAAACCAGACAAATACACATTGATCAAATGTTTCTAGTTTGACAGCATATAAAATAGGAAGCTTTTGCAAGGTCACAGGATAAACAACCAGACTTTTCAACAACTAGTGCTCCTTTTAATTTATTTATTTTTGACAAGTAAAAGGTGGAATTTCTGGTCATAAAGTAACAAAAAAGAAATGGTCCTTGTGGATATTGGAACAATGAACAATTATGTATGAAAATTGGAATATTATGTCTAAAGATGATAACTCGACAAAAGTGCGTCCTATACATAAATGAGAGGGCAGGGAGGCTCAGCCCATGATTACATAGAATAGATGATCCTTTCATTCTCAGATATGCAATCCTTCTTAATGTTACAAAGCCAATTGACTAAAAGATATAAAGTGAACCAAAACTTGTTAGCAAACAAAACATCAGACCACGTTAAAGTCAGCATAATGCAGAAGTCACGAACCCTATTGCTGAATAACTAGAGGTGCGCCTGGACAGTATAGAATTCCATTGTATGCATTTGCAAGAGCTTAGAATTTACCAGGTTGCATTTGTCATTTCTGCAGACTAAAAAATTGATGTGTGCGAAAAGAAATTCTCACCTAATAGACAAAGAGTATGCAATCCAAGCTCACGATTTCTTTTTATCTTCTCATAAAAGCTATCAGGTTTCCATGTATCTGTAAAAAAAGGGATTGAAATTGTCTCTCCATATCGATACAATTGCAACCCACAAATCCCAACAGCATTCATCACCGATGCATTATGTACCACTTTGACCTCAACCCCTAATTCCTTGGCTCGAACAACAAGATCAGTGTGCGTTGTAGCCCTGCATTTCCAAATAAATAAATAATAGATCCAAAATACAAGCTTTGCAATCATAGAAAACGATATTGAAAAGAAGAATCAACAGGAACGTACCCAAAAGGATCTCCGACAACAAGAAAAGCCACGTCAAATGAAGTAGCTTCAGACAGCACACTGTCTACTTTCTCTTCTACCATCTCCCTATCTGCAATGGTAATGGGTTTCCCATACAACTTTTCCTGCAAATCCAATTCATATCAGATGCATATTATAGATATTAGTAGCTAAAACAGTATTAATTCAGGGTTTAAAGAAGAAGAAAAGAGTAATTACCAGAGTGGAGAGTCCATCAGTCGAGAGACCAAAGGAAAGAAGAGAAGTGTAGGCTTCCATGTAAACTTTCTCACACTTCTTCACTGCTTCTAGTCCTCTCAACGTGATGTCCTTCTCGTCACCTAAACCCAGACCTATCAAGTACAGCATCTCTCCCTCCCTGTATCGCTTTTGCTAAAACCCTAGTTCCTTCGTTTCTACCAAGTAAATGCAAGCAGTTTAGGAGAATAGAAGAGAGTTATGGATACTGTAAACCCTAGAAATCTAACAATCACCGCATGTCAGGCGAGAGGGGGGGAGGGAGGAAGGGAAGGGCTTGAAATTAAGGGAAGGGCTTGAAATTAATGAAAGAGGAGGAGGTGGGAAAACGGGTGCCAGGGCTAAAACCCAGAATGAGCAAAGCACAAAACCCAAAACACCCTCTTAAACAACCAAGTTTTTTTACTGAACCAAGGGTAGAAACATAATCATACTATTTTAATCCACAATGTAAAACCGCCCCTTGACAGGAAAAAAAAAACCCGGTCCAGGCCTGCAGTCTTGGTCTGAGGGTCCACGATCCAGGACTTTCCTAAGACCAGGAGTGATGGGCCATACAGGCCTTCTGCATGAGGTTTTTCTTTCTTTCTTTCAATTCCATTATTGTTTTTATGGAATTTTTTATTGCTTTTTTTTAAAAGAAAATTAATTCTGATTGATTTTTTGCTTAGATTTTAAATTTTTATATATACTATAAGGTATTTTTTGTAGCTATTTTTATTTATTTATATTTTTATTCAATAGCTTTTCTTTGTGTGTTTTTTTACTATTATTTTATTAAATAAAATATTGGTTACAATAAATAAAGTTATAGAATACAATGTAGTCTATTACTCATGTTTCGAGATCATATATCTTAACTTTTTAATTTAGTATCCTGATTTTCATATGGAATAATAACAGTTTATATATACACAACTTTGCATTATTATATTTTATTTTATTCAGTTATTTTTGTATATTTGTCAATTTCCATTATCTTATTATTTAAAATTCTGATTTTAATAAACAAGACTACCGAACATAAATAAGTATATGATGCATATTCAAAATCAAATATCTAGACAAGTATTTATTTTTTAATTTTCCCCGTTTAGTTTTTTGAGAATTCTAGATTTATTTAATTTAACACCGTGTGGGTAAACTTTTCCTATTTGATTTTAGGATTTCTTTTTGTATTATGAAAAACGTTGGAAAAGGCTGCTTTTTTTTGTTGGGAAAAAATTAATCATCCGACTGCTCGTGTCCTCTCCTCTCGTTCTTCTGTACTGTGTACTTTTACTTACAAATATCATAACAAGAACACCCCTGCTTCTCTTTTTTTTTTTCCAGTAGAAATAATACCACCTGAATCTCTACATGCCGAGCTTGTTAACACTGGATCAAGGATGGAGAAAGAAAAGATGGAATCTGAATGTGTTAGACAAAGAGTGTTGATGATCTTGTCTTTCTTATTACAAGTTTATTGGATCAACTTCAAAACCATGCCATGCCTTCTTCAAAGTTTCAGTCATCATCCTTGAATTCTCTGTCCAAAGGAAAACACAATTTTGTTAGTAACATAGATTTTTTTTTATTAAAACGATGATTTTTTTAACCCATGAAGAACCTTCCTGACCCGAGTCCTTGACCATCCAAGTCTCGGAGCGGGTCTTATGACTATGGTTTAGACACCATTTTATTTCCATTTCCATCCAGCATAGAATTTAATAAAAGCAATCCGCCATGTTTGCTTTTTCCTTGCTGGTGAGGATGGGATTAATTAGTGTAATCTACGCATGAGCCGCTACTTATTTTTTCTGCCTATCAAGACGTGTGATTATAGACTCGTACCTGCGATCCAGATACCGGGGTTGAATGCCACTGCCTTGACATGTTGTGCAGGTCAAAGAACCAATACCTTCGCAATTGATGCATGAAGAGACTTCTTTTTCATTCCCGCCAAGCTCCACTGTCACTGCGCCAGTTCCCAGGCAAAATCTGCATTTTTCTGCAGAAAGCATTCCAATTACGAAGAGCAACCATCAGAATTTCAGCATGAAAATATCATAATGAAACATATACTCTTGTGGATATCAGAATTCCATTTACTTTCCTGCAACATATACTCTTTAATATCCAGCAACTCTCCTTCCCTTCTCTAGTAAACTAGATCATGAATTTGCTTGTTAAGATCTATGCCTACATGTTTCAAAAGGAAATCTAGTGTATTAGTTAAACAATGTGTGGAAAACTAGTGGGAAGGAGAGATGCTCAAAATCATTTTAGAAGGTAATCTTGTGATCACCAAGTTGACCGGCTAGCAGATGCTCCCATTAACGATGCTCTAAATCGTGATACTAAACAGGAGAATGGTATAAATGTGTGCAGTTTGCAGGGGGTGCAGTTCAGGAAATCCAAATCTTCGTCCTCAAACATGCCGGTGCCCCCTCACAGATAGCTATTGATGGGGATATGTAGGAGGTGGGAAGAGAAGAGGACATGTACAAAAAACAACCAAGGTGCACACATTTGCGACATGAATCTATAGCACCAACGCGGTAAGACCACCGATCCCATGTGAAATAAATAAACAATATTTGATATATTAAGTTGAGATTAGGTGGAATCGAAACTAAACTATCAAATTCAGTATAATAACGGAGCCATTAAGACCGGTGAAGATATTGGAGCCCAATACATTTGATAGATTGCAAGTAAGGGGAGCGTAAGAACCACCAATCCCACATGTATTGAATCTTCTGTTGGAACCCCAACTAAACAATCGAATTCAATACAATCGACATTCAAGGCATGCTTATAACAATGTAGAGCCTTAAATCCACAGTCCGCCATTGAATTCATATATATAATATTGTTCTGTAGCAGTGGTTACCTCCTGATGATTTACACTGATTACAAACACACACACTAGCTCACAGAATAATGAATAGCTCAATTTCATTTCAGTGTTACTTACGTGCACCGCTGCCATTGCAAGGGAAACATGGCTGGGTATTATCTCGCTTTGCCTGCAACATAAACAAAACCACAATCACAGCTTAACGTCAGAGACAAAGTATAATGCTGAATTCCCGACACTAAAAAGATTAACTTACAGCATTATCAATCTGGGATTCGTAGAAAACAGGAACTCCTATCCCAACAGCAATGCTCACGACCCCGACCGAAATTGCAACAATCTGGTTTTGTTCCTTAAGAATTAACACCCTTCACAACAACACTAAGAGAAATAACACCAGGAGCAAGCAAAGATAGAGAAAGAACCGTGTTCTGATCAAGATCAATAGCTCTGATGCATGGATAAGACACTGGTGACCGTTGATGATTATGTCTCGGGGACTTGAAGGATGACAGGGAAGAAGATATATTGTTAAGAGGGCAGCATAGAAATGGGGAGTGAAGACGAGGAACGGAAGGCGCTACTGGCATTTCTTATCTTCTGTTCTCTACTTCTCTCCAAATTTCAAGGGACTGCCTCTGTTGATGCTAGAGTTTCTACATTTGAAGCCTGGGGAAATTTTTGGATATGTGGGGACTCCTCCAAGCATCATCAGCCAGACAGTTGTGAGTGGGTGTTTCGTTGAGTTTTTTTGCTATCACGAACACTATATCCACGTGGCGTTCATTCTATGGATGGTGGTTTATTATTATTACTATCATGGACTGTCTCCGGAGCCCATATGTTTATGAGTTAAGCTCAAGTCTTTGCGCAACGGCCCAATCCTCTGAGGCTCAAGTAAATGTATTTTAAGTCCAGCGTTTTGGCTGGGCAATCTCTGGCAGCCCGATTGGATGATGGAGGTTTCTTTTATTTTTCATTTGCGGGGAGGGGGGGATGCAACGAGACATTATATTCTCACGTGGAGTAAGATTATAGTGAATTCTAGTTTTATTTCAAGCAAATTCTTCCGCAGGATTTTTTATTTACACTTTAAACAGTCTAACTATATTCAGTGTTACAAGGCTTGTGCATGTACTGTCTAGTAATTCAAATTCATTAATGACATAACAAGTTTAAACTTGTTTGGAAATGTGGTAGATATTGTTTTTCAAAGTGTTTTTTTATTTGAAAATATTTTAAAATAATATATTTTTTTAAAAGAGTTATTTTTAATTTCAACATATTAAAACAATTCAAAAACATAAAAAAAATAATTTTTTTTCTTCAAAAACACATTAAAATAAAAGGTCAAACACCAGCACAATCTCAAGGTTTCAGGTTACGAGAACAGGCAGTTTGCTAATTCAAACAATGCAATGAACATTATTGTTTGGCATTTCGTTTTAAAAGATTTTCTGCAAAAAAAATTGAATTTTATTTTATTTTAAATTTTAAATTAAAAAATTAGTATTTTTAGATTATTTTAAAATGCTGATATCAAAAATAATTTTTAAAAAAATACAAAATATATAATTTTAATATATTTATAAACAAAAAATATATTAAAAAAACAATCGCAAACACACTTCACCTTCGAAACAGGCACCATCACCTATTTCTTACAAGAAATAGAGACAACGGGTCGGCTTATTTTGACCTTGAGTGGCATGGGGTTGAGGCAACCAAAAATAATCATGGCTAAGCATCGCCGCATGCTTGCAATCTAGTGAGTGACGAATATTTATTTGCTGTGCTTAGTAATATTGATGTTTAGTAAATATTGTTCTCTTAAAGCACAACAGAGTAAAAGTATATTGTTTCATCACCAAAACAAAAAATCCAAGTGATATTTTTTTACCAAAAACTTTTAATTTATTGTAGTAATTACAAAAATATCGATAAAATGGGAGTGTCATTCAGCCAAACGGATATAATTAGACGCGCATGAGAGTGGCCATGATGTTGAATGAGGTCCAATCGCATTGGACCCTAAAAAATGACGTGGCAATGGACCAGCATGCCCTGATAAACATAGAATCCAAGGCTTTGGAAGCTTCCCTCCCCACATGCTTCCTTTACAGCACCATTCTAGGTAGTGCCACGTGTCAGCACGTCAGCATATAATTGGAGTCAACTGTGTTGCTCAGTGAGCATTGCTACAGACTTCCCACTCACTTTTTGGAAGACGGGGCATAGTACCTCGAGTCCAATTGGTCCATGTGGCCTTGATAGGTGGTTAGCATGAACGGGCAGTGCCCAGGGTAGGCCCTGGCATGTAAAAATGATCAATAATATCTGCCCCGTGTCCGATTAACGGTTGCACAGCACAGTGACGGCTTGGAGTTGCTTGACAATACATGGTAACGATAATTTTTTAAATTTTATTAAAATAATATTATTTTTTTATCTTCAAATGATTAAAAATATAATAATTTGAAGGGGAAAAAAAAGGTAAAAAAAGATAGGAACCAACTAAAGACGAAAACAGGGATCGTGATCATGATCATGATGATATCCATGTAAAAGTAACAAAAGTTATATGCCGGGAGCATTAAAGGAAATAGGCCATCGAGTGTGAATAAAAGTGATCCGGGCTATCTTTAATTATATGATGGTGCTTTTTAACCAGCTAGCCCGCCAAGCTAGTTAATGAACGCCAGGTCAAAATTTACAGCATCATGCTGTCATTGAAACCTCTGCTGATTGGTGGATTACACTTTTATGAATATGTGTGATAATTATCGAATTAATGTTTTTTAGTATTTTCTAAAGTATTTTAAAATAACATCGGATTAAAATATATTTTTTCTTGTAGGAGAATTGTTGATATACTTGTTGCAGATATAAGAGTTTCGAGTCATTATAAATTAATGGAAAAACAGTTTGCATTACAGGTTATGCTAAGAAAGTTTTTGTTTCTATACAATATTATTTTTTTTAAAATCATAAAATGTAATTATCAAACTTCCAGTTGAGGAATACAAAAAACCCAACAGGTGAGTGGATAAAAAGGGAAAAGGATCATAAAAAAACAAGATTTAAAGCTATTTAATACATAAAAGGGAAAAAGATCATAAAAAAACAAGATTTAAAGCTATTTAATACATAAAAGGGAAAACAAGGATAAAAAGGGCTGTCACTTGGTGAAGAAATCACTAGCACCTGCTAGAAAAGTTTCTTTACAGGGAATCGTGGAAAGAAATCGGGTGCTCATAAGGGGTTTTTTGGTAGATAGCGCATTAGTTGTCGCTCAACAATCATATTTAAAAAATATATTTAATTGACAAAATACTTAATTAGTATTTTTTAATACGAGTTTATTTTTTAAATTGTATTTAATTTATAAATATATCAAAATAATATTTTTTTATTTTTTAAATTATTTTTTATATCAGAAATCAAAATGATGTAAGAACACTAAAAATTCAATTTAAAAAATATATTTTTTTTCAAAAACATTTTTAAAATAAAATGCAAAACACACCCTTAATTTTATAAATAAAAATATCTAAGATATTTAAAAATAAAGGTTAAAACACTCCCTTGTAAAGCCACGTGCTTTTATTGACAAAAAAAAAACTGGTGACATGTCACGGCATGTACTTTATGCCAACCATCAAATTATTGCCACAATACTATGCGAAACGGTGGGCTTGAAAATCCATCTCAACAAGGGAATCAAGAAAGAAGAAAGAGATAAGTTAAAGTTGAGTTTGGTGTTATCTGGCATATTCCCTTGTAAAAATCGATGATCTTCATGTAAATTAAAGTGGGAAATTTGCTCCAGGGGTAAGAAATTCTAACATAAACATAAAAACATCGTGTAATTTAATGATATCTCTGTTAGAAATCAGTGAGGAATAGAGAGAATGTAAGCTGATTGTGCTATGCACGACTAGCTTTGCAGCATATTCTGTTAAAATACACCAAGATTTTTCATGGGATGTAATCCACTCTAGCATTTTTCTCGTGGGTGCGAGCAAAGGGAAAGCAAAAATTGAAATGAAAAGGACTGAATTGAACATTCGTCTTGAAAAAGGAGGGCACAGTAGCATTTCTTAAACACCAGGGAGCCTAGCGTTATTCTGACAGAGCTTGCTATGTAATCTCAATATCTTTCTGCATGGTTATAAAACCTAAGAATGACAATTTAACCAGAGTTCAAACTTCAATATATAATAAGTTTACTCAACTTTAATATATAAAGTTATAAACTTGTTATTTTAGATTTAGTATATAATAAATGAAATATGAATTTTACTAAACTCAACCTCAATCCTACCTGAATTTAACCATAGATAGATAAATAGACAGAGTATTTAGATTTTTTTTTAATATAGATAATGTAAATTTTAATGTTGACATGAAACACACACATATAAATAATATTTTTTATACATGTATATAATTTGCATGTATATATATATATATATATATATATTAACTATTTTATTTTTATCAATCAATCAATGAATATATATTAAATACCCGAAACCTGATAAATAGTTTATAAATATTTAAATTTTTTACTTAACGAGTAAAATATAAATATTAAAAAATATGACTCGTGAGATACTTATTGTCATACACAATAAAACCCAGATCGAGAGTATCAATTTTAATGTTTAATTTTTTTAAAAAAAATTAAACATTAAAATGATATTGTTTTTATATTTTTTTTTTAAATAAAAGTATTATCCTTAATCGGCGGAGTTGTGAGTTTTTAATCGAGCAAATAATATTAATTTCTCATCTTGTTATTTTTTAACGTATAAAAATTAAAATATTGTTTGATATTAAGGTACAGTTATGTTTTTTTAATACTTATGGGCACATCAGCCGGTCAAGTTTTGATAACTAATCTTTCTCGAACTTTTATTTATTCATCTTTTCGCTGCTTATCCATAGAGGATCGGTCGATAGATACTTTACTCGTTAATCGGCAATTTATTACACTTTTATCCACGGCAACGTTAGCATCACTTGCTGATGACTCTCTTAGCTCACGCGATTCCTGATTAGACAGAATGGTACAGATCCCGAAGCAAATGCACTGTGGCTAGAGACTTCTGAATCAAGGGCTCGATGGTAAAATCATGGCATTCATGTTTCGCGCTGGACAAACTATTTCGGTCCCTGCTAAGGTAGTCAAAATCGCGAGCCAACTCGCAAAATCGTACGATTTTGCGAGTTGACTCCGAAAACCTGGTTGAACCGGTAGAAAAACCGAACCCGGTCAAACTCGTAGAAAAATCGTTCAAAATCGTAGAAAAATCGTAGAAAAATAATAATAATAATAATAATAAAATAATAATAATTAGCAAAAAAAATAGTTAGCATAAAAAATATTTTTTAAAAAATCCTATTAATTTAAGATAATAAATAACATTAATTAATTTATATTTCACATCAACAAAATATTTATTTTTAGTTTGTTAATTTTTACCTAATGAAATTCTATGGACATAATTGTTTTGTAATGTATTTTTCAATTATTTTAAATCATGCATGAACCTTAACTAATGAAGTTTTATGGCCATAATTATGTTATATTATATTCATTAGGTACTTTATACGGGGGAGGAGGGGTTATAATAATAATAATAATAATTAATAATAATAATAATAATTAGCATAAAAAATAATTTTAAAAAAATCCTATTAATTTAAGATAATAAATAACATTAATTAATTTCAAATACAACAACCATAAAAAAAATATACAATTACTTGAAAAACATAAAATAAATAGTTTAAATTTCAAATCTCAAATACTGTGGGTCTTTTAATTATATTTAAATTCATTTTTTAAATTTAAATATAATTAAAAATAATAATTTTTGTACGGATATCTTACGATCTTTCTACGATTTTACGATCCGATTTTTCGGAGCCCTTTCCGATCCGTGTCAAAATCTCGATTTTGACTACCTTGGTCCCTGCGAGTTCATACTTCTGTTTTATAGACAGATTTCCCGTGTTTTAAAATTATTTTTGAAAAAAATTAGAATATTTTTATTTGGTATTTTTAAAAAAGTTAATTCGGTATAATAATATTAACAATATTTTTTTTAAAAAAAATATTTTAATATATTTTTAAACAAAAACAACTTTAATCACAATGCTAATCAACCTCAAAATATAAAAATTAATTACACCTACTAAAAAAATTAAAAGCTATCAACCGCACTGAAACATAGTTTTTTTACCATCCAGTAGATAAATTTTAAAAAGTATTAACAGATGATAAATTTGATATATAACAGTATTCAACTTAATTTGTGATGTTTTACAAGTTATATATCTGATTCATCCAGAAACATTTACCCGGACAATATATATATCATGCTAGACTAATGTTTTTATGGACATTACAAATACATATGAGTTAGGTTTACATTGATAAATTTAATGTGTCAAGCTTGATTGTAATTAAGATATGGCTTCAATAAATTAGCCAAAACATGCTGTAAACCATGAAAAATAATTCAGATTTGATTTATCAACCGATTAAAATAGAAAAATCAATTGCAAAAAAAATAAAACACATAATATATATACAATAATAATTAAGAGCTATATTAATATTTTTTTATTAACGTAAGTGTTCGGAGTTAGCTTGCGTGTACTCGACCCCATATGCTCTAAAATTAATGAATATATAAATTTTTAATGACTATCATATTAGCAGTTAGATGACTCGAACTGATATCACATAAATCTGGAATGATAGACTCGTATTATAATACATAAAAATCATAAATTGCTAATAAACCAGATTTTTTTCTTGACACGTGTGTGTGAAAGCACCGTGGCTCCATCACACTCGCTAGTTTCACTCGTATCCATACACGTGATAATGTTTTACAAAATTCTCAAGATACTTAAACCACTAAAAAAACTCAAATAACTTTTCAAATATTAGGGATCATATCATAAAACTTACAACAAAGAGGTCAAGGTGAAATATTCATGAATCTACAAGGGCCAGAATATAGTATACTGCACCCTTATCTTGCTAGAACACCCGCAGGTGACAGTCTTGCCGTTCCTCTTATATTTTTACATGTCATAAAATAATGAAAAGCTTCAAATTTAAACGGGAAGCGATAGCATACAGCAGCAACACTCTACACCTGTTAAAACTTCACAAATTCTACAGCACGTAACCCGGATGATAAAATTTCAACGGTGATTAAACCCTAACAGTCACATCATTCTCGCGCTCTATCACACAGGAAAATATCTCTCTTTAAATGGCGGAACTCAAAAGCCAAAATTAAAAGAAACCGGAATTTTTAAAAACGACACATAAGATAGTCTCAGACTCAGTTGCTCTATCTCTCTCTTGCTCCGCTCCCCTTTTATATATTTTCTCTGCGTTTATCGCGACGCTGACCACCAACGGTTCGCTGTTGTAAACCGGCGGCGCCGATATTTCCGTACGGAAGAGTCTCAACATCCTTTTCCGTTTCTCGATCTCTCCTCTCGTTATTAACCCTCATTTGCTGCTGATAATTTTCCTTTTCTGGCGTGCAACGAAAAATCGCGATAATAAAACTCGTTGTAAATAGGTATTGAATATTCAATTTTCCTGTACGTTTTGTAATATTATCTGAATATCTGTGTATTTATATATCAGATAGATCGTTGCGGTTTTTAGTTTTGTTTCGGGCTGATTATTGGCATTGCGGTTTATTTTCAGTCTAATTTTTGGGTATTTTAAGCCCTTCTTTATTTTTTGTTAGTGACTTTGATGGCGAGGGGGTGGAGTTTTAGATAATCGAGTTTCTCGCTGGATTATTCACTTTTTATTTGATGATTTTGTTATTTTAGTGATTTATTCAGCAACTTCCTGCTCTAGTTTTAGTGATGAAGTCTTAAACGGTTTGCTTGGTAGTTATGTGATTTTTTTGAATGATTAAATATTTTATGCTTTGGATTTTAACTTGTTTTTCTTCTTCTTGACAGGTATACAAAATGATTGGATCATTTCTAACACGAGGGCTTGTGTATGTTTCCCGGCAACCTCATTAATTAATTCTGTTTTTATTTGAATTTAAAGGGATTTCTTTATTGTCGGAATTAGAATTGGTATAGTTGATTTGCAGGATGGTTTTTGGCTATGCTTATCCAGCGTACGAGTGCTATAAAACGATCGAGTTGAATAAGCCAGAAATTGAACAACTTCGATTTTGGTGCCAGTATTGGTATTCTACTGTGATTCGATGTTTGTGAATTGGTGGAGTATATTTTTTAGGGCTAGAAGTGGATTTCATTTTCTATTTGTTTTCAGGATTTTGGTGGCGGTTTTGACAGTTTGTGAGAGAATTGGAGATACTTTTATTTCATGGTATTGATTCTTTGCTTAAACTCAGCTTTTGTGTTCAAAATGGCGATTGGCATGTTCATTTTGCTTTTCTGTCTCGGTTTCTTGAAGGGTCCCAATGTACAGTGAGGCTAAGTTGGCATTCTACATATACTTATGGTACCCTAAAACCAAGGTCTGTAATATGAAATGCTGATAAGAATGTTTTCTTATGTTTTTAGATCTTTATCTTCATATTAATTTTTCTCCCCTTTTCCTTGTTTCAGGGAACCTCCTATGTGTACGATTCCTTCTTCAGACCATATATTGCGAAGCACGAGAATGAAATAGATCGCAGCTTGCTGGAGCTGAGGACTAGGGCTGGAGATACGGCTTTTGTGTATTGGCAAAGAGCGGCAAGTTATGGCCAGACAAGAGTTTTTGAGATATTGCAGTACATTGCTGCACAGTCAACAACAAGGCCTCGCACTGCTCAGGTAGTGTAATTAGGAATATATACTCTTATGATATTGCCATTATCTTCTAATTCACAGTTTGATGGTTCTTGTAAATGACCAACATGTTGTCTCGTCAATTGATGAACTCTTGCGTATTTAGTTTGCAGCTAGTCAGTAGTGTGGAATTAAATTTGAACTTTTATCGTTTAAGAATCTTGCATACAAGGTGTGTTGATTGAAAGCAATCTATGCTTTCCTTTTGATTTATACATTGTGTTATCAGTTTTCATACCAATTTTACTTTCAATATTACAGCCACAACAGCAAGGTCCTAGGGCTCGCCAACCTTCTGCTCCCAGCCGTCAGCCGTCAACAAACCGTCAACCAGCAAGGACACAAGCAGAGCCTGATGAACCTCTTTCTCCCACATCTTCAAGTCAGCACCAAATGGAAGTAGCGGAAGTGGGTTGTCCTTCAAAAGCGCTTGAAGCAGCAGGTCCCGCAACAGCTTCAAATGGCCATACAGCACCCGAAGTTTCCAGCCAACCTAAACCAACTGAGGAAGAAGCAATGAAGACTGAAGACGTGCCATCATCTTCAGCAAATGAAAATGAAAATGAAAACAAAAACAAAAACAAAGACGAAAATGAAAACTCTACACCAAAAGAAACTTTGATGGAGCAAAGAACCCAGGATATACGTGGCAGATTGAGAAAAACCCGTTCTGGAACTAACCGTTGAAGAGCGGTGTCAATCCCCCAATTTAGCTCCCAGCACAAGCATTTAATCAGTAGGTGGATGGTGATGGGTATCGCTTTTTTTCTTTTTTTCTTATCTTTCTGTGACGCTGGTGTAAATTTGTAATCTCCCGTTTCCTAATTCCATTGGTTGCTTTATTGTTTGAACTCAAGTTGGCAAATAAAGGGTCTTGGGTCAATCATACAAGCTGACTTGCCATACTTGATAGGATTACAAATTTAAGAGTGTGCGTGTAGAGTTTACCAGTTATTGAAAACACAAGTGTAAATCGACACAGCATGATGAGATTTCTGATATCTGATGGAGGAGCATCCGCTGCAGAAATTTGGCGGATGACACAGTGCCACAAAGCCTAAACCTAAAGTAAAGGCATCAAGAATATTGAAAGATTGCAGTTCCGATGCTTTTTTAAGGTTCATCTGAAGTATTTGATGACTCGATCTGTTATTTGATGATGCTATGCTTAAGCAATTTAGTGCCTTTGGTAGTGTGATTTTTTGTTCGGTAACGTTAAAATAATATATTTTTTTATTTTTTAAAAATTATTTTTGACATGAATACATGAAAAATATCTAAAAATACTAGCAATTTTTAATTCAAAATAAAAACTAAAAAAAACAATTATTTTTCAAGACTTTTTTTGAAATGCAGTGCTACATAAACCAAACCAAAAGGTAGAAAAATAACAAGCAAGGTAAAGGCCCGTTCGTCGAAAAGTTAGGGGGGTCTTTCATTTTTCAAGGTTAAAGAAAAGAGCTGGAATATGTTTTAACTTTCCCTGTCAAAACAGTAAAGCAAAATTGTGACTTGCCGTTGACTCTAACTCCGAAGCTTATTGAAAATAATCGTACCCGTATACCTAAACTGATTAGGAAACTTGATGTCAGCCTGTTGCTTTATATTTCTTTTAAAGCTGAGGTCTGGTTTTGAGAACGTGGTAATTTTAGGGTTTTTGAGATTAAAGGTGAACCTGTATTACATTAAAATCTGAACTTTTTTTAAAATTACTTTTTTTATACTTTTGAACATTTTAATGTGTTAGTATATTTTTTTAAAATAATATAATTTTAATATATTTTCAAGCGAAAAACAATTTAAAAATCAATCAATATTACATCATGAACACCCCCTTCCCTCAGTAATCATATCAGGTGAGAAACTTTTTGTCAATGACCTGAAGATAGTATGATTTGTAACTGTTTGGGTTTGTGATTACACTAATTAATGTAGTATTAGCATGGACTTGATTGTGTGCCATGATGATTTTTATTCAACAAACTTATGCGAGTTCCATTTTAGGTAATGCCTACAGCAAATTGGTTTTGTTAGCTGTCAACGTCTGGAATTCAAGTATTTACTTGCCATATACAACAAGGGACAGTTTTTAAAGTGAAGTTTCTTGTTCAGGAAGAAGTTGGTAATCAAAATCGGATGCTGAAAGCTATTTGGTGCAATGGTATGTTGCAGTGTCATTCGTGTTTAGCCACAAATACCGAGCACACTTGGTATAACATCACTCTCAGCGACGAGGACAGCTTCGGCTTGCTGCACTGATGCAATGGCTGCTTCAATTTTGATCACAGTTATTAATCACAGGTAAATCATAGTTTTTAAAGTGAAGTTTCTTCTTCAGGAAGATGTTATCAATCACAGGTAAATCTGTTGACTCCACGATTCAAATCATAATACAGTTGATGTTTTATTTTGACCAATGACTCCAACTAAACTTGGATGACTTATAAGTTAACCCGACCAAATCTTTTAAAAAAACATAAAGAACATTGTTAGGTTAACCTGACCGAAACTCGAATAAAACATGATATTGTTCAGCTTTAAACTAGGTCAAATGTCAAATCACTTGATAAGCAAAACTTCTGCTCCGATTAGTAATTCCACAAAAGGAATTGGTCCCAATCAAGTATTATGATTTAAAATTTGATGATTAAGAAGATCATGCTGCTGACTGCTGCAAAAAGTTCAAGGAGCACACCCTCGACTATATATTGTTATCCATCAGCACCGAAACAGTCCAGAAAACGGCCCTTTATTTTTTTCTTTTTATTATTAACGATTGTTTGTGTTGCAGATCGACACAGGCAGCCAAATGTTCATCAGCACACTGACTCTTGACTCTCTCCAAGCTCAATATAGACACCCAAGGCCGAGAGACGGTCTTTAGCTCTGCCGGGCAGTAGGCACATTTGCAGAAACGACAGCCCCAACTGCTCTTATAAGAGATGGGTTAGGATAATTACTTATCTTTTAAAAAAGAACCATCATTGCCATTAAAGGGGAAAAAACATCTAGCTATAAAATTTACACTTGCAAAAGTGGAGGGGATATATATAAAATTACCCTTTCCAGTCAGCTTGAATGACCTACAGCCTTATTTTCATTTACATCATGAACAACTTCTCTTGATGATGGTCACGGCAGAAGCGATGAGAGGTCATCCAAGAGGAAAAAATCCTCAACGTCAATTGCATAATGTTAAGAGATACGATCAACCCACAATTTTGAAATGCTGACTGAATCATCTGTTGTGAACCAATAATCATCAATAATCTGCGACAGGATGGGTCACAAGCAAACAGGTTAGTCGAGATTCCGTCCCCGTGACCAAACACCAAAGGTTTATAAAAGTGCATTTGTGCACAAGTGCAGGATCAGAACTACCAATTAGGAAACTGTTATGAAAAAATTTTTGAAGCTTCCAATACTTACATTGCAGTCTGCAGGAATTAACTTACAAATCCCAGATGCTTCTAGAGTTAGTGAGCTGAATGGTTCACAACTGTTTTGGTCACCCCGACACTCTGAAGTTAACCCTGCATCTTGCTCTCTGCATTGGCTACTGTTCCAAGAACTTGTTTCCGTTGGTTCAACATGCTCCACAGTTACATCCTCGCCTTGTTTGCATTTGCTACAAGCATCATCAAAATGGAATTATAAAATTGTAGCAGACATCAGATTTTGAACTCAATCATGCATGAAAATTATGCGCACACTGCATGACAGTGGTGCATTTTACCTCAAGAGATACACATCAATGGGTCCATTGGTGCTTCTAACTGTCATTTTGTATAGTGGGGAACCAATATCCTGCTCGTGTAAATAAGGATTGCATCAGATAGAAATACATTTCAACAATTTTTAAAGTTCCATGTATCAACTCGCAGTACCTCATCAGGATCAGGAACTTCCAGATAGCTAGCTTCAGGAGCTTTTATTGCAAAAAGCATTTGATTCTGCAGCAGCAGTATCATAAGTAATAAGCATCACCAAATTTGGAAGATGATAGCAAAGAGATTTCAAAGAAATTCCTAGGATTTGCATACCTGGAAGCATGGAAGGCTGGTAATATCTTCCTCTGTAAGAAAGAGATGCCTAACAAAACCAAGTAGGCAAATAAATAAAAACAAGTCCTATTGAAACCATAAAATCTGAGGGAGAAAATAGCATACTTTCGACGAACCACATCTTCCTTCAGGCCTCTCAGAAGTTCTTGTCTATCCCTGTAGAAAGAACATGATAAGAGTTAAGCTCGCCACAGTGGGCTACCAAAAAAAAAAACCTCTAACAAAAAATTGACTCAACCAACCTTATAGATTCCTCAAGCCTGTACTCTTCAGTATATAAGCTTTCCACTTCAGCCTGTAATCAAATCAAAAGATACACAAGTAATCAGACCAGTGACTTTAACATTTCAGTGTTACCTCTTAAAAGTGTAGAGAGCTGAAAGGTCAACTGGCTGTCCTTTTGCCACAGAGTATCAGTGACCATCAATTTCTAACAATCTAAACTTTATCTTATGTGTCCAAATCATCACATGCTCACTGCACCTTCCATGCACTGATAATTCATTATCAATCCACAACATAAGAGGGTTGCTTCAAAAATTTCAAGTTAGCGAGTGACATGTAGGTCATTTAATGTTACCTCATCATTCCCTAGAATATGTTAAGTGCTTAAATCATAGAGCACAACCACAACCTTCTTTCCATAAAAGCCTACAGGTTTTCACTTTCTAAGAATATGATCCATAACTTTCACCAATAACTTGAGTTGCAAAAACCTGGTTTTGAATTCAAATCTAGTATCAACAACCTAAAACTAGGAAAGCTGTGGCAAGAACTGTTTCCTGGGCACCAAAAACAAATGAGTATGAATCTTGAATTTTCTGAAATTCAAACAAATGCTCATCATCATTATGTGACAACACTACTGATCCATTGTGTGGGAGTCATCAGTGCAGAAAGAATGAAACCAGCATGATGCATCTGACTTCTGAAAAGGATAAAATGACTACACAAATTAATACCTTTATTCTAGCATGATCATCCAACATCTTTTGCTCAGAGTCATCAAATTCCCTGTTTAAAAGTCCCAAAGGTCAATTACCAGCCATGAAAAGCAAACAAACAAGGAAATGCATGAGAAAAGTTTGGTGTTATTACTTCTTCCAGTGTATATGATTTTTTGAGGTTTTCTCAATTAATCCTATTCCTTCCAAAACATTTGTAATATCATATATCCTCCTTTTCTGGACCTGTCAAAATCAATTTCATGTCAGAAAAGTTCAATTTATAGCAAAGATACTCATGCTACACATACCCATAAACAAATCATTACATATGATTTCACAGCATAACTACTTGTGATAAGATAGAAGAAGAGATACTGCACTGGAAAGAAAACCTTTTTTGAACACTCCAGTGTAAGCAATTCAATTTTCTTATTCAGCAGCAGATGTGCATAGCCCATAACATTGTCCATACCTCCAACATTTCTGCTGTTTTGTTCAGATCAAGGGTCCCGTCCTGTGCCTCCTGGATCAACTTGACAAATTTCTTGGTTAACAAGCCTGTCCAAAACAAATAAGAACATTTGTAAGTAATCATCATGGCCACATTAAATTTAAATCCAACTTGACAGCAAGTAGATACATAAGAATGCTTACTACATGTTCAAATAAAATAACCCTTGCAAAATTCTAGACTACAAGAACGTAAAGCCCAATCAATTAAAACTTACCTAAAGAACTGTCATATCGACAGCCACTAGCCAAATTCAGTCCATTAAGAGACTCTGCAATTGAAAATAAATTTAACCAGAATCTCAACATCAACATCCCATCAAATGGTCTGAATCTCATTACTACAACATGCTGTAATTTACCAATCAAGAATGCAAAAGTACATTACCAGCATTCAATCTTTGAGTCACTGATTTGGCATGTTTCGGAACCCTTGACTTATTTTTATGCTTACCCCCAAAAGATGACCGAGGAGCAAGAGTTAGATCAGTAACTATATCACTTTGCGCAGGGAAGGCTGCATCTCTAGTAGCCCGAACCTCGTGATCATCACTTTCACTTTTCATCTCCAGCTGCAATAAATATCACACAATTTGTAATTAAACTGCAATTTCATTTAATCTCTATACAAAAAAATTTAGTGCAACCTTAATTAAAACACAGCACTTACCTAAAACACATTGAAACGCCTAGCGCATTAGGTAGTCATAGTTGCGTGTTATTTATTATTATTATTATTTTGCAATTTCCTGTATTTCCTATTAAAGCTAGAGAGTTTTCACATCTACAATAACTAAATATTTTCTTCAAGGAAGAAAATTATTATTTTAATTATTGATATTGGTACATTAAATGCGAATTCAAATGCACTAAACCTCAGCCAACTACGAGCTCAATTTTTATTTTTATTTAAAAAAAAAGCTTCGATCGAGTAAAAACATAGTAAACAATTTAACAATCAAAATAATTACAATGAATAGTAATAGATGATTATACGAATTCAAGCAGGAAAAAATAAATAAGGAAAAGAAAGGACGAGGAGAGTAAACTAACTAACCGCAACGTCACGAAATGCCGAATGCGTGTTGGAACTATGGAACTGAAAGCCGAGAGGAGTGTTGCTGTTATCAGGAGGAGGAGGAGGCAGGTGGTGAGGTTTTCGGAAAGAGGAAGGGAACAGTCGATTTGAAGGCGGTGGATTATTTAAAGAACATAAATTCCGATTTTGAAAGTGAGAATGTGAGTGAAGTAGCTGAAAGTGAAATTGAGATGGATTAATTGTACGGGTCGGATCTTCACTGGCGTTCGCCATGAAGAGAGGGAGGGAATGAAGGAGAGAGGGGTTTTTGGGAGAGTTTGGAGGGAAGGTGATGGAATCGAAGCGGAAGAATTTATGTGTAAAAAAAAGGCGGTGAATGGAGAAAGAGAATGAGGTAAATAAAGGGAGAAGGCGGAGCGAGAATCCTATTTAGGCACGGAACGATTAGAGAGGATGGGAAGAACACGGCAGTTGCCGAGGGAGAGGGATTTGAGGATCGCAAGGGAGCAGCGGTGAAGAAGGGAGTTTCGAATGCGTCCGCCCGCCTTTTGTTGCCAGTTGGGTTGGACGCCACTCTTCTATGAGTTTTTCTCTGCTTGTATTGGGCTGGGCTATACTATTGGATTAACCCTAATTTTGTTATGTTCATATTGGATAAGACGGTCAGACCTATAAAACACCAGCTCAACTGTGTAAGGAGGCCTAGCTTTGTTGATTTTATTTTAATTTTCTCAAAAATTATTAATTAAAGACTTTTCATTAATTGTTTTTATTAAAAACACGACATCATGTTTAACGCTTTCCGCTGAGTGAAAAGCTAAATTTCTTATTAAGAAAACAAAATAATACAATATGATAATAAAATTGATATAAAAAACAGTTTGTGATAGTTTGACTATATATTCGAGATTTGTCCTTTTGAAATTACCTACAGCTTGTATGGTTTTAATTTAATTATTTAATAGTTATGTAAACTAAGAAACACCTTTGCGATGTTTCGTTTATAGTCTCCATTTTATTTATGATGTTTTAGTGATCTTCGTGTTTTTTTAAAGAAATAATTCATTCTAAGCAGTTTATTTAATTTATCTGAGAAAATGTTTTGTTTCTTTAAAAAAACGATTTAATTTTAATTATATAGTAACTTTAATATAGAGAATTTTACTAACAATAATTTATTTATTACTGAATAGTTTCATACATTTAATTTCAAAACACGTCACGGCAAACACAAAAACAGGGCCTAATAGGCTATTCGTGCAGGGCAGGTTGAATCATGACCCTGAATACTTCCAGAAATTATAGTAACAGCAAAGTACACACAGGCGGGTTGCTTAAAAATCTGATTGGTTCCCTCATGAAATTAAAAAAATATAGCTTGCATGAAACAGCAAGTTGCCATGTCTTGCAAGTCCAAGTCCAAGTCCAAGATCGGGCCGGAGAAATATCGCAATCCTGCTCAAACAAACTCGATATGAAGAGCAGCAGGTTTCCATTCCATCGCCAACAAACATCTAACATGCACGATGGAGCTAGGTTTGATCTCCTATTCGTTTAGAGTCTGGATTAGCTACTGCTACATATTTTGGTCCCACTGAGAATGTAACCCCCAAAGGCACTCATCTGCATCAATGGATGAGTTCTTGATGGAAGAACCTGCATTGACATCAGAATACACCAGGGAATATTGAATCACGACATCTTTCATCCCCTTACAGAATTAGACTCCCTGCTTTGACCCTCGAGAATTGATATCAAGGGGGAAAAGCTTATAATTATACTGTTTGAAAACTCCCATTTCTATTTTCCCCCAAATTCCAAATCCCAAACTTCAAACTAAAACATCAACAGCCAAGCAAAAACACCCTGCCAAAAGAAGACAGATGTTTTCCACAATTGTCACAAACGTAGCTAACAAACCTGATATTCACGTAGCCAAGGTTCTGAAATTTGCAAACCAATTGCCATTTTCCCCTGCTGTAAGTTGTGCATGCATGTTGCAAGTGGCTGCATTCGAATTTCAGAGGCAATTAAGTAAATACTCCACTACAAGTGAAAGCCTATTCAGTAACACTAGAAAAAATATCCAGTAATAATACTGCCATCTAAAATAGAAAAAAATGCATAACCATGTCTTAAGTTGAACAAATCTCAAGAATTTGAATCAAATGACCTGAAGATACTGGTGGTAGATAGCAAATGGTGCTGAATATGATAAAAGTGGCAGGAGATCCTTGGCTAAGCTCCAAGCATCTGCATCTGGAGCAGCAATTATTAGACTGCACACAGATTGAACTAGAATTATTGACTATGATAGAAAACTAAAAACATGTTGAAAAAGAAAAATTATCTATTTATAGATTCTAATAAACCAATCATTCACATCTAGCTACCTAGAGAACCCGTTTTCCTTCCACGACTTAATGGCTTCTTCTGATGCCTTTTCTCCAGCTTTAGGGGTTTTGCCCATTTTGCTTTGTGGAGAGACAGTAGTCTCTGAATCTGCAGCCTCATGGTTGGAAGGAAGAGACATTTCTTCCATGCTGATAGAGGAGGTTTGGCCCTACAAGAATTGATTCTCCAAAACAGTTACAAGAGTGCAAGATAAAGAACATACTCTGGCAATGAGCAAAACGACGCTTACATTTAATTCTGCATTGCAGGCATCGGGTTTCTCAGATGTTCCTACATTTAATTCTGCATTGCAGGCATCGGGTTTCTCAGATGTTCCAGTTTGGTCTAAACAGAGGTCACGCAGAGGAGCTCGCACAATCCTGGACAGAAAATATTAATTCCTTCAAATGAAATTCTTGGTTTTAAATTTAAAAGATAAAGGATGGAGGAAAAAACATTTCAAAAACAGCGTAAATTAAAGAGAATATGCCAGAAACAAAAGATGAAAGCAAGTTGAATCCACAGGATCTCTTATATGGAAGAGGCTTACCAAGATTCATGCTGATCCTATGCACAATTAAATCTCCTGTTGCTGACCAGGAAGGGCTATCATATCAAATAATTCTACATAGATGTCCCAACTGCTTCGTATTAAGCAATAACCAGGATATTTTTGCTATGCTAGACTGGACCACACAATATAAATAGAAATGGACTGAACTGGGTAGTAGATGAAACTGGATTGGACTACAATAGACTGGACAACACACCTTCTTGCCTTGTGTTTGGTGCACAATGGTAAGATCATTTTTTTTGCAGAATTTCTTTTGGGTCTTCGAATTTTTTTTCAGCAATTCGTTTTGGTCTCAATATTTTATTTTTATGAAATTTTAGTCCTTGGAATTTTCTTGATCCTCTAATTTGAGGATAAGTACAATTTAGTCTAAAACAATTTTTTTTGCAATTAAGCCTCTATATTTAAATGTTTATTTTAATAAAATGGTCAAATAAGCCCACCAATTAAACAATAAATGGGTGAAAAAAAAAGAATAATATGAATAAAATTCGTGAAATTAGAAAGGCTTGTTCCACCCCATATGGTGGGGCAAGAATTTTGCATTGAGACACAAGACAGGACAAGGATTCGTAATGTGCATTAAATACTTCACAGCTTATCCTGTCATTTCCAAACATGTCACAACTTTGTTTTGTTTTGTCCGGTTTAAACCAAAAAAAAACCTATGCTTTCTCAACTATTTTTGAAAAACGATGTAACATAGATCATTTTTTCACATAAGTGAGTCATGATTGTCCACTTTCTGAAACAGTATTGAAACTAACACAACGTACCTTTTGCAGATTTCATTATCAAAGTTGAATGTTCTGACCATGTCCACAGGATATGGTGAACTTCCAAGATATGTATTGCAAACATAACCTGTACCAGCTACACAAATAACATCATTTAGAACCAGAAATTACATCTGATAAACTACAGTGGAAACCAAGAAAACACATGTAAGAAGATACATTCATATTTGTGACAAGGGTGTACTAACACTTTCGTTTATTTCGTTTTTATTTATTTGTTTGAGAATTGAAAAGTTATCATATAATGAATCCTATCAAAAGGATAATTGAGTTATAGCAGAAACATAATTAAAGCAAAAGGCTTGATTTTCCCTTCTATGGTGGTATTTCACTTTTACTACATAAAGCAAACAGCCTTTATAAAGCTATAGAATTCAAAGGGATTTTCAGAGGAAACCAGAAATCAAACCTCCTAAACGCTCTGCCACAGCACCAGTAAGAAGGCCACCAACCATATCCACTAACAGGATGTCAGAGTTCGCAGTGACATTAGCAAGTGAAAGCAACAGGGATAATGCATCTACTCGCAGGAATCTATATCAAAGGCAGGGAATTCAGATACAAACGAAACAGTAGAGTCCACGTACATCTACATAAGAACAACCAACAAACCATTGACCATACTGATATTCATAATGCTATCTCCTATTTACATAATCTGATAATTATCCACCTCTTCAATCCTCTACTTTTATACACACACACACACACACACACACACACATATATATAAACACTCTTATGGTAATTGATCTAAGATACCAAATGGTCATGCTGGTGTTTTTTGCCCTAATCTTTCAATCTTCCCTCACCTATGTTGTGATTTTTGAATCTGTCTTATAACTACTTAAGAACCCTAAGCTAGATGGTCTCTCTTTCAATGTTCAACTTCATGGAATAGATGCAGAATGAAAATGCTTTAAAACAATATCAAATAAACTAACAAAATCCTGAACAAAGAAAAATTTAGAAACCAAAATCAAATAACTTAAATCATGTACCCGATTCTATGTGGATATTTCTTGAAGTACGCCTCGCATATGCTGAAATAAACATGAATGATAATATGTCAGTGTATAAAATCAAGTTTCAAACAGCTTTCACCACACTTTAAGCCCATTTTTTTTCATGAAGAAGCTTATTGTAGAAGTTCAAAACAGGACTCAAGTTAGAGAGCAATTCAGCCAGTTCCAAAGAGGTGACAAACAAATAAACTAACTAAAGATGAAGCAATAGATTACCTTCTAGCAGAAGGTCGCCTCAGAAGTACTCTAGGGGCATATTTTTTTTGCTTCTTAATCCTATATTTCTCCTGCAACCACACATTACGTCAGCAAATCAATCACAGCCCTTTTGGCCCAGCAAAACTTCATCTATTATCAAACTTACTTGAGAAAATGCTGTTTTCTTCTCATATGTTGCACTATTGGCAATGAGAGCTTCAATTATCTCATCACCTTTCACACCCTGCCTGCACCAAACAAAGTTTATGATTCCTGTCATACAGAAACAAAATTGCACAGCATGCTGTACAAAAACTATAAGCTATGGCATCAACAGTTAACCCGCATCCAAGAATAAAATCATAAAAATATACGCAAATCACCTCCGCATTTCGTCTATGTCTTCACTAGTTAGCGTCTGGGCTTCATTATTGTCAACAATAGCTCGATTATCCCTACATTCGTCCATTATTTGACATCCTCCTTTTTCTTGATCATTATTACCTACCAACAAATATCCAAATAAAAAAACAAATCAGCAAACCAAGACAAAGCTCTTAATTAATCAGCGATTAAGCAATTAAATAAGAGCACAAGCACAATACCTTCTTCTGTGGAAGGAACAAACCTACACAAACAAAGCCCTTCTGTTCTATTCTCAATTTGAAAAGAAGAACCGAAGGGGCATCCGATCAAGGGCCGTAAAGAGAAATTCTTTTTTCCAATTTTCACCGTCCTAGAAGAAAAAAAAAAAGAGCATTTATTAATTGTAAGAATAGAGCGAAAAACAAAAGCAAAAAACTTACGAGCCAGCTGTTAATCTAGCAAAAACAAGGCGGTCGCCGTCATTAATGTCGAGCAAGACGCTGCAACCTTCCCAGGTTACTCTAGGGTTTTGAATTGAATTTGACTGGATGCTGTTTGGGGACATGCTTGGCCCCTTATTGTGATTTTTAAGAATTAAAAGAATACAGAACAAGGCAACAGAAGTGGTACTCCCTATTGCTTGAGTTTGCTGCAGTGGAGCGTTCAAGCAGCAACTGATTTTATTCGAAATTTTCGAAAACAGCATAAATCTCAAAGAGATTAGGGTTTAAGTGTTAACCATGGGAGGTTCAAAACTGGCGAGCCCAATATCATCGGGATCATGAGAAGTCTAGAGTTGGACCGTCTTGAAAGAGATACTAGTTTTGAATCTCTTGCAGTGGGCCTGTGGTAACACGCCCTAGCCCAATATCTCGAGGCTCTTGTATCTGGTACCCAGAGTAATGTATTTGAAAAATCATCATACATCATAGATTACAATACCCAATCCCTCTTATATCTTGTTTAAGATTTAGTGTATGTTTGAAGATGTATTTCTAAATAATTAATTTAAATAAATTTTTTATTAAAAAAATTATATTTTTAGATATTTTAATGTGCTAATATCAAAAATATAAATTAAAAAAAAAACCAATATCATTTTAACATATTTTTTTGAGGGAAAAGCAACTTATGTCTGTATATTGGCACTGTATGTTTGTTTTTATTTTCAAAAGCTTTCGATTTTTTTTTATTTTTTTCACTTTAAATTATTTTTTATAATTTTAAATTATTTTGATATTATACCAAAAATAATAATAATAATTTAATATATTTTCAAATAAAAAATAACTTCTATCACAATTTCAAATATTATATTAACGTGGGAAGCTACCATTCAGATGAAATTATTTTTTATAACTTGCAGCGTATTGTCACGGCAAGAAGGGTCAATGCCCCCACAGTAATCCTGCGAGGTACTAGTAGTTGTATAGCTTCACTGTCTCTCTCTCTTCGTAAAGAACGTGATCTTCAAGGGATCAAGCACTAGGGCCTAGGCAGAGGAAAATATCAACGGCCTTGAGCGATGGAGGTAGCGATGTAGCCATGCGTGAGTGTTGAATTCAAGGCAAAGGATGGAGCTATTAATTTAATTATCATTAAGAACACATAAACCAATTACATAAATTATAAAGTGATGGATTAATTCTCTGACAGCATGGAACCATGTCTGCAATATTTTAATGATTAGGTTTTGATTAACGGGTAAGATTAAAAGCTGTTGTTGTTCTTGCAAGATTATCCCCCCCCCCCAGTTAGTTATTTTTGTAAGAGCTATTTTTAAAACACACCAAAAAGAAACTGGCCAAATCTATATTTACTTCTAACTACTCTCGTGAGGATGTTTTTCTGTCATTTTTATTTCCAGTTTGATTCTCGTCACGTACATGCACACGTATGTAGACGTAAGGTTCTGATAAACGTTTCCTGTCCTGAAAAACAGATCGTGTGGTTGGTGTAAACTCCGGATTGATCGAAGCATTGAACTGTGGACAGATCATTCCGACGAGCCCTGAAGCCAGGTGGTGAGAGTCAATGCTACCCAGGGTTGAAGAAGCGACTGCTTAGCTAGGTTGCGAGTTTCTATTCTTTCTCCTTGTTTTATTTGCTGTCTCTTTGGCTCACGCGCTTTACCTCTTGCTTCCTTTGGAATCTGGGCCCCACTGGCCCATGCTTTGATGCATTAAACAACATAAATGTGCACACCCTTAGAGAATATCGATCGGCTTAATATATGAAAGGAACTGCCCACTAGATCGAGTTTTTTGTAAACTAGCATGCATTTCTGCTGCCAGGTCATTAACCTCAGGAAGTAATTGAGAGGAAAGTCTATATCGCAGGAGCGTGTGGATCGACACGTGTGAAGTTTTTGACTGGCTTGTATGAAAATCATTTATCTTGTCCAGCAAATTAGAAGATGCTTCACCAGTTCAATTTTATGGTCATTCATCGGAGTTGCTCAAGCCAGGGAAATACAGGCCTGCACTGAGGTTGGAAGGTGCAAAACGGCAAATTCCGGTAGGAAAATAGAGATCGATTGGACTGGGGGGTAGAATTCAGGTGAAACATGTGGAAATAAACAACAGGCGACTGCAAATCATGGGGTTAAGAGCTCGGCCACTAAAAAACGCGGGAAGAGTTAGTAGAGAGGTTGGCAAGTACATGATCATTAAAAAAGAAAGCAAACATCTACAGCAACAAAACCAAATATGATTGCCAGGGGCGGAGTTAAGTTAAGATTCAGATATAAGGGGGCCAAGAAAAAAAAATCAACAAATATGGGGCAAAAATCTAAAAAGATGAGGATACATTTGAACTGATAGAATTAAAGAGGACCAGAACGAAAAATCAAGGCCCCTTCTCCTTAGATAAGTAGCAGTAGACAAGTAAGTTTATAGGCTGGTATTGATTTTTTGACAATTACATATGGCAATGCCTAACGTGGAGGGATGGAAAATACAATGCCACAAGTATCAGGCATGGCCTACAGAAAAATTCATTCGGTCCCAACAGTTCCAGTTTCCAATTGCACCGAGAACATAGATATAGCAACCCGTCCACATCAAGGCTGGTGTTATAGATCAAGTGGGATGTTTAAAAAATAAATAAATAAAACCTTAAATAAAATCATTTAAAAAAAAAAAAGTTTTCCCCCCCTTAACTTAGCTTGAGGTGAATCACTGAAACTTGCTAGGCGATGCTAAGCCTTGCTGTTATGTTCGAGCCTCGAGGCAGCCACAAACATTTATTATTCCACTTTTAATTATTAAAGTAAGAATCCACTGAGGGCTCTCACGTTTGCTCAATTTTAACAATATTTATGTTTACAGAATTGAATATATCAATCAAGTCACACCCTTTCAAGATTAAAGTGGATGACTCCCGTCCTTTTAGCGCCGAGACCAGCTTTCTATTTATCATTTATAACCGCAATCTTTGCACGTTCTAAGGAAGAAGACAAAAGGAAATGAATGAAACGATACAAGGGAACAATGACTCCCGCGATGGGATCGGTCACTAATTACAGACAAACATGTTTTCTCAGCAAGAATAGCCAAAGAATAGCCAAATAGCAAGCCCTCCAAAACAGTGTCGTTAATTTTATTTTGTTTTGGTTGAAATGTTTTATATTAGTTAAAAAAATAGTGTAATTTTTATTTTGTTTAAAATTTCAATCTGTTTTGAAAAATTCACTCAAATTTTGGCTGGAATTTTCCGGTTTTGTTCTACCCATTCTGTTTAGGTCAAATAGTATTTTTTTAAATAATGAATAATTTTACAATATCAATCATATCTCTCAATCTAACTGTTAGATTGAGATGAAATTTTATGAGGAATCTATTGACATATTTATATATATTATGTTAAAATTTCAAAAGCAATCAGAGAACGTAATTACTTTGCGAGATTGATGATGATATTCTCATAATATTATACATGTTCATAATTTTGTTCATATTTCACTGTGTCCCTTTTAGATTAAATTATACAATTCTAAATAATTTTATTTTTTATTTTAAAATATATATTTTTAAATTAATATATTTAATTATAAATAAATAGTATAACCTCAAAATTACATGATGAAACTCTCCTAAACTAAAACATTCCGAAATATTCCAATTTAATAGAAAAAACAAGCATCGAACCGAGAGTGAATTCATAACCATGCTCCAAACGCATAACAGCTACAGGTTCATAGCACTCATCAAATGCCCATAAATTACACGGCGAACCTTCTATATATACTTGACCCGGTCACAAAATGGTCAACCATCAAGATAGGATTAGTTCTCCAAAAGGCACCCTCACCTGGGTGAAAAAAACAGTGCTCGGCACAAAAAGTGAAGTGGAGAAACAAAGCCAGACCCACCATAACACTCTTTTTGCCTTCTTATTGCCCCTCTCGGATCCCTCTCCATTGCACAAAACTCTCATTGTCTCCGACAACCCCCCCCCCCCCCCCCCCCCCCCCCTCCCTCCCTCTCCGATGACGTAATTAGCATAGAACTATATCTGCTACTCGTCTTTTATTTTCTTCTTAATTTGCTTGTGATCATGGCTGCACTTACCTTCTTACAAGAACACAAAGAGACTCATCAAAAACAACCATCCAGACGCAAGCGAAAGCTGCAAAAGGTAAGGGAAAAGCAACCTTCTTCATGGGACCAGATCAAGAACCTGCTGACCTGCAAACAGATCGAGGGGTCAAGAGTACACGACCCGTCTAAGAGCCCCGTTGGATACTCAAAACTGGGATCTTCGTGCAGCTCAATATGTAGTTTCAAAGACGTCGTTCATGGCAACACAAGGGTTGTTCATCGAGCCGATAACTCACCTGAAAGTAGCGCTCTGGGTCAAGAAACTGGGCTACTGAGTCGGAAAGGTGCTGGTACTGGGTCATCATCAGCCCGGTCACTGACGAGTTCAGGGAGATCCAACAGTACCGGTGTAACGTACACGTCATCGTCTAGAGGGATGCAATTTAGGAAGCTTTCAGGCTGTTATGAATGTCACATGATCGTTGACCCTGGCAGGTACACTGCACTTTCATTTCCCAGTTAAACTTCTCATTTTCTGTTTGATGTCATAAAAACAAAGAATATAGAGTACTGTTATTTATTAACTTCGGGCTGAAAATTCAGATGCCCATCTGCAAGAACTACAGTATGCGCTTGCACTCAGTGTGGAGAGGTCTTTCCAAAGATTGAAAGCTTGGAGCTTCATCAAAAAGTTCGCCATGCCGGTAATTTTGATTTTTTGCTTAATTAAAAAAGGAAATTTCATCCTTGATTAATTACTTATTTCCCCAAAATTTTACTTTCTTATAGTCTGTCCATTAAAATTTAAGTTCCAACTCATTCAGCCAATGAGACCGTTCTCTTCTGTCTCTGTTTTGTTTTAGATCAATAAATTAAAGCAAAATATTTTTGTATATTATGAGCTTAATTTTAATTAAATTTATCCTGTTCATTTTCATTTTAGTCCAGATTTTCTTTTACTATCCACTGTTCAGTTTTCTAAAAATCAATTTTAAACACTACTTTTGTCTTGTTTCTCGTTATGTTTTAAAAAAATAATTTTTTTTATTTTAAAATATTTTTTTCCATTTTTATGTATCAATGTTAAAAATATTTTTTTTTTAAATATTTAATACATTTCTAAATAAAAACAAAATCGAGTATAATTCAAAATAATTATTTTTATTATTACATTTCTAAATAAAAAATAATATGAAAAAAACAAACTCAAATACATTACATAACAGCAAATTTTATTATTGCTGTCCAAGCTTTATTTCCCATCAAATTTGCAAACAAAACCTGTACTTTCGCATCACCAGCTTTGCCTACTCAACGGGGACATGTTTTCTGTCAATCATATGACCTTTTTACATAGAGACGCAACTCTGAAATCTTATATAATTTTTTTAAAATAATATTTTTTTTTATTTTAAATTAATATTTTTATATATTTATAAATTATTTTGATGTGATAGATATTATAAATAATATTTTTTTTTAAATATATATATACATTTTTTTAAAAAAATAACTATGATATCAAATAAAAACTGCCCCGGCTACGATTATTTTTAGCGGGGGGTTAACGGCTGGAATCCTGTCATGGTCAAACAGAGTTTCATGCTTGAATCGCCTACCGAAAGGGTCATAGAGATGGTAAGACTCAAGAGGTACAAGTATGTCATCAAGTGAACCCCTGGCCCATGAATGGAGGCCGTGACGGTCCCTAGTGGTTGGAGCTGTCCTTTGATGACCAAAATTTAATGGACCGTTGCCTTACGTGGCGTTTTGTCATAAAACCTTACTCTAACGCCCCGTAACGTTAAATTTGCACGGACCCTGACCCTGCCCGCATCTACATTCCATAAATCTACAATATTTTAAAATTTATATACTTTTAATCCGATTTTTTTTCCATATCTGCAGTATCGGAGCTGGGACCAGAAGATTCAGGCCGAAATATCGTGGAAATCATCTTCAAATCAAGCTGGCTCATCAAGAAAGACAACCCAATCTGCAGGATCGAACGGATATTGAAAGTCCACAACACACAACGAACAATCCAACGTTTCGAGGACTGTAGGGACGCAGTGAAGACACGTGCACTCACCAGCACTAGAAAAAACCCCAGGTGCGCAGCGGACGGCAACGAGCTGTTAAGATTTCACTGTACAGCGTTAGCTTGTTCTCTCGGCTCACTCGGCTCGTCCAGCTTGTGCGGCTCAATCCCCGTATGCGGCGTGTGCACCATTATAAGGCACGGGTTTCAAGGCATAGAGTGCAGGGGTATAAGCACCACGGCTAGTAGCGGTAGGGCCCATGACTCGTTGTGGGGCTGTACGGATGGGCGTAGGGCCATGTTGGTGTGTCGTGTGATTGCTGGGAGAGTGAAGCGTGTGGCAGAGGATGCACAGCCACCCGAGGAGGACGGTGCGTCAGCTGCTGTTGGCTCATATGACTCCGTAGCCGGTTGTGGTGGTATTTACTCGGATCTCGAGGAATTATCAGTGTTCAATCCAAGGGCTATATTGCCTTGTTTTGTTGTCATTTACCAGGCTCTAGAGTCTTAGATTATTTTTCTTTTTATTATTATTTTCAGAACCTATGGTACCTTGATCAGTGGTTAGCGTAACAGTGCTAACCGCCGCAGGTGTTTGTGACTTTGTGTACATCGATCTTGTTATCAAGACATGATCAGATTGGAGAGATTATTCATCTTTGTATTTAATTAAGAAAAAATAAAAACAGTGAGGATAACGCATGTACAAGGGGTGTTTGGAAAATATTTTCTTAAAAAAATAAAAAAAATTGTTTTAGATATCAACATATAAAAATAATATAAAAATATCAATTTCTTTAATTTAAAATAAAAATATTTTTTTTTTATTTTAATATCTAAAATAATTTTTAAAAAATAAAAAAAAATATTATTTTAATTTATTTATAAATAAAAAACATTTTCAAAAATAATATCAGCTAAATTCAAAAACATAAACTACTTAACCAGGACGCTTAGATCATTGATTAATATTTGCTCACGAAGACATCGATCGATCGAGAGAAGCAACAGCAAGTCTTACAAGTGGGAGATGGAGAGGAGTCATTAAAGTGTCGCCTTCGAATGGGACACCTTTCACTGTCTAGATAGCTAACTCAAGCCTCTTTATTTTGTGGTGGGTCTCCTCTCCTGTGAATTTTTTAATACAGTGCCAGACATTTATAGGTCGGTACAGTGACTTGTCATGAAAAACAAAATAAAAGTCTTAAAGGGTAATTAAATGCTGTGAATTATTTCAGAATAGATTGCTTGGTGTAATCTTTTCCTTCTTTTGATTGACATTTTGCAACTGGGGTTTTCGAAGAGTGGACCAAAATCATGAAGGAGCATGTGAAATTATCTTGAAATAACTTTGATGAGATGAAAAGTGGAGGGTGTTCTTTGACCATAACCAATCAACAATAGCGAAAGACAATAACACAGACAGTGAATTGGCTATAATTGCTCGCATATGCACGTTCATTTTTTCTTTTTGTTTGTTGCGTTTGGATTTTGCAGGCAGTGATTAGAATATAGGAACGAGTTCATGGCATAGAGTATTTAAATCAAATGGGAGTTTCCTAAAATTATAATCAATGTAATACTCACTGAGATCACTGAAAATTTAACACACAACCTCCCCCCTCTCTCTAACAACCTAAGTGACGAGGTTCCAATATATATATATATGTGAAACTTCTGGGACTCGACAGACCACCTAATTTTGCTTGTATTAGCTCATAGCTGAGATCCTCTCCCTGCCCTAACCGCAGGTCTTCATCGTGTTTATTATTTGATTATTGGTAGATTAATATAAAGTGTTTTCTGGTTTGACATTTGCGTGGTTTCAGTTAAAAACTTAGAATTAAATTGAATGTGACTTATGACTTGCGAGCATGCATGTCGCCATTGACGATGCAATTACGCCGAGTTCTTAATTAATTAGCTGTGCCCAGTTGATTGAGCCTCTCTGTTTGCTCTAATAAAATTAATTAGCCAAATGAATTTGGTAATCCACGGGCTCTTTTAAATTATCTCAAGTGCAACACATTAGATGTGGTTCGTCTACTTAATAAATGATTAAATAAAAAATAATGTGTAAAATATTATTATCCTTAAAAAAAACAATTAGACACGATAGATTACTGTGTAGACTTCTGTCAGGCTGGTTGAACAGAGAGGCGTGGCGCATGCCACAACGGGTGATGCAACTGCCACAGATAGAATTGGATAGTGGATGTCTCGTGGTCAGTAACAAGGATAAAACATGGTAGAAAATGCCCAGATACATGCAAACAAAACTGAACATAAACTACTTAATTACCGGGGGACCACTGATTAAAAAACTTGTACAGTAACATCTCCTCCATTAAAAAAAATAATCAAAATTTAATCTGTTTTCAAATAGAGAAGAACTTAAATATAGGTGATATTGATGAATGAATGTGAAAAACTTAAATTTTAAATTAAACTGTAAAAAATAATTCAATAAAATTTAGTTAAATTAAATAGATTAACCTAGCAAACCCGATTTAGATTAACCTTTGCGTTTGCGATGATTTAATGATCTAGCGGTCAGAATTCTTTTTCAAACCATAACTATAAAATGGACAGCTAGTTTAGTAGATTTTCCCTTTACAAAAGTGATAAAGTATTTTAAGAAAGGACTTTGAAGGAAAGGGAAAGGGAAACCACGGGATATATACTTGCCTTGACAAGGTAGTAACATGCTGGACACGTGTCTCCCTGATCTTCTACAGCCTCTTTAAAGGCATGCATACCAGAATCCATCTTTTTCGGCGTGCTCTGGACTTTACCAGTAGAGGTTTGGCTCTATCGAATGCAGCTGGTGTATTCGAGGATTTCTGTATATATATTCCGGGCCAACACGAGGCCCATCTTTCCAACACAACGCGGTGCTTGTCTGCGCTTTGTAGAGCTTAGTTATTGACCGGCCCAAATTGGCCCATTCACAGCAATACAGTTAGCCCAGTTTGTAGACTTAGTGATTTTTTACTATTTCATTTAGCAGGAACCTTTTAGCAACATTATTCAGCCTTTCATTCTTCTGGCCACCCTTGTTACTGGCCTCTTGATAGATGCATATATGTACAATCAAGTCAAGGCTTCGCTGGACGAACAGTACGTTATTGGCGTTTCTCAAGTCAAGGGTCAGTTTGGCTTCGCATGATGACATCAATCACCGTTAATTAGTTCGATCATTAATCCATCATGATCAAATGCAATTCTATGATTGTATCTGCTGTCAATTTTAACACCATGAAAAGAAAACAATCACAGGCGGTGTTTCGGAAAAAATAATGCTAATTAATCTCATTGGATTTTATTTTCCCAGATCATTTTCCATTTATTACAACTATTTGCTGTAATAATACCATGCACGAGCCTCAACGAGACAGTTTTGATATTCAAGTAAGAGGAAGTTGTACTCGTTGTGAAGCACTTAATAACCAAGTTCCTTCTATACTCTAGTAAAATTCAATGCAATTACAATATTTAATTTGAGTTTAATTTATAAATAAGTTGAATTTATATATTTCGAAAAGATAAAATTTAAATAAACTTATTTTTCTATATTATCCTCTTTCTCTTTATTTTATTTCCTTAAAGGTTTCTAAGAATTTTTTTTGAATAAATGGATATTATAGTTAAACATTAAATTATTGCTCTTTGAAATTGTAAACTAAAAAGGTTGACTTATGACTTATTATTGTATAATTTTTAGATATTTAATTCCATTTAAAATTTAATTCTTAATATTCTAAACTATTCTAAGTATAAAATTTATTAGAAACTCTAAACTAATTCAATTCAGAAAATTTTAAATATACGTAAAGTATCTCTATCTCAATCGCCTCAGCAAAATTCTCACGCGACTCCTATCTCCGGGCTCAACGAAGTCAAACAAGGCTACAAAGAAGTCGTGAGAGAGTTGGTCCTCTTGTTCTTGCTGATTTTTTTTAAGCCCTAGAAATCTTTGTACCAATGCAAGGCCTCTATCGTGGATCCAGGCTCAGTGATTTGTTTCTACCTTCACATTTTGCAATGTAAAATCAAGCTCCATTTAAGTTAATACCTCAAGAAGTACAAAAATATTTTTACCTCAACGAGTTTTTATTACATAGTCTCGCAACCTTTTCACCCTGACAATTCAAAGACATCTTCAGCTAGAGGACTAGCTGAAAGGATTATTATTCCTGGAGTTGAAAATATATATCAATTCTAACTGTGCTAGCTCGTGGTGAGACTCATGTGGATGCGCTTCCCTTCCCCTTTTTCTTAGAGAAAATCCCTCCTATCAGAGGAATCAATGGCTTCTTCTTCGTTTTCCTTAGAGAAGGGTGCCTCTCGAGTGCTTCAGCTACTTGTGGAATTATAACTCGTGTCAGGGAAGGGGGGTTGGCGAACGTCACATATCTCTTCTTTTGAAACTCGGTCTCAGCTTCTTCGCGGGATGCTTGCATTCTGGATTCAAATTTCGTGGTATCTTCTACAATCTCGACATCTTCAATTTCAGATTCTATCACATGCCTTTCCACTTCACGTTCCTTCAATCGCTGAAGCTCTCTCTTTGTTCTTTCAAGTTCTTCTTGAAGAGAAGAAAGGCAGCTTGCCATTAGCCTCCTCTGTTCTCTGGCTTGTTCAAGGCTCTGTTTTGTCTCCTCTAGCTCTGCTGTCACTGTTCCGAGCCTGGAAGGGGCCTGATCGTATTCAATTCCTCCAACGTGCATCTAATTACGTGAAAGGGGAAAATCATATAACGTTATATACATACAACGTGAGATGCTTCACACTCACCGCCCTTTCAATTTCGCCTAATTCTATTGACAGGGTCGCATGCCAGCAGGGGGGGGGGTGGCTTCTCCTCGCCAAAAGTAATGGATATAAGATTCTTAAAAAAGTAAATTCCATTAAATAATGGACTGATATCGCTATTGTTTATCAATTGGCATAAACATTTAGTTTTTTTTATTCTATCACATGACAGAAGGAATAAAATTCTCGAAGCTGCAAGAAAACTTGAATTCTATCACAAGCAAGCATGTGAGCAATAATGAAATGTTAACAATCACAGCTTGGATTTAATGAAATCATTCTAATGACTATCTCCACTCTCCATTTGCTCTGGCCAGGATCCATCACTTAACAATCAAAGGAAAGGAAAACAGGAGAGTACATAACAAGTAACCATAATTCCATAGAGGAATATTGGAGTAAGACCACTAAAATATTTTTCGAGCATAGTCAAAAACCATATCATATAATCACGAAACGAAGGGAGGGCATTGATGAAACACCGTTCCGGATTGATATTTCCGAGTACCCCAAACACGCAAGATAGATTTTTTGAAGAAGACAACGTAAATCAATTAAAAAAGTAATTAGCGAGTGATATCCAACCTCTTTGAGCCTGCTGGCATATACCTCCCCAGCCAAAACTTTCTCGCCGAACAACGTGACAGCCTCCTTGACAGACCGAAATGGTGCTGTGGTATCAATCTCTGCCCTTTTGAGTACCGCCACCCCTTCAACCGCCATTTCAATTCGTGCTCTGCAAGGGATCAGAAATTACGAGATTGAGAGAGAGAAGATAATTCTGGATTGAAGGAGAGATACGGCAACGAGGATGCGGTTCTAACTCAGAACAGGAGATGGAGATAGGGAGAGAGATGAGACAGGTTGGTTACTGGGTAGCTACAAGTGGCTTTTTGGTTAGAAGAGACAACAATGTATGACAAGCATATGTCTTGCTGCGGAGCTTCGTTACTTCGCGTCCACTTCACCAGAATCTTGTATTTTCTGTTAGTAACTTGGTACTAAGATAGGGACTCTTCACCAAGAACCAACAAATTAAATAGGGCAATGCATGTGTGTGATCTAACCCTTGCTCCGATCCATAATTATAGCAAGTTTTCATCCAAAACCCAATATATTCATGTTTAACTTCAGCCCACAATCATGGGTCCTAATCAGGGCTCTCGAGCTTGTAGTTAAGCCTCCTGCAATTTGTGATGTTTGTTTCATCAAAGAAATCTTATGGGGTAGGTCGTCCATTTTATTACGGACAGGGTTGTAAAAGTTGAGGATGTGGCTTCTTTCACGGTTGATTGGTTACAAAATTATATTTGTTTTCTAAGAATAATAATTAAACTTAATGGAAAAGCTAAATTAGATGATAGGTTATATACGATGAATCGCATTATGATGATAGTTGTCTTTTAAAAAAGCGGTTTATATCAAAATATTAACAAGCAGCAATAAACAGCAATGTTTGATAGATATATAAATGCAGCTAGAAATCTAAGTATCGGTTTTAGTGAGTTGGTAGCTAAATTAATTTGTGTATATATCGATTAATTTTATAAATTTTAAATTATAATTATATAATTTTAAGTATATATCATATTAACAATCATAATATTTAAAATTAAAATCATTTAAAAAATAAATCATTTTGTTCCGATTAGCTTTAGTTTTCCATGTCGTCGTCAATTCATTATTTTATGTGCAATTGTTTTTTTTAAATAAAATAACTTTGCTTGGATAGATATCTGACAAGACAATATCTGGAATGTATATAGGAGAAATTGCACGACGAGCAAGGCTGAAGATGGACAAAGAAGGTTCTATGTTTGGTTCGTCTGTCTCAAAAAACCTATCCACGCCTTATGCTCCCCAGTAACTACATCTTTATTCCTACTTCAAAAAGAGTTTAAAGGTATAAAAAAACTCATTTTGAGTTATATTAATATTTATAAGATATAGTTTTTTATATTAATTAATTAAAAAGAATTTTATTTTATATGAAAGAGTCAAAAAAAAAAAAGTGTTATTTTCTTTATAAATACTAATTTGATATCAGACAAAAATCAGTTAAAAAACAATCTCCCTTTCTTTTTAATTTTTCTTTACAAACACTCTATTTATAAGTTTATCTTAAAAGTTAGCAGCCTTGAGCTTGTTAAGTTTATTTTTGCATTTGGATATATTTTAAAAATATATTTGATTAAAAAATAATAAATTGATATTTATTTATTTATTAGAATTTTACAATGAATTTAATATATTGATATTAAAAATACCGAATCTATCTGTGGTTCCAACAATTAATAAGACATCATCATGTCTTTTGTTTTTTTTTTCTTTTATAAAATGTAAAAGGTGACCGCAGCCTACGTTTCGTTTGACAAACACAGCGAACACAGGCTCGCCTCATTCACGTATGTGTAAAATACTTATACCGAACTTATGTGTGAACATCACAGTAACCGTAGATTAACCACATCAGGACTCAAAGGAAACGATTTATCAAGTAATCGTGTGATAAATACTCTATCAAGTTATCAACCGAGAGAGAGAATTCAGCTTCATATACCACACGATTTATCTGTATGCGGTTGTTACACGCTGGATCTCACTCTCCTCCTTCCTTCGACATATTCAACTTTGGAGACGCCCTCCCTTTCAAGACGAAAGAAATTCACGAGAAAAATCAAACATTTCTACACTTCCATCCCTCTCCAGATTAACGCTGCTTGAAAATAATTCGTGAAATTTCTTCGTTTGATCTTTCTCCAACAATGGTTATCTTTCTTCTTGATCTCATGTTCTGAACTTCTTCTTTTTTTCAACTTTTCTTTAATTCCTGTTTTCGACGATGTTTGCTCTTGCAGATCCGATTTATACTCCTGCAAAACAGACAAGGCAAGACTCGTCTCGCTAAATACTATGTTCCTCTTGAGGATTCCGAGAAGCACAAAGTCGAATACGAGGTTTTATCTTTTTTATACTCTCTTCTGTCCTTCTAATTGATTGATATTTTTTTAATGATTTCGATTGGTTTTTTTTAGGTTCACCGATTAGTTGTTAATAGAGATTCTAAATTCACGAATTTCGTTGAGGTAATTGATTTCTTATTCCTTTCGAGTTGATCAAGAGAAGCAGCTAATTTTGACCTAATTAAACGGAAGCCTGTGCTTAAACAAGCTCTAATCTGATTAATTTGATTAGCAATGTTGATTTTTTATTATTATTAATGAAAACAATTAGAACTTGAACATGGAGTAATAATTGAAGTGTAGTTTTAGACAAGGAATGTTTGGGTTGCAGTTCAGGACACACAAGGTAATATACAGGCGGTACGCTGGATTATTTTTCTCGCTGTGTGTCGACATAACGGATAACGAATTGGCTTATTTGGAGTGCATTCATTTATTTGTGGAGATATTGGATCATTTCTTCAGCAATGTGTGCGAGCTTGATTTGGTGTTTAACTTTCACAAGGTTTGTCCCTGTCATGATTATTATTTTTATGTTTTCGTTGTTGTGATGATGCTGCTTTAACCATGCTCGTCTTCGCTCTTGCGATTCTATAGGGGTCGCATAGATGATTCGATGTTTCCTCCTCCTTTGCTTTTACTATCTGTGATTCTTGCCTTTTGGTCTAGTTACCAGATCAATTACACTGTATAATTAGTTCCTGAAAGGAATTCACAGGCCTCATATTGGCCTTTTATCATTCCCCGTGTGTGTTTTCTTATATACCTCTTTGCTTGATTTTCTGTTTCCTCCTTGAAGGTTTATCTGATACTTGATGAATTCATTCTCGCCGGGGAGCTACAAGAAACAAGCAAGAGGGTGAGTGTTTTCTGGAATTCTATTTCTTCCCGGAAAATCTGTTTCATAGGAAAACAAGTTCTTGCTCATTTTACCACCCTCACATATTCGGATTACTTCATGGTCGATACATGCCATCTACGAATATTTGTCTTTGTTTTGGGGACGACAATGGAAGCACATATGTAAAAAAGCTTTTAGTTATCATGGAACAGCACTTTTTATAACCTCCCTTACATTGTTATTTTGGTAAATTAATCCCACTTTAAACAGGCAACTGAGACTCATTGTAATGTGCAGGCGATCATAGAGAGAATGGGAGAACTGGAGAAACTGGAGTAAGCATCTGTTCTGCAGTGAAGAGTGTTTGAGCGTCAATTTGGTCCTCCATTTCCCCCCTCCTGTAATCGTTTATCTCGTTCGTTATTGTTCAGCTGTTATTTCTACACCAAACTAGCAAAGCCATCTCTTACCTTGTAATGGTAGACATTCTTGCCAGAAATTGCTCCGGTTCCGTTGTCTCTATCTAATTCTGCTTTTCATTTGCATGAAAGTGTTAATTTCCATCATCTATCTTTCTGTTCCGTTTAATGAGAACTGAGAAATTCAAACGTAGTAGTGATGCATGATACAGAAGTCTCAAATCAGCTTTCTTGGTCTCTCTTGAAAATCGTTGGATCTGAATGGAAATAAATGCTCATGACAAGGAGTCCCCGCGAGTTCGATCGAGTGATGCACGTGCTGACATTGGCAGGAGAATTATACGACAAAACATGTAAGATTACTACCCCCGACAAACATGCCAGTGAAGACAAAAGCTACCTATCTAGTCATGTCATTTCAGGTTGAAAAGCCAAGCTATCCTCAGCGCTAAACTGACGCGTAGGACTGTAGAATCAAGAAGCCAATTTCGCTTGCCGTCTCCTTCCCTTTCTCCATTGGTTGCTGCTTAGAAGTCGTCCTACAGTTTTTGCAGGTTAAGCGGATAAAACCCATAAATTTGCATGCATAAAAGCAGTTCCGGTTTTAAGCCTTACTCCGATAAAGGTTAAGAATGTGAGTCAACCCATGAACCAACACCTGTCAATCCTCTTTTTTCTTAGATAGGTATTGCTCGAGTGGCGAGAGATTCGTCGTCCATCGAGTGAAAAGGCGAAAGCACGAAATGTCCCCATCCACTTCTTCAGCTAATAAGCCCTTGAATGCTAGTTCCACTAGCATATAACTTCCCCTGCCTGCTTTCTTCCCCATTTTAATTTAAAACCAGAAGAAGATGGTTTATAGTCCATTCCCTATTTGAGAGTGCCGAGGAGCTTGCAGGTATTAACACAACGAATCAAATAATATCACTGCCAATCAGAAAATGGCTTTATATTCATGGACGTTCATTACAGAGTAATTGCAAAGGCAGTGCACCACCAGTTCGAAACCCACCTCCAGTTTCCTCAAAAGCAGAAGAGAGGTGGTGGTCTTGTCTTCTGACCCTAGCAAGAGGCAATGCTGTAACGGTCATAAGCTGCTGTTGAGAGATCTGTGCGTACTTGGGACCAACTGGTTCTTGAGATGACAAAGTTGGGATAGGGGGTCGGGCAAGTGATATCTGTGTTGGCGATTCCTGCCTTGCATTTTGCCAGTTTGGAAACGGAGTCGTGGAATTTGCAGATGTCCTGTACGCTCCAAGCTGAGCTGCCCAAAGCCGTTGTAGTTGCTCCTGCTCCTGCTCCTGCTCCTGCTGCTGCTGCTGCTGCTGCTGCTGCTGCTGCTGCTGGTTTGCAAATCCTGAAGGGCTTGTACGAGAGCCACGATACAGGTTTCCAAAGTAAGGAGGTTGTGGAACCCAGGCCTAAAACCAAATATTTATAGTAAGTTGGTATAACTACAGCTCCACTCCATCCCCGCCCCATTTGATGGTTGTATTTATTGACAAAAAATAAATAATTGAGGATGTGCAAAACCATCTCCTCAATTGGTTCTTGAGTCATCACCATTGATACATAGATGCAGCCTAAAAGGTAAGGATAAAAACCTGCTGTGCTGTAGCCTGGTCAGGGTAAGATGAGGATGTGCAATATGCTTGGGACATGGGGAAACTTGCGGGCGTGGAATGTTGCTGTTGAAAATGTGAGTGCTGATAAGGAAATTGCAGCTGAGCTGGGTGTTCAGACCTATTTCCAACTCCATTAGAAATGTTATTAGCTTCCAGGCTGCCCCCGCCAGTTGACAAAGACAAGAAATTGAAAGTCTGCGGGGGAGTAAAAATGGATCAAAACCAGTTAGAAAATAATAAATCATTGGAAATTGAATGCTAGATTTACCTGCTTCTGAGAATTGTAGACGCTAGAAGGAGTCTGTGGCTGATCTTGATGGAGCCTTTGTCGTCGAAGAGTGCCAATTCCATCTTGATTTGAGTTCTTGTCAGTCATGTTAACTTTGGCTTTAGATGGTGTAGCGCCATTCAAACCATTCCTGTTTCCATTGAAGTTGTTTATTGTCATAAATACACCTTGCCTTAATATATCCTGTGGCCTCAGTTGATTCAGATGCAGAGGCAAGCTATCTCTGCTCTCTGGAATTTGTAAAACCTGAATGAGACGACTTATGTATACATGGGTTGAGGACCTCTTCCACGATCTTTTATCAGTATTGACTTTAGAAGCCTGTGCAAGTCACAGTCCATCAGATAAACCAGTCATAAAAGTTTTGAGCAACCACTTCATCAAGGCAAGAGAAATAATCTTTAGACTTAACCATCACCTTTCCAGCGGAAGAACGATTTTGGAATGAACTGGGCCTGGTAGCACCGAAATCAGTATCCATCCAAGAAGGAAATTTGGTGGCAGAAGATCTGATATATGTAAAATTGCATGACAAATTGCAAAAGAATGGATGCTATAAATGTAAAAAATCAAAGAAATGGGAGAAAATTACTGTGATGAAGAACCATAATTGCATGCACCAATCGATACAGTTGAAGACAAACTTGACCATAATGCTGGACCTTCAGATGAAAAAAAACAGCTATCAAGTGTAGTACTACACTAGACAAAAGTTATCCACAATCAAACTGTATGCTATTGAGATGATAATTTCCCAGAATCAGGAGTTTTACCACTGTTCTTGGATTGACAGATTGTATGTCCTTGGTCCTGTTGACTTGCAGTTGCTGTCAGCCCCAAGGCAATGCCTGGCTTTCTCTCAAGTGAGGTCTCCATCTGTGTGGACTGCTTCACTTTGCTGCAAGCTCAAAAAAAAAGTAAAGAATGAAAAAACAAATGCCTTGGAGCCATGAACAACGGAATGCATTAAACATAACAACCCAAAGAGAAAGAAAAGAAAAGCATACACAGTATCCTGGTATTGCTCGGGGGCAATGAAGAGACTGACAGAATCACACTGTGGCTTTAGCTCCTCCTGTTTAGCTAACATAGCGGCCAGATTCACTTGAGCAACACAACTACCTAATTCACCTTGGACTTTATAGCTGGGAAAAGTAGGGCATTCTTGAAAAATAGGCCCGTTCAAACAATCAGCTTTGGCAATTTCATCGTTCCATGTTTCCTGAGCAGCCTCATCAATTCTTGGGAGGCAAATTGAGTTCAAATCCTCTTTTACAGCTGCATAATTATATAAACAACATACTTACAAGACAGAATTTTTTTTCAAAAAAAAGCAAAATAATAAAATTATGGAGGAAACTAACAAAAAGAAGAAGAAGAAAAAATCAATACTAGGGGAATCACTCTCACTAGGTTCTTGCAAAGTTGAAGGACCTGCATCCAAAGAATCATTGCCCGATTTACACTCAGTTTTGGGTTCTTCGTTGTGGGCAAACATTCCAGCTAAAGAATACAAGGTCTCCACAACTTCTTCTTCATCTTTGGTTATTGGCCCACTGAAACTTTGTTTACTGGACCAGTCTGGCCGTGGTTGTGTCTGAAAAAAACAATTTAACTTTATATAAGTGCTCAACGCAAGAGGAATAAGATTTTAAGAACTGAAATCAGAAGCTAGAGAAACCGGCCAACCACATTCAATCCAGATTTCTTTAAACCATCCCTTTTCAGTGATTCCACTCCACCATGAGTGTGACTTAGCTTCTTTGAATCTGGAAAAGGTGGGGAGAGAGATTCGCGATTGCGTTTCTTCATGGCTGAAAATGGTCACATATATTTACAAAAATATGCCAGCAAAATCATGAAGAACTGATATTTAATTTCTTGCTTTTATTCATGAAAAGAAAAATGAAAAAACTTTTTATATTCATAAAAACTGAAAGTGTCTCCCTTGGAAAAGCAAGCTTAAGAATATATAAGAACTAAAAAAGCATCAAGCACAATTACCGTAAATAATTACATGAAAAGAGTAAATACACCATAAAAATGGCAGCATCAACACAATAAGTAGAATAAAAAAATACAGCACGCAGAATCTTTCTTGCATAAATAAAAAACAAAAGGCAAAAAGCTTCAGTTTTGCTTCAACTCCAATCCAAAATTCACAAAAGCCATAAACACAAACAAAACTATCAAAAATACATGAAAAAAGAAACTTCCAAGAAATTCCCACCACCAAAGAAACACATGGTTTTGAAATCTAGATCCAAGTAAATAACCAAAAAACCCCACCAGGAAAAAACGTCAAACTGCTTGATTTCTGAACTGACAAACGTAACAACACACACCTGACCGTAGCTTCCTCGGAACAACACCATTGCAATCATCAATAAGCTGCTTTAAAATTCAACCAAACGTTAGTTCAAAAAGGAAAATCATTATAAAAACCAACCACCTCATAATTACTGAGCTTCCTTACCTTTCTGGGAAGCTTGAATCTCTTGTTGCTTTTACTTGCAGTACCAATAGAGCCGGAAGGTCCTTGAAGAACTTCTTTATCAAACACGTCACAACCTCCACCACCTCCCATCTCACACTTCTTTTCTTCCTCCACCTCGTAACAACAACTCCCTTTATTAATTTCACTATTATTATTAACAGCACTCAACCTTTTAATTCTCTTCGATTTCTCCAAAGAAACAACAAAATCACCACCATTCAAACCTAGAAAAAAAATCACAAGAAGATAAAAGATAAGAGACAAGATACTACTAGAAATAGCTAACAAAGTAGTAGATAGCATAAAATAAGATACGAAAGAAGCAGAATAAGAATAAAACAGATAACGACAAGTCTTCGTTTGGGTTTTGTTTCTTTGTTTTCAAGTAAAAGACACAAACTTTTTAAATTTTTTTCTTGGGTACCATACAATTAATTAAAATTAAAATTAAAATTAAAATTAACAAACCAAAAAAAAAATCACCAGAGAGAAGCTTTTGTCCAGATTGCTTAATATGTTGTCTTGAGAGCCGACTAGCTCTTGGCCTGACGTCTTTGCTCTTGTTCATTTCTATCATCTTTCAATCATTTTAACCCAGTAACAACAACACCTTCTCTGCCTCTGCTTCTTCTTCTTCAAGGGCGCAAGAAAATCCAGAGAAAATAAGTCAAACCCAGATCTTCTCTTCTTGTTCTGTCACTCTTTTACTCTTCAAAATTAGAGCTTCTTCAGTGAAATGAAAGAAGGGAATATATGCAATTTAGATAGCAATGAGACCAAAAGGAGTAATGAGGGGGCGAGAGAGGAAGAGAGAGGGACAGAAGAATGGAAGTTTTTGTTGTATTAGTTATTGTGAAAAAAATGGCGTTTGGTTTTTTGTTTCGTCAGATATCTCCCAGCCCCTCTCTTTATCTTGAAGAGCAGAGAGTACTAACCGATGATGGTCACTATTTCTATCGGAGAAGCTGAAAGCAATCAGAGATTGAAAAGAAGAAAGAAAGGTAGAAAAGTAATTCGCTTCCTCGTGTTAAGAGAATCAGGTTCTCCCTAAAATAAAGCAGAAAGAAAGAGAAAACAAAAACCCTCAAAGCAGAAAGAGAGAAAGAAAGAAGATGAACAGCAGGAAAAAGGAAGACGCTCCCTCTCCCTCTCCCTCTCCCTCTCTGTGCAACCCGTGAAACACACTTGTAAAAATTTAAAGGGCAGATCTCACTCGCTAAATATTTTTCCTTTATTACAATTAAAATCTACCCAGCCAATTAATGGCATCAAATCTCCCCCATTATCCCCTACTTCCGCTCTTTCCTTCTACTATTCAAGCTAAGATTTTTTCAAAAAAAATTAAGAAAAACAAAGGCCAAATTCAAGAAATATCAAGGAAAAACTGGGTAATGCAGGGACGACTGACGAGTGTCAACAACAATCATCTATTTTATTCGTCAAACCTACCCTAAAACATTCACTCAATCCCACACTACAATCTCCAAAGCGACGGAAAGCTCGAAGCATTAATGCAACTCTCTCTCTCACTTCCAGCATTCATTAAACACACTCCCGATTCTCACGTAATTCCCATCTCTACGGTTTCTATTCTCTACTCGTCCACCACCGTCCGATCTATCATCCTGGGCTACTTACACGTGTGACCGAACTCGGGTTAAGAAGCCACGTCGGATGTAAGAAGCCCCGAGTCCCTTTCATGTCAACTCTTGAACCTCTCCCCACTTTATGATAATCAACGCCCTGGTTCCTTCATCAACGGCTATCATCAACGGCTATTATATAGTTGCCACGTGGCACAATGCATTCTACGAATTTTAGACACCAGAAAGAGTTTGGATTAACTGTTCATTCTCTGTTTGGGATTTGGATGACACGTGCTAGAATCTTCGCTCAGGGAAGAGTACGGTTTGTGTTACGCGCTCGCGAGAGAGTGGTGTGCATAATATTGAGAGGGGAGACTGAAATCTACTACGACGTGGGTGCCGTCACGAGGAAGGGGAGGTTTTTTAGAGCCGGCGATTATTTGATTGAGGGATCGGCTATGTTTGTGCGCCGTGATGATGATTCGATTTTCTGCGTCTCAGCGTGGCATCGGGTCATGAATGGTGCGTGACTTCCCAGTTCTCTTAAGGTGGTTAGGTCGAAGTCAGAATTACAGAAACACCCCCGTTTATCATACATGTTCATGTGGAACATTGTTGCTAGCCAGGTCGGAATCTTTGCTCATTACACAACTATGTAATCTTGAGGACATGATTAACTAATTTTATTTTATTTCTTTAAAATATATATATATATATATATATATATATATTTTTTTTTTTAATTTCTTTGTTTTAATTTAGATGATTCAATATTAGATTTGTTTAGATGATTTAAATCTAAGTTAATCCATTAAATTTATATTAAAATTTAGTTCGAATTAGATTATGAATCATAAATTCACAAGATTAACTATTGCCTTGGAATATCTTTTTATTAAGTTATAAATCAATCATGATTAAATTTATCTCCTTAAAATATATTTAAGAAATAAAATTTAAAGATCATGAAATATCTCTCAATTAAATGTTTATTTAGAAGTATAGTTGAAATTATTTTTTAAAGTATTTTTTATTTAAAAATACATCAAAATATATATTTAAAAAAATTGTTGTTGATATAAATACATTCAAATTATCTATATACAAATATATTTTTTTTTCAAAAATAATATTTTTTTTTAGGTTTCAATCTGCCGGATCGCAGAAGTCTAATGTGACAGGGCTTTAACCTAGGGAGGCGAATCAATGGCAAGTGGGCTTTGTTTGAATCTGGCCGAAACTCGATACCATGTTTTTTTAGTATGCTTGAGAGTAGTTAATATTGTTTTCTTAAGTTTTTTTTTAAATATATATTAAAATAATATTAAAAAAAAAAACAATCTATGATATTAATACATATAAAAACACTAAAATAAATAAAATAAAGTAGTTTAAAAAAACAATTTTGAAATAGTGTAAACAGACAATTAATATGGGTGCACGGCTTTTAAGCAAAGGGAGGTTTGCTACAGTGACAATGGTCCTTTGCTGCTACAGAGTGAATGACAAAAAATCGAATTCCAAATCGCAGTCCAGAGCCCCACTAGAATGCCTGCCACGGATGCAAACAAGCTGTGAGTGTAGAGACAAGATTGCTAGGAAAAGTATCAGCCCTTAGAGATCAATTGAAGATGAAGTTATCTTGTACAGCAAAACAACAATAAGTCATTTGACAACCATAACTTATATTTTTAAATGTTTTTTAAAAATACATTAGCATTGAAAAATATATCAAAATAACATTTTTTTAGTATCTTTCAATAATTTTAACATCAAAAAATAAAAAAAATATAAATTATTTCAATATATTTTTAAATATAAAATATTTTCACTATCAAAGTGGTGCCATTTTGGATTGCAATCCAAATAAGAGCTGATTAAGATTTATTTTTTTATTATAATTTAAAATTTATATCAAAAAAATTAATATATATATATATATATATTATTTTAATATATTTTTAAATAAAAAATAGTTAAAAAATAAGCGTGCAAAATTACAAAACAGCTACGGCGGGCCTAACACCTAGCACAAATGAAATGAAAGAGAGGCCCGTGTTTGTATTTTCTCCGCTTAGTCTTAGAACATCAAGGCCCATTGAACCGATATAGGGAAAGAATGAAACTGGGCTTCAGTGAACACGCTTCAAAATGCTTAATTACCATATCAGCCACGGTGAGTTTGAAGACGATTCCTACAAGGAGGACAACAGCTAGTGTCTTGAAGATGGCCGTTGCTTTTTAGAGACAACCTTAACTACCTTCCACTTTGTCCTAGGTTTGTTATTATATTTTAAAAATATTTTTGAAAAATAAATTATTTTTTTATTTTAAAATATAAATTTTTGGTGTTTATAGTTTATTTTCATATGTTGATATTAAAAATAATTTTAAAAAATAAAAATATATATATTAATATATTTTTTAAAATAAAATATTTCATACAAAATCTACGAGCATGCTAAAATGAATGGTGGGGAAAGTTTATAGGAAAGAATTTACAACGAGGAGGACGGTAATGAATGGGGGGTTGTTGGCTTATTGAAAAAGTAATTATATTTGTTAGAAATGATTTGCTATTTAATTATTCTTAACGATCGAATGGTAATCAATATTTAATGTATTTTTAAAGAATATTAAAAAAAACATATCTATTGAATCATAAATAAAAATATGTTTTGTATGTAGACATGGAAGAACTAATGAACGTCCATCAATATAGTTTAGGAAGTTTATTTTAATTCTTATTTTATTAACTATGATAAAAAAAAAATTGAAACCAATTGAGTTCATTACCTAGGTCGCAAGTTTAACATATTAATTCAAACACATTCAAGCTATAATTTTTTTCTCTTGGTTTAATGCTTTACATGTCCATCAACTTTTTTATAAAAAATACAAACTCACTTTATTTTTTATAACTCAAATCTAAAATAATACAATTTAACCTTTTATTGTTAATGATGTGATTTTTCCATCTTATCCGCACGATCTATCATAATTGTATTTTTAAACTAATATGTTTTACACAAAACATTCATCTCGCACTTTATTATTGTATAGTTAATTTATAAAAAAAATCAAGATATTTTTTTAATGTCTTTAATGACGTGCATGACTATCATAACAAATTTTCTTGTTTGACTCAAGTTCACCTAGTTTTTTTTTTTTTATTAAATATTATTTTTAGTGATTTTTTTATATTTTTAACATTGATCTAATTTGAAATTGAGTTTTTCAAAAAAAAAAATTATCCTCACATATTTTACCAGGTTTACTTAAAATAGATAAAAAAAAAATTCTATTTCAATATTAGATAAAAATATTATTCAATTTATCATTAAAAATTATTTTAAAAAACACGTCACCAATACCTAAATATTTTTTTTTGCTTTTTTTTTTTTTTTGTGATTTGATCCGAAGCTAATGGACTATAGAGTGCGCGAAGGCTAGTAATAGCTTTGTTTTCAGTTAGATGAGTTTATGAATTAATCCTAATTAACTTTCTTTATGAATGTCTTCATTATTTAATTATTATTCGCTACCACTTTCTTGATGAATGTCTTGGATTACTATTCGAGGGCAAAGGTGGGCTCGTTAGGACTCTAAGCTAGCCATCAAGCTTGTCATGTAACTTGATTTTGTAGCAAATTAGTCAACCAAATGATATAGATAATTCGAAGACAGAAGACTTCGAGCTGTAATGTTTCCATCTAACTAGACAGCCACAACAATTATTTTTAGAGAATAATATAAATTATATTTTTAAATTTTATTTAATATTTTAAGTTTTAAATAAGATGATTTCTTGATATATTATTAAAGTTTTGTTGACCTACAAGTCATAAGTTCAAATTTCACCTTTTTTATTCTATTTGATAAAAATCAAGCACAAAATAATATAAGTTTCAAGTCTAAAGAGCTCTCATTTAAAAAGGTAGTGTGTTAAAAATAATATAAATTATATTTTAGAATCTGACGTAATAATATAAATTTTAAAATGAGATTGTTTATTGTCAATTATTTTGGTGCGCCGAGTCTTTTCAATATTTTATCTACAGGCACAACAGCATTCAAACTCTTTGTTGACTAGCTTGCAAAATCAAGAAAAGGACTTCGTTCCCACCATGGTTAATTAAAGAGATAAATACTGTCTATGTACCATATATGAGCAAGCAGGACGCTGCTCATCTTGCTAAGATTTTCCTTCCTCTACTTATTCCCATAACTTCACTCTACTGCTCTTCAATATCATCCTACGCCTCAATGCTATGAAATTACTAACTTGTCCCGAGAAGATCCAAAAGTCATATTTGTTTTTCGTGTCCTCCTTCGCCACCATTCCTTGTTTTTTTTTTTTTTACTACAATTAGCAGAAGTGTTGGTAGATTCCAAGTAACCATTTTGTACTCTTTCAGATTTTAATCAAGCCCATCTCGCCACAGCATATAAATAGGTGCATAGACATGTTGAAATTTGAAGTATCGATTGCATGATTGAGAATGTGGTTATGATTATTTTTTAAAGTGTTTTTTATTTAAAAATATATTAAAATGATTTATTTTTATTTTTTAAAATTTAATTTTGATATAAACACATGAAAATGATCTAAAATCACAAAAAAAATAATTTAAAATAAAAAAATAAAAAAATTCAATTTTTATCAAAAATATTTTTTGAAACACAGTTATAAACAAACATGCTACGACCTAATTTTGATTCCCTTGCGTCCATGCTCTGTTTAGGGGGCATCGTAGCTAGCCGACAACTAATCGATGGCAGGAGTACTATTTAAAATTGTTTGTAACACACTTACAAACAGACAATGCCTACCGAAAACAAAGCGCATGCATTTACTGAAACTATATTAATTATAGCAGCCAGACTTTCAGCTTTACATGGAACTGCATACTTCCTGCTGTGTTTCTTTCCACTCCTTTTATTTTCCAGAATCTAACACGAGTAATATTAAAATCTTGAGATGCTCGGAAATTAAATTTGGTTCATGGACACTTGCGTCTGCCGCCATGGGTAGTCAAGCTGGCGTAGCAGGGGCAAGCCTCATAGTTACCGGCTGTTCCCGGAGGAACACAGCTGCATCTCGAACAACAAGTCCCGCATGCTCTCTTGCACAGGCGTGGCCTCGATGATAACTGGCACCTGGCCTTGCAAGCGCTTCCACAGTCTGAAAAACGAAACCAGATTAACATGCATGATTAGGCTTGATCAAGTCTTCTCCTCTTTTTTTTTTCATGGGTTGACCACACGACTTTTTTTATATATATATTTGAATTATATCGTTTTGGGTTCACTTGAGCTAACAAACTCAACCTCTAATTACTTTAAAAATAAAAATTCAAAATTTTACCTGCTGCTAGAATATTTGCAATCATGAACATGATTATAATTAAGATACAGACTTACTGTCCCTCGTTTTGGACTTGGGACAGTACCGTTGATATATTTTATTTATTAATCATATGTAATCATTTAATGTGATTAATTGGTAAAATTATGAGAAATAAAATTACCAATTTTTTTAGGGGGAGAACTCGCAGCAAGATTTGAGTTCACCTGCATCAAATATCGAACGACATGTTACTTGGATGAAACGATACGGAGACCTTACGCACGTGAGCAATGTGAAAAGAAAGGAAAACGACAACCTCGTGAACATGAACAAAAAAAAACAAGACAATTAAACACTACCGGATCATGATCGGCCTCGGAAAAATGGAGAACAAGAAGAGAGAGGAGGAGTGAAGCAGTCAGAAATTTGGTGGGCATGGCCATTGCTAAAGACTAATTCAACAGAGCTCAATCTGTGTCTCAAATTTAAACCTTAAAACTTAGCGTGCAAACTAAAGATAAAGGGTCTTGGTATTTATAGCGACGTTTTGATGGCAATGACAAAAGAAGCCATGGTAGGTAGGGCTGATTGAATTACTCGAATTTTCTAAAGTAATTCGGGTATTTGTTTTTTTTTAAAAAGGAAAACTCTTTATCTAGTTTTTCTTAATTCATTTATATATATATATATATATTGAAAGTCCATTAGGTAAAAAAGATTCAAATTATTTCGGTAAATCTGTTTTTCTTTTAATTTCCAATTTGAAGAGCAAAAAACCATGTCCGCGAATTATATAAAAAAAAAACAATTAAAAAAAATAAATCAGCATTTTTTTTTCCGGAATGAGGACCACTATTCCTCGTACTATTATTATAATTGTAGGCGTGAGAGGAAAAAAAAAATAAAGAAAGAAAGAAAGAAAAGTGGGATCTGAGTATATCACAACTATTAAGTTGTCAGGAACGCATAGTGGAGAAGAGCCTTTGGAATCATCTGGAGTGAGGCAGGGACTAAAAAGAAATTTTGCAACTCCTCAGTGGATGCCCATGCTCTTTCTATCAATGGCCTCTACAAGTGTGTATCACTTTTGCCTTGTTCAATTATTATACGCGGAGAAAGCAATCAGAGCTTGGATGAAGATTGATAATGCGTAGAAGACTAAAATATGGGCACTCGAAGAGAGGAAATAGCGTCTTCAATTTGATTCTAGATGTCATATGTGACATAATTCCTTGGAGAAAAATAGAAGCTAGCATGGTATGTCATCGTGACTTGTAAATTTCTATTCTAAACCTGCCCCTCGAGACTCCTGTCAGGCTAAAACTGTAGCAGGTTGTAGGGGCAGTCCTCAAATTTCAAATTATATAGTGTTATGATGAAAAAATTAGGATTTACATAATAATAAATCTTGAATTTAAATTAGGATAAATATTTTTTTATAAAAAATAAAATAATAAGAGTTTCAATCATTTATATCTATAAAATACACTTTGGAATGAGGTTTACTCGAAAAAAGAATTTTAGGGACAAAGTTTTGGGAACAGCCACATGAATGATTAATATTTGCTGTCGCTTGTACCCAACTACTCATTCTTTTGTTAGCCCGCGGTTTTGGTGCCCAGCAACAACTTGTACTCCTGCAAGTGAATGATTTTTTAAAAAAAATCAGCACAGTAGATTTTTTAATTTTTTTTTAAAGAAAGATAGCAAAGTTTAAAATTCTTTTGGGGGAATAACACAATTTCAGCGTGTTGTGTTTTCACTTGCTGGCTGAACCGACCACTCTAGTCCGATTCTAGAAACGGAGTGAAGGCGCTTGATGATTTTTCATAGGAAAGTGATTTAGGCCGGGGATTAGAGATGGTTCCGGATAATGTTTATTAATGATAAAAGAAAACACAACTTGTTAGGTAGCTCATTTATTGATTTAGAGTCTAAATGTAAATGATTTTGGGAAGGTTTTTGAAATTAATTTAAAATTATTATTTTTTATATTTTTAAATTATTTTGATGTAATGATATTAAAAATAATTTTTAGCTTAATTATTAAACAGTGCAGGACGAAAACTTGTGAGATGATGATTCCAGGTCACGATAGATAAATAATCACGCTCTCCCACAGCATCATTGACTGACGATCGGACTCACGAGCACATTTTAACTGACGTCGAGTCAAATCGATTGTGGTGTCGTCCAAGATTTATCAGACCTATACCTAGAAGGTATATAAATCCAAATTCCACGTAATAAAAAACAGCACCGAGGGCGAAATCCCTGTCCTCATGTATCAATTGTTAATTTGACTCGAATTTCACCCACATAAAGAAGGTAGAGAAACAAAATATGGAAAAACAAATAATTCATAAAATATACAATACAATACAAATTAAAAATTAAAAAAAGAGAGAGGAAAACTGAAGAAAACGACACCCCTTATATCTATTAAGAAAGCACACCCTCGTAGCTATGTTATTCAAACTCCAAGGATTATTCTTCGTACATGTACAGAATCACTATGTACTTTTCACAAGCAGGTAGAGGGTGATTTCAAGGACACTTGCGTCTGCCACCATGAGTAGTCATGGTAGCATAGCATGGGCAGGCATCCAGGTTGCCGGAAGTGCCAGCAGGGACACATTTGCATCGTGCACAGCATGTCCCGCAAGCCCTATTGCAAAGGTGTGGCCTCGAGGATAAGGAACACCTATACTTGCAAGCCCCGCCGCAATCTGCACACAAGTCCAAATGAATCTGCTAAAAATCAAGTGCACCAATAAATTTAATTAAGATGTGCTAATATCTGTTTAAAGCAACAGTAATTTGACTTGGTATCGATAATATGTAAAATAACCTTAGGTTATTTCAATTACAAGTGACCTTAGGAGTAGTTTTTTATTTTTATTTTTATGTATTGATTCTTCAACACCAGCCATTTGACCAACTGATGATGCTGTGGTCAGGTTCAAAGATTTACGTACCAATATTATTCCCAGGAATGTCGCTCGCAGCCTGACTTGAGCTCACCTGCATCATTCAAAAGCCATGTTTTTATTTTCTTCATATTTTTAGTAATAGAAGGTCAAACCTTCAAGAAAACAGAGAGAAAGAGACGAGCTTGAAAACCCAGAAATCCAATTTAGAGGAGGGCATGTGCTATAAGATTCATGAACACTTTACCTTCTGGAGCACGAGAAGAGATAGGATGAGTGAAGCGATCAAAATCTTCGAAACAGCCATTGATGCTAATTACCACTGGAGAGTAGAGCTTTCGGTTTTGTTTCGAACTCCTTGTTTATTGGCATGAGATAGGAGTATTTATAGCTGGAATTTGAGAATAAAAAACAGAGAGAGTAGGCGATGCAGACACGGGGCATCTTGCTGGCATGCATAAACGAAACCGAGGGTTGGTTTTCCACACTAATCATACCATGGTCCCTTGTTACTCGTTAGAGCTTGGGGGTAGTATTATTAGCCTTATTGGAGCAGTTTCTGTGTTTTTTTTTTTTTTTTTAAAAGTCTCAGGCATATCTAATTAATCTATATTGCCTACATTTTGTAGAAGAGGAAAAGAAAGAGTAGCGGTGAATAGAAATGTTTATTTTTAATATAGTTTTGATATGAATATATATATTACTTTTAATATAGTTTTGAAATAGTTGTATTACATTATCTGGTAGATTAGGTGTGAATATATATATATATAAGGAAATATAATAATAATAATAATTTAACTCATTGATTAATTATAAAACTTACTTTATGTTCATCGATTGCAAATCGTAAGGTGAGTATTTTTGGAATTTTCCAAATGCGTAGCAGAAAATTCTTCAATCCAAAGTTCAGATAGCATAAATATATTTTTAACAATCATTTAAAAAATTAATTGCGCATATCATTACCATTAAATTTATGACGACAAAAGTTCCCTGACGTTCCACAATTATTTAGACAAATCATTGTTACCAAACCCTACAAACTCACCAATGGCAAAACGCTTGCTCTAGTATTACTCGAGTGTCAGAATAATATAAATTGTTTTTAAGAGATATGATAGGATGATCAAGTATTTGTAATTTATATAATACATTTTGAATTTAAATTAAAACATGTATTTTTATAAGAGTTACTCCTATTCTTAAACAACCATTAGTGTTCACCGGAAAGATGGCCCGCTAAGATGCTCACGAGATCTGTCCAGCTTAAAGAAACATCACTTGTTCTTGACTTCTTTCTTGCTAGCACACCCTTTTTCCCTGGGAATATGCTAGCTAGACCCACAGTATGTCAACTAAGTCGCCATCGTCATTGTAGTTTGACAGTAAAACCTTGGCATTAGTCATCGGCAAACACACCAAACTCTATAAAAATATTAAAATATATAGGGTCCGTATTGGCCAGCTAGAAACCCCTAAAGTGTAAACAGAAGCAGCCAGGCATTACCAGCAGACATCAAACAGACGGGCAAATAAAATAAGAAATATCTGCCGAAGCAAATTCATAAAATTATCAGATTGGGAAAAAAACACCAGTGATCCATGCAGTCCCAACAGCATTCATTTCTTAAACTTCACAGAGAAACACGGTAGAGAAAAAATAGTAACTCAGCTGATAAAATAAGCACCTTGATGCACCCTTTCCCCCGTTTTTTCATCCTCAATTAACCACAACTGCATCCATGAACTTCCCCATAGCAACATTAACAGCAAGGTTGTACTTCTTCTGGGTTGGCCTGCAGAGATGATCAATCATCCGGCCATGAAGTCGAAACAGATTCATTTATCAATGTAATATTTTTTTCCAGCTAAAAAAATTCAAGAAATTTCAAAAATATAATTGCACCGCAATGCAAACACCATCTAAAAACTATCCGACTTAAGCCGATTTTCATAAATATATTAAAAAATAGTCCATAATCTTAAACCGGAAAAAAAAACAATTTATTGGCTGACCCGACCAGTCTGGTCTGATTCCAATGACTATGAGTGAAGTTGGTAGATAGTTTTTCTCAGGAAAGTGATTTAGGAGGGGGATTAAAGATGGTTTTGGATAATGTTTGTTAATGATGAAAGAAAACACAACTTGTTAGGTAGCTCATTGATTGATTCAAATGCCTCTCACAAGCATAAATTATCACGCTCTTCCGTATCATCATCATCATCATTATGGACTGCCGACCGGACTCACAATCCCATATGAACTAACAGTCATGTCAAATCGACTGTGCTGTCGTCCAATATTTATCTAACCCATACCCAAATTCCACTTCATGAAAAAACACAAGTTATTTTTAAAAGTATTTTTTATTTAAAAATATATTGAAATAATATTTTTTTTATTTTTTAAAAATTATTTTTAATATTAACACATAAAATAATTTAAAAATACCATTTTTTTTTTAAATTCAATTTTTTCTAAAAACATTTTTCAAAATCACTCCTAAACACCCCCTAAATCTCAATGAAATCCACCAGTGCGTGTGGTTTTAAACGTAATTGATGGTTTAAGATTTTTCCACACTTGAATACAACCTTAAGTAGAAGTGAGAGGGTTTTTTTTGCACATAAACATGTAAGTAACCGAGGGCCAATTTAGGATAATATAATGCACTCCAAACGATAAAAAAAAATGAGAAATATTAAATGCATGCACGAAACCCCATAAGAGAGAGGAGCAAAGGCCAAGGCAGTATTGCGTTTGATCGATTATATGTGATTTTCTTTCACTTTGAATGTAAATAAATGGCCATTTAGAGTGGTTCGAGGATACTCCAGTCCGGCATCGAAAGATAATCTAAGCTAATATAAGAGCGGATACTTACTATTCTTCTCTTCTTTTTTAGAGTTTTTATAAGGTGATCAATTGTTAATTTGATTCAAACTTCACCAGCATATAGAAGAGAAAAACGTAATCCGGAAATACAAATAATTCAGAAAATATATAATAGTAATAATAAAAAGCTGAAGAAAAAGACACCCCTCGTATCTATTAAGAAAGTGCAAGTACTTCATAGCTATATTATTCAAACACCAGCGATTATTCTTGATACATGTAGAGAGTCGGTACGTGCATTTTATAAGTAGACCAAAGCTAATTTCAAGGAGACATGCGTCGGCCACCAGGAGTGGTCATGTTGGCGCCACAGCAAGGGCAAGGAGCTTGGATGCCGGAAGTACTAACTTTATGGACACATTTGCATCCTTCACTGCATTTCCCGCTAGCGCCGCCACATTCTGCATAGAAAGCCAAATGAATTGGCAAGAATTAAGTGCACCAGTAAATTTAATTAAGATGTGCTAATATATGTTTAAGACAACAGTAATTTAACTTGATATAGTTATAAATTAACGTGTAAAACAACCATAGGTTAATTCATTCAATTACATGGGACCTTAAGAGTAGCTAGGTTTTTTTTTTTTATGTATCGATTCTTCAGCATAAGCCACTTGACCAACTGATTATGCTGTGGCCAGGTTCACAAATTTACGTACCAGTATTTTTCCCAGGAATATTGGCCGGAGCTTCAATTGAGCTCACCTGCATCATTCAAACGCCATGTTTTTTCATATATATGTACTCTCAGTAACCCTAGTTTCAACCTTCAAAAAAATAGAGAGAAAGAAACGAACTTGAAAACCCACAAATCCAAATTAAAGGAGGATGAATACTCTACCTCCTGGAGCACGAGAAGAGATAGGATGAGTGAAGCGATCAAAATCTTCGAAACAGCCATTGATGCTAATTGAAGTATGATTGACACTGGAGAGTAGAGAGCTTAGTTTTGTTTCGAACTCCTTGTTTGATTGCATGAGATAGGAGAAAGGGCCGTGTCAGTATTTATAGCTTGAATTTGAGAATAAAAAGCAGAAAGTAGGTCCAGACTGGACATCCTGCTGGAATGCATTTACGAATCCGAGGTTGTTTTACCGCACTAATTATACTATGGTCTCTTGCTTGGGGATAATATTTTTTATATATATAATTTGGGTGTTCAGACCAGCTTGTGTGCACCATAATTAATTCCCGAGTCCATTGAACATCCTACTAGCCCAATGAGCATGTAAGATACCGCGGGGATGACAAACATCTTAAACTTGGGGTGAGAGGAAAGGAAAGGTCCTTCTTAACCACCAGGCCAAGACCCCTGCTAGCACTTGGGGATAATATTAGACTTAATGGAGATGTTGTTTTGTAGGTTTTTTTTTTTTTAAAAAAAAAAAAGAGTCCAAGGCCTCTTTATTTATTATACACCATCTATCATTTTAGAATTAACAAAATAACACAAATGATAGTGTAAGAACATATTTAGTAAAATCAATTTATTTTTAATATAATTCTATGCGAATTTCTGTATTTTTAAAACAAAAAACACAAGTCTTTATTATCTCAGCCTCTTTTATTCCAAGTGATTAATTAGATGTTATTTAGTGAGTTTGTACAACGAAATCCAATAATGATCTTGTTAATTAGTTAAAAAACTTACTTCATGGTCAATATTTTTGGAAATTCCCAGATGCATTTGTTTAGATGGCATCCAATGGGTTTAGCACATGTTTTTGCCGTTGTATTTTTTAATAGACAGTCTTCACATCATGGAGGAGATGGTTTGCAAAAAGTTATCGAACCCACCACCGTGTGACCGGAATTTGACGCGGAGCCGACCAATCAATGTTGACAAACGACTTCAGGCTATCATATTTCCATTGTCTATGCAATTGCACAAGTATTGGTGCGCACTGAATCTTTCCAATACCTCTATCTGCAGGCACGTCAGCATTCTAACTCTTTATTTGCGAGGGGTGTTTTTTAAGTGTATATTTTAAAATATTTTTATTTGAAAATATAGTTTTTATTTTTTAAAATTTATTTTAGATATAGCACATCAAAACAATATAAATATACTAAGATATTAATTTAAAGCAAAAATAATAATTAATTTTGATGAAAATCAAGTTCACCCTCAATCCCAAACACCTCCCAAGTGCATGTTTAGTATTATAGTAAGTAATTTATTTTAAAAATATTATACACTAAGAGTGAATTTTTAAGCTGTAGAAAATCGAATCAAGGCTGGAGAGCGGTCAGAGCTAAAAGAGAGAGGCATTAGGGTGCCGCGTAAAAGCATTGATGGGTTAATGAACACTGGGCCCAGTCTAGGATAGCAAGAGGCCCAGTGGAGCTTTTGCATAATAATGCATGGACCCAACTTTAGAGTCATGGGCCCTAATTTCAGTTCCTCTTCACTTTGTTTGATTCACTTTTCCCAAACCGAACTCAATAAACTAAAAGCCACATGAAATAATCCGTTAAGAGAAATTAACACTAACTTTAATAATATGTTTTTTTTTTAATTATTGTTTAGCTTCTCACAACTCATTGTGATTGTAATAATGAGTTTTTTTTTTATTTAAAAAAACGATTCTTAATTTTTTTATTCAATTTTTTTTGCATATTATTCTCGAAAAAAAGTCAAATTCAAAAATAACACTAAAATGAAAAACAAAAACATGTATAATAGGTGGCACTTTGAAATTGTGAAAAAAGTTTATCCTAGCCCCCTCTCTTTTTGCTATCAAGTGATCAACTTTTTATTTTTTTTAAAATCTAATTTTGATACCACATTCATTTTCTTTTTTTTTTTTCTTTTTTTTTGCTAAGCAAGATAGAGAGAATTGTCAGATTTCAGCTTAAAGAGAAAACAATTCTTCGGCAATGATTTCAACCACCCAAATAATTAATTTTTTTGTCAATGAGTTTCATCTAATAAAGAAAGTTTTAAATAAGTGTTTTTTTTCCTCAACTTACCTATAAAGGTAAATGTGATCATGCAAATTATTTTGGGTTCAAGTTGATTTTATTTTCTCATATGTTTATTTAACTTTTGATGGTCATAAATATTTTTATCAACGTATTTATGGTGTTTTTCTAGGTATTTTGAATAAAAAAATAAATTGAATAGCTAATTTTAAAAAAACTGAAGGGTCGATTTTCTTGGTCACTAGATCCTATAAAATTAAATTGTGCATTGTTTTAAGGAAAAAAATAGAATGGAAGACATGTTGTCCACCCCTTGAAGGAAAAAAAAAAAAAAAAGGGTCGGGACCAAGCGCCCAAGCTGAGCTAGAAGGCTAGCGAGCCGAGCTATTTTTTTTTTGCTATTTTACATTTGCTTTAAAAAGATTTGATAACAAAATTATTGAACCCAATTAAGTCTATTAGTCAAGTAACCAATTTAATGGGTTAACCCACAATGTCTAGACTATTATTTTTTTATGCGTTTTTGCCCTCAATAAAAAAATATATAAATTCATCATTTGTTATCAATAAATTCTTTCATTTAACTTAAACCTGAAAGAATGCATTTTCACCCCTCTTTTATTTAATTTTACAAATAAATTTTTAAAAATCTTTCTTTTAAAAATATGTTTCATTTAAAATAATCATCATTCACCTTATTGTTGTATAATCAAATAAAAAACAATCTCTTGGATAAAAAAAATTTATTGAGTATAATAACATGCATGACTTTCTATGAGTTAGTGGCTGACTCAAAATTATTTTTTCTTAACTAAATGTTTTTTTTTTATTGATTTCATTCTTCAAAATTAATTTAATTCAAAATTGAGCTTTTTTAATTTTATTTTTAAAAATACTATACCCAAAGTCTTACAAATTAATCCAAGCACAACAAGTGTTTTTTATCTCGATATTATTGGGTTCATGATTGAAATCTATTTTTTTAGAAGACTATCAATGCATAAATATTTCATCGCTTAGTTTTTTTATAGCATGAGCCAATAAACTCGTTGATATTAAAATCCTGTTAGTATTTTGATGACAATTACTTTTCAAAATATTTGTCATTAAAAAATATATAAAAATAATATATATTTTTTTATTTTTTAAAATTTATTTTTGACATAAAAACATTAAAACAATTTTAAAATGAAAAACAAATATTTAAAACAAAAAAAAAAACAATTATATAACACAAAAACAAACAAGCTTTAAAAAACTTTTTGCAGCCATATGGAGTAGTCAGTCAAGAGAAATTAATGCTAAATGACTTTACATATTATGCTAAAATTGTTTTAACATCAATTTTTTTTAATTAAAACAATGAGATGACTTACAAATATAATCAACTCGGATTAATCTATCAAACTAATAATCCAGACCATGAATTATATTGGGTTCAATAATATTTTTTTATAGGTTAATCTATCAAACTAGCGATCCAAGTCCTGAATTATATTGGGTTCAATAATGTATTTTCTATTTAATTATGAAGGTACCAAAATACCAACATGAAACGTAACCCCAACTTTACAGTCCACCTAATACAAAAACTCTAATGCCTGCAAAAGAGAATATGCGTGAACACACTATCTAGATTGCTGAAAAGCAACCAGAGCTGCTTGGTAGTTACCAGTGGAGACACCAGGCAGATTTTGCGGGACACACTAGCTTACACCACTCCTGAGGGGAGCCGTAGAACAAGTTGTCCACCAAGAACACTGCAAATAACCAAACATATGTTAGAGAGATCATCTAAAACGTTAGGTCTGGTGTTTCTGAAAAGAAGGCTCGTTGCCCTAACCCACCTCTTGACATAGTAATAGCAAAAATCAGCGAGAATGAAAGTCTGCACGATTTCTGAAAGTAGGACCATTGAAGGCCACAGTCCATAGCCCAGCGCTGTCAATAGGCGTCCTCGAGTGTCCAATACCTGCATATAGAGATACAATGCATCCTCAGATAGAGTGGCTGTTTAAATGTTTCGTGCCAGCACTGTAATTTATGCCCTCGGATTTGAGGTCGAGCACAAATACTAGCCCCGGCATAGTAATGTAAAGCCTTACAGTGAACCAGAAATAGACAATAAGATAACCATACAAACATATGGGTGCACAAATACGATGCATATGTGTGAGTGCTTCATGTGTGTCCACAGGTGCGGAGGTGGTTGAGCAGAACATTGATGTGTACAAGAATGGTTTTGTAAGAAAAAAAACATAGTCATAACATTATCAGCTCTTCCATTTGTGGACAAGCACCACTGTGCATGCGAGTTCTATGTCTGGTGGTGGTCAAGTGCACCGTGACAATGAATGCCCAGTAGCAATTTAGAAATGGCAGAACCAAGTTACATCGCACAATCTGAAAGGAATTTAAGATGCATCATCAAACCTGGAGGACCCAATGAGCACAACTCAAAAACCTGGCAACTCCAAGTGCGAATACGTAATGTGCTGTGAATGGTTCAACAATCTGAAATCAGAAAAAAGAAAGATGAGCAGGAATGGTCATGTGAAGGTCATCTACACATTAAAAACAATACCAATATCATTTGGGCATCGCCTAAGATGAAAATCTGCACAACCATCAGCCCCATATTTGCAAAATTTATGTTCCAAAAGAGAAAGTTAATAGCACATTTTATTCTCAGTCATACCTTTGTATTCTGCATCACTCGCAGCTGAGGCAACACTGAAATGGATTCAAGGTAAACACAAAAAGCCCAGCAAATCCTGTTGAGTATGTTATGATGCGTGGCTGGATGAATAATCAAAGCAAGTAAAGCACATGGTATCACCTGTTTGAGAAGAAGAAAAAACATGTATTACTTTATAAGGCTGGAAAAAAAAGATGAGCAAATTGAGGCTACAAAATCTCATGATCAAACTACACATTATAAGCCTGATTAAAAGAATGAAAAGAGCTACTACATCATAAAAAATCTGTACATTCCTTTATTTGTGGGTTTAAAACATCATAACCTAAGTGCAAATCTTGCAAATTGATGGCAACACCAACATGAAACCAGGAATGCACATAGCATGCTGGCCCACCAATTCAATAGGCACACGCCACGATGGTTTTGTTTAGGCTCACCTCAGCACTGCATGCACAAGTAACTGATAAAATCTTGCAGGGTGGCATGGTCTAATCAGGGATAGTTAGATGTACATGACAACCTGACTGTTCAAAGACATGGGGAAAATTGCAGTTTAACTTAAATGCTAAAATTGGCAAACTATTAGATCTCCTATCAGAATTGTTTTTGGTTAAATCATTTAATACTTACACCAAATTAATTGATAATCTTGTTGAGGGAAAAGTAAAAACAGGAATACTAAACTAACATGATTAGCTAGCTGATCAAATATCCAAGAAAACATTTGCAGTTTAACTTCATGCTAAAATATAATCACTCCATAATCCTATGTTATCAACACCGAAATTCCAAGAAAAGAAAAGAAATTCTATCTATGGATTATTTCAGTTCAAGAAATGCACAAGACTCACCAAATAGTAAATTGCAAAGTTATCTTTGTCTTCCATGTAACTGGACCTCAAGTTGAAGCGGATCATATAGATTACCCAGAGGGTTGTCAGCAAGGTAGCCGAATCGAGTAGAGTGTGGATGTCATACTCCATGACAAAACTGCAATAGAGCCTAACGACTAAAAATATAGCTGTGAGCTCCTGCGATTTCAGTGAAAGTCCTGCAAAGAACTGAAATTAGAAAAGACCAAGATAGAGACAAAAAAAAAAAAAAACAGAGTTGCGTTGGTGCGAAACACAGACAGAATGTAGAGCATGCGGGTAATCGCAATGAGTTACATGATCGATATTGAAAACTATTACACTAACGAGACAGAGAGCAGCATCTACCGAGCACTTATCTATACATTATACAAAGAAAATTGATCTTGATTTCTTCATTAAAAACAGCTTATCCTCAATTAGCACATTAGACCCTCACCCCCTCAACACAAATTCTTGACACCATCAGATTTCCTCGTATGAAAAGATTAGACACCATACACAGAAAACAAAAGGAAACCCTGGTAAAACCATAATGCAAGATTGACGTAAACCCCGTGACTATTGCACCAAAACCCTGACATCATCCAAAAAAATTTGGATCATTTTTTATGGTGTAAGCCTTTCAGCTTGAAATAACCTGCAAAAGACTCGATAGTCCTCTTTAATAAAAGCAATCTCGAAAAACACAAACCTTTTACACTATACAATCACAAATAGAGCTAAAATGATTAAAATCCACACCCTTTAACAACACAAACAAAAACCCAATTGCATTTACAATCAATTGCTTAGAAAATTAAATCAGCAGAGAAAATCAAGAAAATAAATTTGAGATAATCATAGAAGAAAGAGAGAGATGTATCATATCCATTACCAGCACAAGTCTTCTCCTTCATAAGCTTGTAAATAAGAACAGAGATTCCAATGGAATGAACAGCCTCAGCAGCAACAAAGAGGTTGTCATGATCATGAACAACCATTCTAAGAAAAACCAAAGCTGCCAACCCTGAAACCACCGCTAAGAACACCTTGATCTTCGGTGGTTGCCTCCTTACCCATGTCGCCACTGCCTGGATTGGCCTCTTCGTTGCCTTCATTATATTCCTCCAGCTAAAACTCTCCTCTCTCTATCCGCTCCTAATTTTGATGCGGCGTATAAGTTGCGGGGGAGTGAAGTGATCGCGTAGAATTAAGTAGTTTTGTTGATGTGGTAATAAATGCTAGATCCGTGGATTGTTGATGCCTATTGAGGAGGTACACAAGAGAAGGATGTGATCAAGATCAGCGGAAAGGAAGGGACAAGAACAGAAACAGGGAGTTTGGATCAATGTGAGTTATGTTAGAACACGTGGAGAGGACGAGAGTTTGGTGAGAAGTAAGAGTTGGAAATGGGGCTGTTATTTTGTATTTTTACTGCGTGATGGGATAGGCTGTTCAACAACCATCATCGTGTATGATTATGGTGGGAAGCCCACTTTGAGTTTGTGTGGTCACGGTGGTTGACCTCTTTTTTGTACGGAGCTAGTTTTTCTAGTGCCCTGAAAAAATGGCATTTTCCAACTTCGTGATTAACCGGTCTGCCGTATCTTATTGGTTTAGAAACTCGAGATTCATAGTACATAAAACTTAATCGGGTTCTTAGTAATTTAATTGATTAAAAAAATTATACTGTTTTAATACCTAATGATTTGCTTAATACTACAAGGTGTTTTGACTTTCAAAAATATTTTTAGTATTTTTAGATATTTTTATATATTACTGATATTTAAAATAATATTTAAAAAAATAATTTAAAATATTTTTAATAAAAAAATATTTAAAAAAAAAACCTCAACTAAGCTCACAAAATTAAATTGACAAAAAAAATAATTCTGAGAAACTCATAATATTTTTATTTTTAAAGAACGCTGGATTACGGATTAGCATAGCAACACATTAAACTAATTAAGCATGTGGTTGGTACGTGCGGGAGTGATATCTTTATTTTAAAAAGAACAGGTGGCATTTAGGATTGATCTAATTAACCATAGAGTAATGAAGAGTAAGGTGAGTTGGGTGATCTCTTTTTTTGGAAGTATTTAGTAAAGGCGTGCAATAAAGTTATAAAATGCTTGGACAAGCAACTCCTGTTGACCACGCCTATGGTATTCATATTCATATTCATATTCGAGTATTTATTATCTCATGTTTATTAGATAATTATTTCTTAGATTTCGAGTATTTACTATTTTATTGTTATTTAATATCATAACAAAAACAAAATAATATATACATACATATAATTAAATAAATCAAGAACTATGTATGCTAATAAATTAAATAAACCATGAGTACTAACTAAAAATAAAAAAAATATTATAGTAATTCTCTATTCAAATAAACAATAATAGAAATAGAGACAAATTAAATTGATTGAATAAAAAATTAACATGTAAGGCTGCACATATTAAAATAAAATATTTATTTTAAAGAATAAAGTTCATCTATATAAAAAAATAATATATAGACAGATAGATAAGTAAAAAAAACTCTTTAAAATATAAATACACAACAAAAACAAAGTTTCATTGTTTAAAAAGCTTCTCCAGATAAAATAAAAAATATATATTAATCTAAATAAAAAAACATTTGAGAAAAAAAATTATCAGAAAAAAAACAATTATCAAATGTTGTCAAGCCATGAACCCATCTTTACCCGACCGCTATTTTTTTGGTTGCATTTGAGAGTCTGAGACAGATGATGTGTTGTCTAATTAACCAAAATTATGGTCATTATGATGAACAAAAAAACTATGGCTCAAGTTATTTATCCAAAAACATATTTTATATATATATATACTAGACAATGCCCCCGCGCTTCGCCGCGGGCGGCACAATATTTTTTTCAATATAAAAAATATTAATTATGTGTATTTTTTATTATATATAAATTTAGCTAAAATAATAAATTTGTGCAGAATTCATGTCAAGTGCAAGTTTTTTATAAAATTTATGAATTTAAAATCGATATAAATTTATCTGTTTAGTAGTTTCAAAGGAAATAACCAGCATAAATTTATCATCATCATTAAAAAAGCAAGAAAACTTGGATATCTGAATTATTAAGTTCACTATATTAAGATTAGTTCATTTTATAATTCAATTTAAATCAAACAAAAATAAAATATAAATTGTGAAAATACCTACAATAATCAAATAAAAAAAATAAGTTGTTAATTTTCTATAAAAAAAAAGACGAAAACATAGATTGAAAATTCATCCTGACGTTATTGCCATTATCATTGCTATTAAAGCTAAAATTATTGCTAACATTACTTTCAAAACAATTAAAATAATTAAATTTCCATGAAAAATTAAAAAAAAAAAAGCAAAAGATTTTTTATAAAAAAACAATAACTAAAATTATCATTATTATTGCATAAATAATAAAATCATATAATCTAAAGAACAAATAAAGAAACAAAAAACAAAAAAACAACGAATAAAAGGAAAATAGAGTAATATTACTTTTAAAATGATCACCGGTATAAATTAAAATTTCAGGAAAATCTTTAAAAAAAATCAAAAGATTTTTATTAAAAAATAATTACTAAAATTATCATTATTATTGGTTCGGAGATTAGTGAACAAAAAAACGTAAAAGGAAAAAAAATAAAAAATAATAATAAATTGGTTCGGAGATTAGTCATGGTGTGTCCACGCTGGCCTGGATACCCCGATTATTAAAAAACATATTTGGTCCGAGGAGTAGTGGTGGTGCACTTGAGCTGGCCCGGAGATCGTGGTTATAAAAAAAATATATAAGTGAAAAAAATATATAAGTGAAAAAAAGAGCTTAAGCTGGCTGAGAGACCATGGTTACAAAAAAATGTATAAGCGAAAGAAAACAAAAACAAAAAATTATAAGCGTGAAAGCACTGTAGCAATCCATATTGTTTTTTAAAAAAATCGGCCCAAGAATTAGTCGTGGTGTGCCTAAGCTGGTCAGAGATCCCGGTTATAAAAAAAATATATAAGTGAATAAAAAAAATTATAAAAAAAGAAAAAAAATATGGGTTCGGGGATTGTCGTGGTATGCATAAGTTGGTCTGGACACCCTGGTTATCAAAAAAATTTGGATATGGAGATTAATCGTGGTGCATTTAAGCGAGCTCGGACACCCTGATTGTAAGGCCCGGCCCACTCCCCCTTGCAGAATATTGTCCGCTATGGCTCAGCCCAAACTCGGCGTCCACGCCTCACGGTTTTATTCTTGGCAGCCCGCAGGCCCCAAAACGCGTCCTACAAGGTTAGGTACCACTTGCCTTAATATGCCCTGGCTCTGGACACTCTTCTTTCGATGTGGGATATTACAACCCCCCCACCTAAAGAACGAGTCGTCCTCGGCTCTGATACCATATGTAAGGCCCGGCCCAATCCCCCTTGCAGAATATTGTCCGCTATGGCTCAGCCCAAACCCGGCGTCCACGCCTCACGGTTTTATTCTTGGCAGCCCGCAGGCCCCAAAACGCGTCCTACAAGGTTAGGTACCACTTGCCTTAATATGCCCTGGCTCTGGACACTCTTCTTTCGATGTGGGATATTACACTGATTATTAAAAAACAAAAAACCAAAAAAATATATAAGTAGAAAAAAAAAATATATATATATATAATAAGAAAAAACGAAAAAAATAATAAGTAAAAAATATTAAAAAAAGGCAAAAAAAAAAGCAAAAACGGAGGGAAAAAAAGAAGAAAAAGAATAATTAGAAAAAAAAACAAAAAACAAAAAAAAATATTAAGTAAAAAAAAAGGCAAAAAAAAAAAGAAGCAAAAACGGAGGGAAAAAAAGAAGAAAAAGAATAATTAGAAAAAAAAAAAGAAGAGACGAAAAGAGAGAGTAAAAAAGCAAGAAAAAACGAAAAAAATAATAAGTAAAAAAAAGACAAAAAAAAAAGAAGAAGCAAAAACGGAGGGAAAAAAAGAAGAAAAAGAATAATTAGAAAAAAAAAAGAAAAAACAAAAAAAATATTAAGTAAAAAATAAAAAAAAAGGAAAAAAAAAAGAAGCAAAAACGGAGGGAAAAAAAGAAGAAAAAGAATAATTAGAAAAAAAGAAGAAAAAAAAAAAGAAGAGACGAAAAAAAGAAGTAAAAAAAGCAAAAAAGCAAAAAAAAAAAAATCTCTACTGTCGCAATCCACAGTGCACTGTGTCTGTGTGCACAGTGCACTGTGCACAGTAAATGTGGGGCAAAAAAGGCAAAAAAAAAGAAGCAAAAACAGAGGGAAAAAAAAGAAGAAAAAGAATAATTAGAAAAAAAAAGAAAAAACAAAAAAATATTAAGTAAAAAATAAAAAAAAGGAAAAAAAAAGAAGCAAAAACGGAGGGAAAAAAAGAAGAAAAAGAATAATTAGAAAAAAAAAGAAAAAAAAAGAAGAGACGAAAAAAAAAACATTAAAAAAAGCAAAAAAGCAAAAAAAAAAAATCTCTACTGTCGCAATCCACAGTGCACTGTGTCTGTGTGCACAGTGCACTGTGCACAGTAAATGTGGGACGCCTTTTATTGTTTAGTTAATATATATATATATCAAAAACACTTTAAAAACTATGATAATCCTATCTATGGCAAGAAGAAAACCAAAAAACCATCAAAATATCAAAATGAGCTCAAAAATGTTTTTTCATGAACTTTAAATATAAAAAAAACACATAACATAAGCTTTTCTTGTCAAATGAAACCACCATAACTTGAAATTTTTTGGATTTTTTACATTATTTTCATTTATTGATATCAAAAAAATAATTAAAAAATAAAAAACATCAATTTAATATATTTCTAAATAAAAATAACTTCAAAAAAATAATTTTAACCATATTTACCGACAGTATATCGAAAAATTTGTCAGGAGTGAACATTGTTAACTATCTTGTTCCCACAGTTCCTTTTTGAATTCCAATAAACCCAAAATCCACCATAACTTGGAAAAGCCCACTTTCCTTGTCCTTTTAGCCACGCACAGATACTGCCTCAGGAACCCCTCTTCCCTCTTTTGAATTTACAACGGTCGAATCCGCTCTGAAACAGTGAAAGCCCTAAAATCTCAATCACTCTCTTCCAATTCAAAAAAAATCTTTCTTTTCTTCTCCTCCTCCTTCTTCTTATATAACAATTCGATTAAAAAATGGGTACTTCAAATCACACTCAAGCGGTAACTTCAGATCGTGAAAAATGGGATAAAGTGTTTGGCGGGCTAGTAAAATTACTAAAGAATCAACAAGAACAGCTCGAAAATCTTTTAAAAGAGAGGAAGATCCTTGAAGGTCGCATAAAAACGCAACACGAGAGTTGGGTTTCAGATACTCGTCTCTATGAGGATTATATTTTGCAGGTAAGTTTATTTTTTTGTGGAAAGTTTGGTTCTTTTTGGATTTTAAAATTAGGATTTGAAAGTTTGGGGCGTTTGTGATGTCTTGAGTAGATTAAGAGGGGTTTGGTGGAGAAAGATATGGCGTGTTTGCTTGAGGCTGCTAAAGGTGATTTGATGTTAGGGTTGAAGCAGAAAGAGGTTTCTCTTCACAAATTGAAACTAGGTCAGTTGCTTTTTTTCGTGGTTTGTAAATAATTAATGTGAAAATAATGGGAATTTTGAGGATTTAAGTATCTTCTGCAAGTTCTGATTTCAATATAATATAGGCTGAATGATTAAAGATTTTCTTTATATATATATATTCAATAAAGTATATGGGATGCATTCTGAAATTAGGTAAAAAAAATTTCAAGTGTTTTTATGCATTTTTTGTAGAATTTTAGAATCTGTTGCGAGATTCTTGAATATGAGATGAAGTGAGTTGGGACTAAACCATTCAATCTTTTTTTCCATGTTGTGATAAGAAGAGAATGCTTTCTATAATTTTAATGATGGCATGAACAAAAGGGATTATAGAATATAGTAAGACACTGTTGTACTTGAGATATCTTGTTGGTATAGGAGTGATACTCCTTTGACTAAAGTGGTTTTTTTAAAGTTTTATGAGAATTGCATATAAAATGACTTCACAAATTTCATCCTTTCCAACTATCTTGATTCAGATTTATTAGTCTTTACTTAGGTGTTGATATGTGGTGAGTTTCACATAGATTATGTTGCTGGGACTGCACTTGTTCATGAAGGACTTTGTAATGGCTTATCTACATGTTTGAAGTTTGCTTTATTTGATTGGTGTTTGTGATTGCAGAGCAAACAGAAGACGAATTGGCAGATTTCCGAGCATTGTTTAGCTGCCTCTCTCAGACCATAAAAGTATGTTCCATTTCATATTTTGATTCTTAGGGACTTTTCCTCAAATACCATTGTAATATTTTTAATTTTCTGCTTGATATTTATCAGGCAAATTCTGAAGAAACTGCCAATGGAAAGGATCCCAGGCATAGTGATTTAAAATCTGGCAAAGCTAAAAAGTTGGAAGCCGAAGTAGAAAAGCTAAAGCTTGAAAACGAGAAGCTTGTTTTCGAAAAGAATTCTGAAGTATCTGCTTCCCAGAAAAGGAAAACTTTTGTGTGGAATCAATATGATATTCTAGAAAGTAATCTCACCATTAAATTAAGGATTAAAGAAGCTGAAGTTGAAAAGGCGAATGAGAAGATAGCAGAAGTTCTTGCCATCTCAGAGTCGCTCCAATCCTCTAATGATGAGAAGGATGAAATTATTCAAAGATTTAATAATAAGGTGGCCAAGATGGAAGCTGACACAAAGAAATGGAAGGAAGACACTTCTAAACTCTCCCGGGAGTTGGAACTGTTAAGAAAGTCAAGAAGTGCCCAAATTACACCTGTAATGAAACCTTGTAGTGCACCATTCGGAACTTTCACTCTGGGAGTCAAAAGCTGTGGCAAAGATTATAACCTCGTTGGCAGGAAAGTATTAAAATCCGCTGTTCCTTCCAAGGATGCTGAAAAGGTACTAAAGCATTGTCTGTGGTTAGATTTTGGTATAACATGATGACTGACTTGGTATGTACATCATTGGAGGTCTGGTATAATCTTTTTTCTCTTACGTATGGAAGAGCAAAACTACATACCAGCTTTTAGAAAACCCTATCTGTTGGAAGACCATTGTATATTCACCATTATAGCGGAGAAAACCATCTGATTACAACATCAATCATCGCTTAAAAAAATGCCCAAATATCAAATTTGCTTCTTGTTCATTCATGTTGTCATGCAGTCCTTGAGTTGCATGTTCATCTACATCATTCTTTGTGATTTGTCCATAGCAAAACCTTTCGAACCTCAAAATACTAGACATTTTGTCTTGATCCTATAAGGTAATTGTACTTAAAACAGTTTTTGATTTCAGGTTAGCAGAAGCTTGAAAAAGAAAAGGATGGAGGTTACTGTTTTTGAAGCTCCAAGAATGTTCTCTTCATCCTTCAAAGTTCCTAAAGTGAAGGTCACATCTACTCCTGTCTAAATGTCACCTCTCACACCATTAACCTTTCAGCTTAACAAAGTAGCAGCTCCTCCCTGCAATTTTTCATTCAGCTCTAATGTTTGGCTCTGTATAATTCTCTTTTCTGTATTATAGTCGATCTGATGTAAGTTAAGTTGTTGCCCAGACTTTAGGGAAATCCATTCTTTTCTTCGACCTTATTGTGCAGTGTAAGTTAGCTTAGGTTGCATTGCTGGATTTAGAAGGCCACTCTTTTGCCGCCCCCCCACCCCTCTCCCGTCACTTGCTGGAAAATTCGAACATATCCTGTACTGAAACAGGATTCTAACATTTTGTTATCTTCTCAAATGAATATACAATATCTAAAACTGAAAAATCTGTGTTGCCAGATATCTATAAAATGACAAAATAAACTTAATTTTCACCAGAATTTTACAAGTACAGTGGTAAAACCATAGAAGATTTCAACGTATTCGAAGATTATGCTCATAACTAACGACTAATTAGACCTCCATACAATTGGAGACCACATGGACTGAAAAGAAGACCTGTAATTTACCATCACCAGAAGCACCACCACCAACACCGCCAATCCCCAAGGCAAGTTCCAGTTCCTATTATCCGCCGAGCCATACTGTGCTTTTGTGTTGGGAAACATGAAGGTCTCAACCTTAGACGCAAACATAGCCAGAAATATCAATAGCACAGGCAAGAACAAGAGTAACAACTTGAGGTTGATCAGTGTGTGCTGCATCCGGTTCTTGTAACTCATAAATGACGATACAGACAGGAGGAGAATAATTATAACGAAAATAGCAACTAAAGGAAAAGGGGGTAGAGACATGGAGGCTAGAGTACGCCGTGTCCACTCGTGCTTCCATGCAGGCCCCCTTGGATCTTTCAACAGCCATGCCATCCCTCTATCTCCCTCTCTCTTTCTCTCTCGGAAGTATTCTCCCTATATTTCTCGAGGTTACTTCTGCTCTGAAAAGGGTTATAATTATATAGGAGGATGGAGGGTTCTGAGTGTCTGCTTTAGCATAAATTCTGGGGTTTCGATTCTTAACCGACTATGTATCTTTTGGACTCGTGCCCACTTAGCTGGTATTGATACCAAAACAATTTTCTAGTAACGTTTATTACTTCGTGCATATCTGTCGAGAAATATGGAAAGAGAAGGAATATATTCTAACATTTTTGACGCCTTTTACATGATTGGATACTTTGTGACGTGGTAACTTCGACGAGAGTTTGAAAGACAAGCCTCCCATGCATTTCCAGAGTTTATCCACCCACGTGTGTTGTGGAAACAGAGCTTATTTTACTCTGTTAGCCACACAAACAAACATTTTCTAAATGTTTTAAACAAAAAAAATGGTGTAAAAATTAAATATATTTAGTTGAAAAAACAAAAACATAAAAAAAAATATTTATTAATCATTTAAAACGGGTTTTTGTTCTATATTTTTACTGTCTTCATTTTTTATCATGAGATACTAACTAAGCTCTAATCCAAAAACCTTGAAAAAAGTAGAAATATTATAATTTAATTTAAAAAGAAATTGAAGTAAAAGAAGTTAAAATTAATATTTTTTTCATATAAAAAGTGGAATTTCTTTATTTAAATATACAAGAATACGGGGAGACATATACTCTCGGTAAGTGAAAATTGGTCGTAACAAACTCTACATGCTAAAACAAAACTTTAAACTAAAATTATCTATACAGCTAAACCATAACATGGTTTCACTGTGCAAGTGAGTACTGTTCACGCAGACTCATCGGCACTATTCATGTGCACTTTGACCCGGTGCATCGCGGGTGTATGTCCTCTTTTTTTTTTCGTTTTTCAACAGTGTATGAACGAAAATAGCCCCCGAAAAAGACAAAAAACGTCGTCTTTTCCAGGGGCTGGACGGTCATTGACCGGTCCGGCCCGGCCCTGTTCGGCCTGCCGGTTTTTTATTTTTTTAATATTAGAATGAACAGTGCATCGACGGTTTCGCCCCCCGAAAACGACAAAACCAAGGGCTGGGTGTGAGGGGCGTTCCGGTAATTAGCCAATTTTTTTGTTTTTTTTTTCGCTGACAACTGTTGGAGCGTCGCCAGACGCGCCGTCCGTCCCAACGCTCACGCGTTTTTTCGGACGGCGCGTGCGGCTTCATACGGCGTCGGAAAATGCCCAACCGGCGTCTATAATGATTTTCAGGCATGTTATCTTCCATATGGGGCGGCGCGTGTAACAAGATGGTTTCCGGAGACGTGTCAATGGCCGTTTCAATTTTCACACCCACTTTCTCTCTCCTGCCTGCGCCAGCTGACGTCAGCTAAGCTGTTTTTTGTCAAAGTTCATTTCAGTCCCTGAACATTTTAATTTGTTTTTCTGGCCCTTATGTCTATTAAATAGGTTTTGATTTGTTTTAATTTCGTCCTTCAATTGAAATTGATTAGGTATTGAAGTTCCAGTTCAGTCCTCATTCTTTTAATTTTGCGGGGTGGGCTGGAATTCTAAATATTTTTGGTATCAAAGTTTTGATTAATTTCAATTTCATCCTTCCATGCAAATTTATTATAAATCCTTAATATTTTAGGTATCAAAAGTTTGATTTCTTTCAATTCTATCCTTCTATGCAAGTTAATTATGGATTTCAGTTTCATTTCATTCCCAGTTCTTTTAATTTCTGGTTTTGTTTTGAATTATTTGATTTCAATGTTTGGGTTTACTTCAATTCTGTCTTTTAAATTAAAGATATTATTGAAAGTATATCAAATTAATTATATATTTGTATATTTATGTCAAATTAAAGTATGTAAAACTAATATTATGTTCAAATATTTATTGAATATTATCGCCTAAAAATATATAGAGGGAGAGGAAAAATGACCTAGGATTTTTTTAATAACAGAAATTCATATCAGTATTCTTAAATACATTTAATATAATAATACGATGAATAAATCTTATAAAAAAAATATATTGGCTTCAAGATTAAATTTTGTGTTCTTTTGTTTAAGTTTATTTCTTGAAATAAATTTGCAGTGTTTTGACTTTTTAATTATATATTTGTATATTTATGTCAAATTAAAATATGTGAAACCAATTATATGTTCTAATATTTATTGAATATCATCACCTAAGAATATATATATAGAGAGAACAAAATAGCCTAAGATTATCCTTTAAGATTATCCTAAGAATGTATATGTTTGAATATTTATTGAATATTATCGCCTAAAAATATATTGACAGAGAGGAAAAATGACCTAGGATTTTTTGAAGGACAAAAATTCATATCATGTTTTCTTAAATATATTTAATATAATAATATAATTAATAAATCTTATATAAGAAAAAATTGCCTTCAAAATTTAATTTTGTGCTCTTTTATTTAAGTTTATTTCTTTACAAGGATTTCCAATGTTTTCATTTTTAATATTTTAGATATAATATTACTGCGGAAAAAAAACATCTCAAAAAAAATGTTGACAAATTTACCTGCATTATCTACAAGTCAAATTACAAAATATACAAGTCACTTCCCGTTTCTACTAGATTGTTCTTTTTAAACGGCAAATAAATAATTATAGCATACAAAAAAATTAAGTTTATGTTTGAAAAACAAATTATAATATTTTTATTTCTAATATGTCTGATATTTATTGAATATTATCGCATAAAAATATATTAAGAGAGAGGGAAAATGACTTTGGATTTTTTGAATGACAAAAATTCATATTTTGCCCTATCTGCAGTATTCAAGATCTGTGAAGGCAAATCAGACATGTCACCATTACCAACACTTAATATCCATTTGGAGAACTCATGAATATTATCCTTTTCTTCAGAAGTTAGGCCATTTGTAGAGAGACACATGTTTTCTATAAGAGTCAATACAGTGAACCTGGACCACAAAGCTGAGTAAAAAATTATGATTTTCGATAACTGGGGTGTCTGGGTCAGCTTATGCGCATCACAATAAATCTTTGAACTTAATTTTTTTTTACAGTTTTCACTGTTTATTAATATTTTAAAATGTTTTTTCCTCTTCTTTTTTTCAGGCTTCTTTTTTTTTTGTTTTTTTTATACTCGCGGTGTCCGGGTCAGTTTATATGCACCACAATTTTTTCCTCACATATATATATTTTTTATAACCGGGGTAGGTTACACGTGTCACGAATAATCCTTTGAAATTGTTTTTTATTTTTTTTCAACTTATAAATTTTTTTATAACTAGAATGTCAAAGCTAGCTTACGTGCACCATGACTATTATTTTGTACATAGCCAAAGGAGATCACAATTTCAAACAGTAATAAACAGTGATTTGAAATGTGGTTTTCGTTTTTCATTACTATTTAAAAAAATTGATTGAACTATGATTCTGGTGAGATATGACAAGAGTGTTTGGTAATGCGTTTGAAAATCGCTTTTGAACAAATTTTAACCTTTTTCAATTTTAAATTAAAAAAAGTGTTTCTGCATGATTTTGATGTGCTAATGTCAATTTTTTTTTAAAAAAATTAAAAAAAATACAATACATTAAAAATCAATTATTTTTCTACATATAAAAAAGCCTAGCTCGTATTTCCTATATTGAAATTTGAATATCAAAACGTGCAAGGGAACGACGCCGTCGCATCAAGATCCGCTACTTCTACTACTGACTCAATACGACATCGTGTAGACTACCCCTGAAAGTCTGAAACAGCTCTTTCTCCTCGCCCAAGTCCTGAACTCCGAACACAGGGTTTTCCAAAACTGTCAACCTCCATAGAAGCTGTCTCCGTATCTTCTCCAGGTTTTCTTTGAAAAGATGCTGTCAGAGGATGCAAAGCCCGTGAAGAAAGAAGATAAAGAAAGAACAAGGAGGAGGAAAGGAAGGGAAGAGCTTGAGTGCCATACTCCAAGCCAGGAAAAAGAACCCTGCAAATGCTGGTTCTTTAGCTACAAAAAATGGGTCTGAAGTTACCAAAGTTAAGAAAGAAGAGCCCCAAGATGACGATTTTGATGAACCCATTAAGGAAAGGGCAAGGGTTCTTCTGGTTCTGGCTCTAGACCCGTAGCTAAAGTTAAGAAAGAAGAAGCCAATTGCGATGATGTTGATGATGATCATAAACCCATCTTCTAAAAGACCCCTGCTTCCAAAACTGATAAGGTGATTTGGTTTTCGTTCCTTCCTTATTACGTGTGTTCCTTTTCTAGAAGTTGAAGTTTTTGGTCTTGTATTTCATAAAGGTGTGGATTTTATAATTTTTGCTCAGTCCCTGTGGCTTGCTGACAGATAGAAGTAGTGTGTGGAAGCAAATCTTTTAATTTCTCTGGTACTGAAATGGTGAAAAAGATGTGATTGAAGTGTAAAATTCTGGGATTTTTTTACTTTTCTGTTTTTAATTTAGATAGAAGAATGGACTTGTTTGATTGATGGGTATGGTTTTGTACTATTTTGCTGATTGGTTTGAGATAAAGGAAATGAACAAGAAGAGAGTAAAAAAAGTGGAAGGGAGTACGATGCCAAAGGGGTCTGTGGCAGCTGAGCAGAATGTGAAGAAAAGGGAGAGGAAGGTCTGTGATTTTTCTGGACAGAAGAGAGATCCTCCTGAGGAGGTAATGTAGTTTAGTTGATTTGTTTGGTTTTTTTCCTTCTTATTTTCCTGATTTTTAAGCAGGATGTGTGTTGCATTCTATGATTGCAGAGAGACCCATTAAGGATATTTTATGAGACTCTGTTTGAGCAGATTCCGGACAGTGAAATGGCACAATTCTGGTGAGAAATTTTGTCTTAATTTTTTTTTGGTGATGTCACACCTTCTTTAGGGTCCAGTCCCTTTGTTATCACACCAAAATTTCGGTCCTGCAAAAAGAAGGTTGTTGTTAGCTACGAAGGACCTGCTTATCACCAATGACGCCTTCCCTGACCCTCTTTGTACCTTTAACGAGGGCACCATGATCTTGCAAACTCTGAAGCTGTAGTTATTTGAATTTATCATGCTGGCTTAAAAACTGATGGAATTGTTTGAGCTTTGATAATAAAGAGTGGTAAAACCAGTGTGCCCTAACTAAATTTACTTGAGAGTTTTTGATACGAAGCGGATGAGGAAGGCACTGGATAGGTTTTATTCTCAACAGCAGACATGAAGGCGTGCCTCTTGGTAAGCAGATAACACAATGTTTGCACGGCTTTTCTACCCGTGCACAAATGTTTCACATTTTACAAATGACTTGCATGGTTCAAGGTTGTAAACAAGAGTTCGCAAAAGGCTTGCCATGTCTTAGAAAGATGCAGAGCATCAGTGCATAAAATCAGCTAAATGGATCATGATGCAAAATAGAAATCTCATAAATGTCTACTTAGAAGCATAAATATACTGCACGGGTGTTTACGTATTTAATCACCTTCTTTTTGGTTTCGATTTTTCCTACTTTCAAGGATTAATGGGTCTAATTCCCAATCCAGCCTCTCATTTGATGTTTGGTTGTTGAGGATGTGTAGGTCATATGAGAAGATTGTGGGCTACTTATGGTGCCTGCAATGTAACCATATAATGAATTGTGTAGAATCTGTTGCTTTTGCCAACACTAACACAAGCATTTCTTTGGTGATGTATTGAAACAACATCAGTTGTCCTTTATTGTAGTTGCTTATACTAGATTATAGTAAAAGGGTTTGCTCCCTGAATTGTAGTTTTATTGGCATAAATTCACATATTATTTCGAGGACATGGCATCTTTTTATCTAGGTATCTTTAACAAAGGTCACAACGTGCTATTTTCATGTTGGACGTTTGTGGCTGGGTAGCCATTTTTTTTAATGAATTCCTTCGAATTTGACATGCAAAATATGTAATTTGTCTAAGAGCAATCACAGCTTCTTTTTTCTCAAAAATAGTGGTAGGTGAGTGATCAGATGAGACAGTGTTGTGAATGTTGACTCCCTTTTTTGGATTTGAATGTTTACTATCTTTCTAAGGATTGCCCTTCTAGTTAGTATTGAGGCCAATGAAAAACAAGTGTACAGATCATCTCATATAGTATGATTTGATCTGATTGTTTTTGCTGATTTTTGGATTTGAATGTTTACTATCTTTGTGATTGATTATTGAATTGTCTGATTTATGATCACGATACTTATATTCTGTTTAGGGTGCATTTTTAAACAGGGCTGCATCTGCTGTAATCGCAGGTTGATGGAATCTGGTTTGCTCCCAATGGAAGTGGCCAGAAAAGGTTATGATAAGAAACAGAAAAGGAATAAGTTCATCTCTCCGGTGAAAGCAGTTAGTGTCACCAAAAAAGGCACAATAATCTGCAGCATCTTCAACCAAAACGAAGACAACAGTCTCCAAGGTATTCCATGATCTGATGAAGCTGTGGATAGCAATCCCAGAATCTTAACAGAAGGCTCCTCCTTACCATGGACATTTTAATCAATTGAAGCTTTTGCTTTTTCTGGGAATTTTCTGCCTTCTTTTGGTGATATTCGTATGATACCACTAGTATTATTTGTTTTCTACTTCTTTTTACTAGAATGAAGCTGATTGTTGCTTAGCTTTGTTGTTTATCAGAACTAATTAATTAGTTCTTGTAGTCTCAAAAATAGTTTAACAAGCTTTTATTTTAAAAACACATTCTTCTTTGATGTAATTTCCCCATCTCATCTTCTCTAAGTTTTAAAAAAAAATCATGGAAACCACGAAAAATATAAGTTGTTAACAAACTTAGAAATAGAAATTGAATAATGATTTTAAAAAGAAAATATATTTAAATTTTTTTATCTATAACACATCTCAAGTTTTTTATTTATTGCTTTCATTTTGTTTATGGTCTTGCTTTGTTATTTCTTTACCCACATAAACTAGATTGAGACGTTTTACCTTCTCTTTTCTAAATATAATTAGCAATTAAACAAGGTGGAATAAGAAAGAGTATTAAAGATTGTGGTGTAAAATAATTTTTAAAATAGTTTTTTATATTTTTGAGTTACATCAAAACTAAAAAAAATATTAATTTAATATTTTTCAAAAAAATTAGAGATATTTTTCAAAAATTTTATCTAAAAATAAAAACTATACCGAACTCCAAGTCAACATTAAGATTTACGAGTCAAGATTTTGAACAAGACGAAATGTACTTTCCAGGTTAGTTTTCCTTTTCACTGCAATTATTACCTCCGGTAGCAATCATCGTTACTTTAACGGCCACCCAATCAGCTTATTTTGTCCCAGAGTCAGCATTTGAACACGTGTCACTATTGGAGAGTCTCATGGCTCCTAGCTGAATCTTGCCGCCCTAATTCATCTTGATTGATTGAGAGTGTTATGCAGGGATTAGCAGCACTAACTACCATTCATCTATTTATTTATAAAGAATATTTTTTAACTCATGATTTATTTATAATGTCCATTTCGATCAATCAGACGGTCCGGAGAATGCCAATGCGATGTTATGATTTACGCCCATTAATTTATATCATAAATCTCGTGTGAGTCCATCACCATCACCATCACCATCACCATCACCACCGTACATCACCACATTCAAAGTCGAGTCATTCTCCGAAGTGAAAAAGATAAAGTAATGCTGTAGACTTTTGTATTTCCGAATCACTTGACTTATTTTTAACGTTAGAAAATCACCGTGCGGGGGTCAATGACATATTGACATCAGCTATCCTTAAATCTCACCTCTTTTTAAGGATAGAAAAGGAACCTAAATTTTTCCACTCCTGTCACCTCTTCTCACGGTCGGATTGAATAACCTAGACTTTTGTTTTTTATCGACAAGTTTTAAGTTAATTTCTGAACCATTGATGTTAAATTAAGTTAATATCAAAATAACTTTTGAATAATAAATTTATTAATAAATAGCTTTCAATCAGGATTTTAAAACTTGAATGTTGTCAGAAAAAAAACTTAACTAACCCAGTAGAAAAACTAGATTGATCAAAGTGATTTGGCTAATTCAAGTCTGATTCGGTTAAAAATCAATTATTAGATTAGTTGATTATTATTTTTAAAATAGTAATATTTTAATTATATATTTTTTAAAATAATATTGACTTAGTTTCAATTATTTTAAGAAAATAAAATTTATGAAATCAACTCTCACAACATATAACCTAGACTTTATTGCATGTTTATTCGGTTTTAAAATTATAGTTTTTAAAAATCATGACGTTGTGATAAAAAATTTGAGATATACCTAGTAAGTTTTGGATTTAAATTAAAATATACTTACTTTGTAAAAGTTTGAAACAATCAAAATTTTACTCTATTAATATAAATTCACAAAAAAATACCTAAAAAATGATGTTTACTCGAATAAAAATAAAATAAAATTATACTTACAAGTAAACCATGGTCACACACTCGTGTAATCAACACTATAAACCCTAGACAGAAATCTCGTTCTAGCTTTTAACGACGCGTGGCAAATTGCCATCCCTTTTCTTGTTTCATAAACAAGAGAAACCGTGTCTCCAAGGAACACAATTTCTCCCTATACCTCTCTACCCCCTCATACCTTCTCCTCTTAAAAGTGTCAATCTCTCTCGCTCTCTCAGCGAAAGAGAGAAACCCCCCACTTATTTTATTTTTCTCTCTTGAAGGAGAAAAAAATCAGAGGGAGTTGAACTGGGAGAAAGAAAGCAGAGAAACAATGGCATTCAGGCATGGTTACTGTACTCTGTACGATGAGTTCGGGGATGATGAAGTCGAGGTTGCTGAGATCTTATCAAGTTTCCCTCGTTTAATTGCTATGTCTAAGTATAGTTCTTGGCTTCCATACACATGGAGAGGTAAAAGGAGGAGATCAGCGGAGGCCAATTTGGGCCCACGACCCGCCGTTCAATCACCACTAACATCAGTATCACCTTCGCCGTCACCAATTTTATCTGTTTCTGTGGGTCCTGCTATTACGACCACCACCACTCCTATTGCTGCCTCTGAACCTGAGAAACCCATCACCGTCAAAGTTGAACCGGCGACTAGCCCTGCAACACCCCTGTCTTTCTTTCCTAGTGAATTAGATGAGAGGCCTAAGCGCCTGAAGAGGAAAGTCTCTACTGAAAAGGTATATTCTTTAAAACTTTGCTTCTTTGACGGTCCCTTTCAATTCCCTGTTTGGACATGATCATACGTGGAGTTTGTTTTGTGATTTCTGTTTAATTTTATGGAATTTTGATTCCTGTGTTTTATCTGTAATTGTAATTCTTTAATGGGGCTTTATTTTCGCTTTATTTTCCTAGACTATACTATACTTTTTCTTTGACAAAAATAAAGATGCTTTATTTGCTAATATTCCATGGGACATATGCAGAGAAGAGAGGATTTGCTGAAGATTAAAAGCCAATTTACTAGGAGCAATGAATTTCTAAGAGGGGTGGGTTCTCTTTATTTTCAAGATTTCTGGAATTGTTTTTGTCCTTTTCTTGGATTTTCCCCATACATGGGAAACAGTAGACGGGGTTACTAAATATATCCTTCATGTTAAATTGTCGAAACAGGAGATACAAAAGGTGACTCTATATCATGAGCAATTGAAAGCTATCAATTCACGGTGGAGAGCAAGAAAACAAGAGGTAACTCGTCGTTTTCCTGATGGATCAATGCTCCTTTTCTTCTTTTTCACTGCTTTACTTGAGGCTGTTGCTTGATTATATAACTGACCTCTGTTTTCTGCTAAAAATTTGCAGCTAACCATGGGTGTTATTAAAAGAGAAGATCAGCTGAATCTTCTACGAATCAATTTGGGGCAAGCAACTGTTAAATGTCCTGATCATGTTGGTGATGATCAATCTCGTCTTTCTCTGCGCATGCCTGGCATCACAGTTTATCAGCAGCAGCCATTTTTGACAGATAAGATTGCCAACAATCAAGAAATGGGCTGTGACCATCCAGACCCTTGTGGCCAAAGGGTGTTCTTGCTCCCATCCACGACTTCTAGTACCAGTGATGTTATTGGCCCACGTAGCATCCCTGATCTCAATCTAGCAATTGGGCAGCCTTCTTGGATGAACACTGAAGTTAAACAACAACTGGTTGGTGACAAGAGTACTGTGGTTAATTTGGATAATAAGGCCATCACTGTGAGGAGTGCTGTTAATAAGGCCACGGCTGCTGCTGAGGCAAGACGACGAAGAAGGATTCTCATTTGCAAGAAGAAGATTTCTAGTGTCTCCAGTAAATTACGACGATCCCCACTTAAATGATCTTGGTGTTTTACATCTTCGATCTCATCTATATAGTAATTAAAATCGAGATATGTTAGTGATAGTTCGGTGTCTAACTGTAAACTAGAAGATCTCCAAAGGAGATGATTTTTGGTGAGTTATATTATGTTCCCACGTGTTTGCACAGTTAATATTATAAGAGTTGAAAGGCTCAAGAGTTCTTTGTCGTTGCTTGGCTACTAGTAATGTAGTTTAAGCTTATTTTATTTATTATTACTTTGTTTATTTTCTCTTTTGAATGATTATTGTCGCTTGTGATGGTTAGTAAATTATAAAATGCTGCAATTTTATTGATTAATTTTAACTATAGATGGTCTGGAATGACAGGGCAACTAATTGTTTATATAAACAGTTAATATTTTATTTTTATAATTTATTATCAATATTGTTTTGCGGTTCGCTTAGTTAAAGAGTTGGTCAGCTGATTTAATAGCAACTAATGGCGAGAGTTATTTTGGAGAGTCAAATCTTTAAAATGGTTCTTTGAATAATGTATATATGGTTTTTTTATTGATGTGTGCTCCAATGGTAAAAACTATTTTGAAGAGCTATTTTTTTTATATTATTTTAAATATAGTGCAATTATTTTATATGTAGTTTAATTATGCAATTAATAGAAATATGTTATATAATTAAATAATTATTTTTAAAAAACCCTCCAACAATATAATTATTAATTCTGTATATAATTTTTTACTCTTGCTGAGGTATTTTTAAATAAAAATAAAAATAAAAATAAATATTTTATATATATATATATTACAATATATATAAAAGGCGTGAGGTTTTTACTGTGCATCCACGCACAGTACATTGTGTATTACAACATTTTTTTTTGTTGCTTTTTTTTTTCTGCTTACGTTTTTTTTTCCTCTTTTTTCTGCTTTTTATTTTATGATTAGCTCCTCTCTTTTTTTCGTTTTTTCTTTTTTTTCCTAATTATTGTTTTTCTTTCTTTTTTTCCTCCGTTTTTTGCTTCTTCTCTTTTTTGCCTTTTTTTTTTTTGTATTTTTTCCTTATTATATTTTTTTCATTTTTTTCTAATTATATATTTTTTCTTTTTCTACTTATATATTTTTTTGGTTTTTTGTTTTTTAATAATCGGGGTATCCGAGCTCGCTTAAATGCACCACGATTAATCTCCATATCCAAATTTTTTTGATAACCAGGGTGTCCAAGGCAACTTATGCATACCACGACAATCCCCGGACCCATATTTTTTTTTTCTAAAATGCTTTCCTGCAGGTACATTTTTTTTCTTTTTTTTATACTTTTTTTTATTCACTTATACATTTTTTTTATAACCAGGATCTCTGACCAGCTTAAGCACACCACGACTAATTCTTGAGCCGAATTTTTTTAAAAACAATATGGATTGCTACAGTGCTTTCATGCTTATGCTTTTTTTTTCTTTCGCTTATATATTTTTTGGTAACCATGGTCTCTCAGCCAGCTTAAGCTCTTTTTTTTCACTTATACATTTTTTTCAGTTATATATTTTTTTTATAACCACGATCTCCGGGCCAGCTCAAGTACACCACCACCACTACTCCCCGGACCAAATCTGTTTTTTGATAATCGGGGTGTCCAGGCCAGCGTGGACACACCATGACTAATCTCCGAACCAATTTATTATTATTTTTTATTTTTTTTCCTTATACGTTTTTTTTTTCACTTTTATTTTTATTTTTTCTTTGGATTAGATGATTTTTATAATTCTATTATTTGCGCAATAATAATGATAATTTTAGTGATTATTTTTTTTATAAAAATCTTTTGATTTTTTTTAAAGATTTTCCTGAAATTTTAATTTATATCGGTGATCATTTTAAAAGTAATATTACTCTATTTTTCCCTTTATTCATTTTTTTTTTGTTTTCTGTTTCTTTATTTGTTCTTTAGATTATATGATTTTTATGATTTTATTATTTATGCAATAATAATGATAATTTTAGTTATTGTTTTTTTATAAAAATCTTTTGCTTTTTTATTTTTATTTTTCATGGAAATTTAATTATTTTAATTTTTTTGGCAATAATGTTAGTAATAATTTTAGCTTTAATAACAATAATAATGGCAATAACATCAGGATAAATTTTCAATCTATGTTTTCGTCTTTTTGTTGATAGAAAATTAACAACTTATTTTTTTTATTTGATTATTGTAGGTATTTTCACAATTTATATTTTATTTTTGTTTGATTTAAATTGAATTATAAAATGAACTAATCTTAATACAGTGAACTTAATAATTTAGATATCCAAGTTTTCTTGCTTTTTTAATGATGATAATAAATTTATGCTGGTTATTTCGTTTGAAACTACTAAACAGACAAATTTATATCGATTTTAAATTCATATATTTTATAGAAAACTTGCACTTGACATTAATTCTGCATAGATTTATTATTTTAGCTAAATTTATATTATAATAAAAAAATACACACAATTAATATTTTTTATATTGAAAAAAATATTGTGCCGCCCGCGGCGAAGCGTGGGGGCATTGTCTAGTATATATATATATATATGTTGACTGACTTGGCCATTTTGCCTTATCTGCATGAGGTATTCTTACCTCTCCTTTTGGCACTCCCATTGGAGTGTCAAAAGTTAAGCAAAGAAGGTAAACAATTCATTTTTTATTTTTAGCTCTCCATATGCCTCTCCCGCTGCAGTTGCTCTAGTGCCCTGCGTATTTTTGATTTTTTTTTAATTTTTATTTTGTATTTTAAATTAAAAAATAGTATTTTTATATCATTTTTATGTACTAAGATTAAAAATAATTTTTTAAAAATAAAAATAAAAATATTATTTTAGTGTATTTTAAACAAAAAAAACTTATAAAAACAAACTTAATCATACTTCCAAACATGCTCTTAATAATGATTGCGGATTCGAGGTGTAAGGAGACCAATTTTTGTTTTATAAAAGTCCATAGTTTTATTTTTTAATTGGGCATTTGTTTTGTATTTTTTTTTCTTTTTTCTTTTATTATTTGATATTTATTGAGTTTTATCATTCAAAATATAAATTGTGGATCAATATTTATATTTTATATCATGTAATAATAATAAAAACTATTAATTTAACCCAATAAATTTAAAAACTTGGATCATAAGTTTGATATGCTAACTAAAATAAACCTAACTTGTTTCTTCTTTCTTTTCTTTTCTTTGGACCTTCTCAATCAACAAGGTCATGCAAGGGAACTCGTATATGATTAATTTAAAATCAGGACTTCTAAAGAATCTGATTATAATATTTTTATTTTATTTTATTGTTGTATTTTATTTTTTGTTTTTTATTAAATATTATCGTTTAATATTGAATTAATTATGAATTGATATTTATATTTTGATCTTATAAAAAAAATCTAATCAAGTGGATTTTATAGCTTAGATCACGACCTTAACATATTAATTAGAGCGAAATTGACATGTATTTTTTTTTCCTTTGATTTTTTCTTTTGGTCCTACCCAATCAACATGCAAGTTAAAAAAAAACACGAATTGATATAAAACTCAGATTAAGTAAAAAGTAGAATTAAGTTTAATTCTCATGTCAAGATTAATAATAATGTCACTATCTATATACTATTGTTTTACGTTTTAATCTTGTGGCTGATAATCTAGTTGGAGCTAAAAAGAAAAAAAGTTTCAAATAAGAAAAGCTGGATATGTGATGCAACTACAGACATGGAAGAGGAAAGATTGGGATTTCTCGTATCAGTGGATTTTCGCAATTTTAGGTTTGGTTTTGTAAGACCAAGACCCCTTTCCCTTGGATATTGAAATCTTGTCCATGATCACCTTCCTTAATCTAATTAGTAAACGGATCTGCATTTTAATGACATGTTTGGTTAGAGATAATGGATTACTTGTCAATTATGTTTTTTTATAATTTCAATTTTTGATTTTATAATTATATTATATTACATTACATTTAATTGTATGAAACATGATGTGAGAATTGACTTGGTGATTAGATGAGGTATTCCATCTTCTTTAGCGTGTTATATCAAACCTTAGACAACCATCAAGAAATTTTATTAAATTAATTCTTAATTTCAATCAAGTGGGAAGCTTACCTGGAGAGTGTCGTAAAATTATTTAGAAATAAAATATTTTATCCCGAATTACACAAACAATAAACGTTGTGGGAAAAAAATTGTAGCTCCTCTCACAGTTTACTGTGGACTGGAGCAGTGTAAGGGTTGTTTTGCCCTTAATGAGCCGGCGCCTGGTTAGTGTCATTGGGGGCGATTTTCGTCTCTTCCGTCTCTTTCAAAACACAGCTCACGCAGAGAGGAAACTATGAGTGCAAATCTATTTTTCCTGTATTTATCTTCCGTCTCTTTCCTCTTTTGTTTCTTCTCTGGGGTCTTTATTCACTTTACCCTTTCTCTTTATTCCTTTCTCTTTTATTTCTCTTTATTCTCTCATCTTTTCGTGCAGAGAGGAGGACGGTCTGTTTGCTGTGGCCTGGTCGGGCGGGCGGGGATGGTGGTTTGTGGCTTGGTTTCGGTTCGGTCTGACCGGCGTTCGGCCGTCTCCTTGCGTGGGTTCTCTGCCTCGGTTGGTTGAGGTAAGCTTTTCTCCCTTTTTTGCTTCAATTTCTAGGTTTGCTCGGTTATTTTTCATTGGGTTCATGGGTTCGGTTTTTTTGCCATTTCTTCCCATCTTCTCCCTCGATTCATGTTCAGTGATTGATTGTAATGGGTTCGTTTTGGTTGGGTTTTTTGATTTTTCATTGTCGGTGCTTGGGATTGGGTTTGATTGGGTTCGGGTTGCTTGCGTTTTTGATTTTGTGTGTGTTGGGGGAGTGGGTTATTGGCTGAATTGGGTTCGGGTTAGGGTGTTTCTTTGATTTGGAGCTGATTTCATTCTCGGGTTCGTTTTGGTTGGGTTTTTTTGATTTTTCATTGTCGGTGCTTGGGATTGGGTTTGATTGGGTTCGGGTTGCTTGCGTTTTTGATTTTGTGTGTGTTGGGGGAGTGGGTTATTGGTTGAATTGGGTTCGGGTTAGGGTGTTTCTTCGATTTGGAGCTGATTTCATTCTCGGGTTATTGCTGTACTGATTGATGCAAGTTTTTTATAATAGGCATTAGCTGACCCTTACTTTAAGGGCCTTGCCAAAGTTTAGAGAGAACCTTCCTGCCAGCCAATCACGAAGTTGGAGTTTGAGTTTGAAAGGCGAAGGGTAACAAAGGAAGATGTTCGGGAACTGCTATACCGTGAAATACTGGAATACCATCCACAGCTACTCAAAGACTATTTGAATGGAAATGAAAGCACTAATTTTCTGTATCCTAGGTACTAAATTCTTCCTCCCTCCAGCGCACCTTTCCCTTTTATGAGTAGAAGCAATTGCCTTTCCATTTCCTTTCTATGTTTAAATTATGGATAATTTGAAATGCAGTGCCATAGGTCAATTTAGAAAGCAGTTTGCGTATCTTGAGGAAAGCAGTTTGCGTAACTAAAATTTCCTATAATATCAATATGGCCACCTCAATTTCTGAATAAGAATGATTTTATTTTTTTAACATGCGTGACTTTGATCATAGTTTGATGAATGATTTCTAATTTATGGTAGACCTTACAACCACCACAGTTTGAGAGAAGAAAAACAGGCCCAAAAAATGTAGCATCAATCATGCTAGGATGAGGTGTTGGGACTCAGTTGTTTCCCTTTACCAGAAGGGCAGCAACACCAGCTGTAAGAAAATACAAATAATTTATAGAAGATTATGAGTTACTGTTATAAAGTTTGATATTTAAATATGCAGTTCATGGTATTCTGCAGGTACCACTTGGAGAGTGCTACATGCTTATAGACATCCCAATGAGCAACTACATCAATAGTGGAATAAACAAGATTTTTGTGTTGGCCCGATTCAATTAGGCTTCCCTGAATTGGTACCTTACACGCATGTGTTTTGGAAATGGTATTAACTTTGGGGATGGATTTGTGGAGGTATGATTCCATTCTTAATGTATTTATTTCTTTGACTTCAGATTTTAGAATCGGAAATTTCCTCTAAACAGAATCCAGGATGTCATTTTTTATCCTTTTTTCTATTATGTAGGATTTATGTGTTGAGAGAAAGCAATCAAACCATGAAATTAGTTTTTTTTTGTGACATACAATCATATTATGATACAAAACTATAGCTTACTTTTGGTAAATTTTCATGCCAATGATTTGATCAAGAAATTGCAAATCATCCTATCTTGACAGATGCGTGATAAGAGAACCTCAATGATAACATTGAACATATATTATCCAATCTGGAGTTCTTATAATACTAAGGAATCTAATGAAGGACATTGCATCAAATTTTTATTTTAACATGGTTCCTTCATAATGTAGTGATGGATAATATACACATTTGATTAACAGGTTTTAGCAGCAAGTCAAACAACAAGGGCAGTAGGAATGAAGTGGTTTGAAGGAACAACAGATGCTGTGAGGCAATTTACATGGGTTTTTGAGGTGAATATAAAAAATTATTAGGCCATTTTCATCTGCATACAACTAACCGTACTCCACATTGCTCTTCATCCCTTGCGCAACTTGAATTGGATTTTTATGAACTTTGTTGGCTCCTGTAGGATGCCAAGAATAGGAACATTGAGAATATACTCATCTTATACAGAGATCACCTTTACCGAATGAATTATATGGACTTCGTGCAAGTATGCCATTATTCCTCTAATTACATTAACTTTGATTATATTTAGCATTTTTTAAACTCAGGCTTACCTGTTTGTTTCATCAGCAACATCATATTGATAATAATGCTGATTTTACAATTTCATGTGCTATTGTGGGCGAAAAGTCTATTGAGTCTTTAGTTGTGTTTCAAGTGATTTTTTTCTCTGTTTATTTGTTCCAAGGAAAAACTTTTAATATAACATTCTGTCTTGATTACTTTGCAGCCGTGCATCAGGTTATGGACTGGTGAAGATAGACGGCAGGGGCCAAGTTTTCCACTTCGCTGAAAAGCCAAAGGGTTCTGAATTGAGACAAATGGTGAGAATTTCAAAATTCATATGCTTAGACTTAGAAACCTTTGAATCTACATCCACATGCATGCCCTTCTTATATTTGTCCAAAATAAATAACATAACATAAAATTATGAAGAACAAAGCAAAATGACAATAGACTTCATTTTATGAAGAACAAAGCAAAATGTCAGTCTGCTTCATTTTCTTTCAAATGTAGGATAAAAAAATCTAAATCTCTAGCATTTCCCTTTCGACCATTAAAATTTTTCTGTACTTTGTTATATTTCACAACCTCAAGTATATGACTGATGCAGGACTGCTTAAGGGGGCTGTTTTGGATCTGAGTTTAGAGGCTGTTTAGGTCTCTGTTGATGTGATTTCTGCTGGGAATTGTAGAAATCATTAGAGTCATGCTAATAGGGGCTCTAACCTTTAGCATAGAAAAACTTAAGCTTCACACCTAGGGTTCTCATGAGTTACACTTAAGGGAGATTAATTCACACAATCAAAAGCACTTTGCAAGAATTTTATTCATAAACTGAATTAAAATATTGAAAGACTACAGAACCCTTATATACAGATGCTCTTGGTCCTTTGGCTATCGTATTAATAGCAAGCAATAAAACATCTTTTTATATTATTTCAAAATTCAATTGATTCCATGTTAAATTTCAGCTTGATACTCTTTGCTTTCTCCAGTTGTGTTTAAAGCTGCTTGCTTTGTCTTTGCTTTGGTTTGTTTTTTTGTTATATTTAGCAATACCCATAGTTCTCTAGATCTACTATGAAGATTTCTGAATTTCCTGTTTTGCTTTACATATAGGGAGATGGTTTTGTAGCCTCGGTTTGAAATGACTTTTCATGCTCTATTGCCTTCATTTCCATACTTTTTAGAGCATGCTAATATAGAGATATAATTAATGGATTCAAAGAACATTGGCCTTCTCAAAAACAAGGATCATTTGAGGTTTTGAATGATGTGTATAGTTCAAATTGTTATTTCTAAATATTTATCGTTTATTTATCAATCATTCTAAAAAAAAGTTTAATTTCTTTTAGCATTTGCTCAAATAAGGATTACAATTTCCAATTGAAGATTATAAAGTTTCACCTCAGTTTGATAATGATTGCTCTGCATATTTTCTTTGTTCACAAGTTCAACAACCTACTGAGGACACATATGCATTCTTAATTTTTGTTACTGAAGTTAATTCAAAATGCATGATACATTCAATATATATACTATATGATTAGCTGTATAGCTAAGTCATGCATTTCATTGATTTGATTTCTATTACTAAACTTAACTTTAGATATATAATGCAATTACTACACTTAACTTGATATAGATTTAATTACTTATGCATAATGCTGCTGCTTTTTGAACAATACAACTGGGGATGCATGATTATTATTAGACTTACTTAAAAAGGCATAATACAGCCAATGTATATGCTATATAATTAGCCGTATAACTGGATTATGCCTTTTATTAGTTTTGAGTAATGCTGGTGCTTTTTTTAAAATTGATGTTTCTTTTTCTTATAGTTGCATACTGATGGTTTTTTCGCTTCTACTATTGACATTGTTGCCTAGATTGTTTTTATTATTGTTAAAATTGTGTATTGGTTGTTTTACTAGATCTTATAATGGAGTTTGGGAATGAATATGGTCCTGAACATATTCTAGATTGAATTATGCAATTGATTGTATTGAAAATGGATGTGATTGTGGATGAAATGTTACTCAGATTGTGTGCAGGTTGTGTTATGGATAATTTGGGATCTCCCGATATAGGGGAGACTCTGCTGAAATTTCGTTAGAAATTTCGGCGATAGGAAAAAAAAATTCCCATGCTTCATCTACTCTTTTTATAGGGGGAAGGATTAAACAAATTAAACAAATAGAAGAAAAAAATTTAGGGTTTTTACTGATAATGATTCATTTTCTGCTATTCATTGTTTTCGTCTAAATATTTATGTTAGATCTACTTGAATTGTTTTATCATTCGTCCCATTCGCTTTCTCCAAGTACATATATGTATGTATGTTTTATATTGCTATTTATTTGTTGTGTTGGTATGGAACAAATAAACATTATTGCATTCAATTAATCTTGAGTATTGTTGCTACTGTTTTTACTGATGATGTTTGTTTTATTTATAATTACTCTCTCATGATATTTTTACTTCTACTTCTACTATTATTTGATTTTTTCTATTATTGTTGAAGTTAATATTGTTAAAGCTGTTAAAATTTTCATTTGGATCTATACATCTAGGTCTTCTCTTCCTTTTTTCTAATGTTTACAATGATTTTTACAGCATATGATATTAGTTTTTAATTGTTTCTTTACTGATTTACTGCATTTATTCTTCCATAATATTTCCTGGAATTTTTGAGTGGGTGACTTAATTTCTTCATCATTTCATTTATTGCCTTGCGAATTTTATTTTTTTCAGGAAGATTAGCAACAAAATGATATGTCTCATTTCGAAGAAGGGATTTCACTTCGTTCTGCACATCAACATCCCTCTATTTTGCACTGATGTACAAATTGTATAATTAGTACTCTTTTGTCATCTTTTGTGACACTACGTATATTCCAAAAGATGTAACATATGTTTACGAAACAAAATCTTTTATATTGTGGTTCTAAACTTTTATATTATAAGTTTATCGTTTTTAATGTAATTATATTATATTATATACGCAGCAATGCCCGCGACAACGCGCGGGCATATACCTAGTTACATTATAAATTGCAAGAGGATACACCTCGCTATGCACCAGAAGAAAATGAAAAATAGCAAGTCTAGATGATAACCTAAATCATAGCTATCCAACCAGGCCCGTTTAAAACTATCCAAACAAGCCCAATCCATCAAAGAACGGAATGTAAAAAACATGGTTTTTTAAACCTACCCGGTCTGGTCCGATGAACCGACCGGCAAACATGCTTGAGCTAATTTTCGCAGTAAATTAAAGGGATGGACACAGTATAGCTCGCTAAAAACACAATTGATTTTTATTTATTTTCTTATAAATATTTTATTTAATAATTATATATATACTCTTTTTAAAAAAGATACATGGTAAGAATAAATTTGTCTCCTTGCCCTTTTTAAAACAAACTTTAATCAATTTAATCTTATATATAAAAATACTTTGACCGGATAAAATAGGTGTTTTAGTCCTATTCCTTCTTGTTTGCACGGTCAAAATACCTCAATGCTCTTGGGGTATAAATTTTTATGCCTTAGATTCGGGAGTATTTTTATTATTGTAATATTGGTCTTTTTTATTAACTTGAGTATTCATATTAATTTACGCATATATTTATTAATTTTATAAATTCTAAAATTAATAATTATTTAAATCTTTAATGATTATTGTATTAGTAATGACGAGGGATCAAACTTCTAGTTTCAAACCCTTACTGCTGAAACATCATTATATGATTTTGTTTTCTTCGCTGTTGGTAGGTAAAGTGAATGTTGATTTTGACTTTTAATATGTTAATAGAATTTTTTACAAAAATAATCTGTTGAAGTCTGATGAACCCATGTCAGAACGTGTGCTCTTTTACCATTTTTTGACGGGGTATGCAACTGTTTTGGGAAATAAAAAATGTCTTTACAGGGTATCTTTAAATCTATCCCAATATCTTCTCCATGTAATGGTAACGCGTGTAGAGAATGGAATCTTGGTTTAAGCCTTTATTTTATTCTATTTTTAATATTTTATTTGTTGTTTTTGGGAGCCCTTTACCGAGTCCCTTTTCTTTCGTAAATTCGTTCTTTCTGTATCTGTTATTCCTTTTGTTCCTCGGTGATCAAGATCTCGCTTGTTTATTTGTGATTTTTTCGAATCAAGTCCGATCTGCTCCTAACGAGGAGCTATGCTTTGTATTGATTGTATTTCCTTTTTAGAAAACTATCTTATTTATTAATTCTAACACCGTCATTATTATGGGCTCGGTCTATTTTTTAAAGCAATCTAAAGTCTTGAAGAGAGAAAAAAAAGTTGACAGCTTTCATTGTTTTTTTTTTTTTTTTTTTTATCAATTGAAGAGTTAATTTAGATTTTTAATCGGTTCTTATCGGATCAGTTGTATCTTTTGATAATGAAAATCGGCCTCTCAGGTTTTATACCCAGTAAATGGATAGACTTTTCATTCCGTATAAACGAACAGGTGAAAGCAAAACATCATGTTTGCGATTTGTGTTAGTTTTAGATTACATTTCAGATTGTTTTTAAAATGTTTTTTTGTTTATAAATATATTAATATAATATTTTTTATTTATTAAAAATCATTTTTAATATTAACGTATAAAACTTATTTTAAAATATCAAAATTATTTAATTTAAAAAAAAAAAAAAAAACTTTAAAAAAATTTAAAAGCATTTTTAAAAAACCGTGCAAACACACCTAAACTTCCGGCAATCCAAAGTCAACAATCCTTGAGAAAACCCCAGTCCTGCTATTCCTACCGCGGATAAAATGAGGTTCTATGAAGTAGGGCACGGGGCTTTAATTTGCCATGGAAGCCATTCATAAACGATGCTGGTCACAAACGGCTAAACATATCAAATTAGCAAAGCATCGAGCAGCTTCACATGGCAGCTGTTAAAGCTCACACCCATCCAATTGATTTGGAACTTAAACAGCCCATATTCGAAGTCAAACACCCACTTCCTTGTAGCCTAATGCATAAACCTCGGAATTTCGAGAGAGCTAGAAAATGGATATGCATAAACTTCGGCATTCCGAGAAGGCTAGAAATTGAAATGCACAAACCTTCAAAAGTGGCTTGGAAATTTTGCTTTGAGAAATGATAGACAGCAGGAAACTCAGATGTGGGTTTGACATCGGTGGATAATAAAAAAATGGCAAATATTTATACATAATATCTGCATTAGTAGTTTTCAAGTCCATGCTCATATGCAGTAAATTCACAAAAATATGAACAATGCCCTGTCCCCAGCGATTCCAGGAAATAATTCCCGAGCGCCAAGGGAATACAATACAATTGTGAAGAGGTACTGACAAATATGAAATTCCTTATTCAGGAGCTTTATAGCAAAAAACTAACGAAATGACCCTGTGGAGGGAGAGAATTTCAAAACAACAAAGAATATAGTGACAGCGATGTAGTGTTACATACCCAGCAAGGTTGGCGGATGATGAAACCCTTCGATGAAACAGCACAAATCATAAGCTTCTTAGTCTTCATAGTTCTCTTCACCTTCCTCCTCATATTCACCATCTTCCTCAACCGTTGCATCCTGGTATTGCTGGTACTCTGCCACGAGATCGTTCATGTTGCTCTCTGCTTCAGTGAACTCCATCTCATCCATCCCTTCCCCAGTATACCAGTGCAAGAAGGCCTTGCGGCGGAACATGGCCGTGAATTGCTCACTCACCCTCCTGAACATCTCCTGGATTGACGTGGAATTCCCCACAAAAGTTGATGACATCGTCAGACCTTGTGGTGCAATATCACACACACTAGACTTGACATTGTTGGGAATCCACTCCACAAAATATGATGAATTCTTGTTCTGCACATTAATCATCTGTTCATCCACCTCTTTGGTGCTCATCTTGCCCCTGAACATGGCTGAGGCTGTCAAGTAGCGGCCATGGCGGGGGTCAGCAGCACACATCATGTTCTTGGAATCCCACATCTGCTGGGTCAGCTCTGGGACAGTGAGGGAGATATACCCCTGGGAACCACGAGATGTGAGTGGTGCAAACCCTACCATGAAGAAGTGAAGACGGGGAAATGGGATCAGGTTTACAGCCAGCTTGCGAAGGTCAGAGTTGAGCTGGCCAGGGAACCTCAGACAGCAGGTTACACCACTCATAGTTGCAGAGATCAAATGGTTAAGGTCACCAACTGCAAGATTAGGCAGAAAGAAACTACGGTTTAATATCAATATAATAGAATTGTATTTTTATCTAAAGATAGTTACTCTAATATATATATATATATATATATATATATATATATTGGAATAAATAATTACTCTAATAGACAGCTGGTAACTCACAGCTTGGAGTGCTAAGCTTTAGAGTCCGGAAGCATATGTCATACAGTGCTTCATTGTCAAGAACCATGCATTCATCAGCGTTCTCTACCAACTGATGCACTGAGAGGGTGGCATTATATGGCTCCACAACTGTGTCCGAGACCTTTGGTGAAGGGAAAACAGAGAATGTAAGCATCATCCTGTCAGGATATTCCTCTCGGATCTTTGAAATTAGAAGTGTTCCCATGCCAGAACCTGTACCACCTCCAAGCGAGTGGCATACCTGAAAGCCTGGTCAAGAAAAACCGCAACAAGTGAGTTCCATCTCCCAACTCAGAATTAACAGGAAAATTTCCAGCATTCTCCAACAGTGAACTGTAAAACATCTGTTTTCTTGGGGAATTAGGTTGAAGGGATAATCATTTTCTTGCTTAAATCCCTCCCAACAAAGAAGTTGCTGACAGATGCAAGCACATTCTCAAACAATAGCATTTTCAAAATAGTTCTCAAGATGTCATGCAGACATGCACACCCAGCAAAATCCTGAAGAGCACGAAGATATGCTAGATTTACACATGAATCCTGCAACTAAATTTTATGCAGATAGCTTTACTAGTAATTTCAAGTCAATGGTTCACGTGTTTGGCTGGCCACCATGGTCAAATTTATATGCGCACATTTTCACCATTCTAATAATAACATTTAACATTATCAAATCAACATTTCACATTAAAGAAGACAAATGTAGCAGTAATTGTTGTAGCTACTATTTAAAATTCCTTTCCCATGTGTAATTCAGATTCAGATCCAGATCAGAAACTACAGACATGAGTCCAGACATTTTGACATAATCTATGAGTTACAATTCTCTTCATCACAAAACACTGGTGGAAAAAAATGAATCGAATGCCCATGCCATGTTAAACTAGATCTGTTGACACATGATTATTTGAATTTACTTTGTCTCTCAAAACTCAATAATATGATTGTTACTTTTTTGAGTGCTCTAAATATAACATCTACTTTTTAATGTCGGCATGATTAATGCAAAATACATGCGGCGTGCAGTGTTGCTGGTCCATCACAACCATGATATGATAAAATCAGACATTATTGATCCGTTTCTCTGACTGCATATCTCAGAAAAGATAGAACAAGATCCATATCTTTCAGCATTCACAGCCCACACCGGACAAAAATGGGGTCTATGGATACAGCTCATACTCATCAACAGCTTGTAATATAAAAACAGCCAAACAAAAGAATGACAACAGCCTAATGAGTGAAGATCCCCCAACACAGTGCATATATAGCATTCTTAATTATTTCAGTGTCATAATCAACTATAATACAGGGGATTAAAATAACAATAAAAAATGTTCATAATTCTTCAAATTGCAATAAACATCACAAATTCGATTCTCAAGACTTTGACTGTGAAATTTGCAAATTGACAGTTGATTAAATAATAATAAAATTTACATCAGCAAAAAAAAAGGTGATAACAATAATTATAAATATGAAAGTAATACCACAACATCAATGCTGACAAACATGGCTAGCAGGACCCACACAAGTTCAACAACAAATATTAAAAGCCATGCTAGAGATATTTCAGCCGGATAAATCGAGAAGAATCCGGCAGCCTACAAAAATCTTCCATTTTTTTAAGGTTATAATCGATCCATACATTTCGCAAATTTATGAACACCATTTATTAAAATTCAGATCTAATAAATCCTGCGATCAGCGATGTTAAATCAGTGAATATAAATGAAGAAAATATAACAAAAAAGTATAAATGCATGCATATACCTTGCAAGCAATCACAATTCTCAGCCTCTTTTCTGACAACGTCAAGAACAGCATCGATCAACTCAGCTCCTTCAGTGTAATGACCTTTAGCCCAATTATTACCAGCGCCGGACTGTCCATGCACAAAATTATCAGGTCTAAAGATCTGTCCATAAGGACCGGATCTAATACTCTCCATGGTACCCGGTTCAAGATCCATAAGGACCGCCCTCGGCACATATTTTCCACCTGAAGCTTCATTGTAATACACATTGATCCTTTCCAGTTGAAGATCAGACGACGCTGCATCGCCTGAGTACTTTCCGTTTTGATCGATTCCGTGCTCGTTGCATATAACTTCCCAGAATTTGGCACCGATTTGGTTACCGCATTGGCCTCCTTGAATATGAAGGATCTCTCTCATCTTGTTTGGTTGTTTTTCAGAGAGGAACGAATCTCGTGAGAGAGATGGGGAGAGGGAAGAGGTAGGGGTTGATATATGGAAGGAGAGGGAGGGAGGGGTTGAGGTTAAGATGGTAAAAATAGGAGAGCGGGACAGGATACTTTCAAGTGTAGCGCCGTTTCCATGTGAGGCAACAGAAGAGAGAGGGAACAGATAGATAGACAGGCGCTAGCTAACCGCCAATATAGAGAGGGTGCACACGTTAAGATGGTGGGCCCTGTCATTTGTGTAGTTTTGGATCACGATCTGGATTTTTTATTTTTTAGTTCAGAACTAGCTAGATTGCCCGCACTACGTTGCGGGCATAGTGTGGATAGAACAAATAATTCTCATAACTGTTGAGATTAAAATATAATATTTTAGTATGTAAAATTTGATATAATGAAAAAAGATCAACATCTTTTATTATAATAATAGTAAATAAAAGTCTCAACTTCTTAAATTATCATCACCATCACTGTCAAAACAATAAACATTATTTAACAAATCTCAGAGAAAAACCAAAAAAAATTAATAAAAAAGCACGTAAGAACAAAAACCTAAAATTACTATTATTATTCTTAATATTTATATTATTATTGTTTTAATAACGGGAAGAAAACAAAATTAAATCAAAGGCTTAAAAAAACTTTAAGAACATGAACAAAAGAGCAAATGAAAAAATAAAATAAATGAAAAAAAAAATTATTGACTGGAAAAAAAATTATTTGACCTGAAAATTTATAAAAAAAAAATATTACACTACTTTGCGGGCTGAGTAAAAAGTTTGTATAACTATTAAAAGAATAAAAATTATCAAATTATCCTGAGAGAAAAAAAACCTAAAAAACATTAACAAAAGAGTAATTAAGAGAAAAACATTATTATTATTATTATGCTAATAATGAAAAAAATAAAAGACTCAAAAATCATAAGAACTTTAACAAAAAAAATCAAACAAAAAAATAAAATAAAAATTATCAGGTAAAAAAAGTCATATGATGTAAAAATAAAAAAGCAAAAAGAAAAAAAAAACTAAAAGAAATAACAAAAAAAATACAAATATCAATTTCCAAATGATCATAGATATAAAATAAAATTTAAGAACTATTTTTTTTTTGAAAAAAATATACCAGCCCAACAAATATGAAAATAAAAAAAAATTAAAAATCAAGGCTAAGCACACTTATATATATATATATATATATATATATATATGGACAAAAGTAAGGATTATTCTTGAAATTAAAAGAAATAAAGGGATTAAAATGAAAAATTAAAAGTAATAGGGCTGAAATGAACATTAAATATAAAGGGATTAAAATCCAAAATTAAAAGTATAAGGGCCGAAATGAAAACATCGAAGTCTTAAAATCTAAGAATATTATTACCATTACAACTAAAACAATAAAAATTATTAAATTATTACGATGAAAAAAATAAAAAAAAGAAGCAAAGAAAAAAAACTAATATTATTATTCTTATTGAGTTAATAATTGGAAAAAATTCAATCAAAGAAAAAAAAAGTCAATAAATTGTTTTTAAAAAAAAAGAAAAAAAAAGTCAAAATAAATAAATAAAATTAAAACAATTAAATTAAATAAAAATGAAAAAAAAACATAACTGAAAAGATAAGTGAAAAAAAATGAAATAAGAAAAAACGTCAAAATAAATAAATAAAAAAATAATCAAATTAAATAAAAATGAAAAAAAAAACATAACTGAAAAAAAAAAAGCAAAGAAAAGAAAACTCCCTCTTAAGGCACGCCTGTGCCTCCAGTAAGCCACATGTATTTCTCTGTATTTTTTTGTGAAACAATATATAAATAGTATATTTACTGTTCAAAAATCAAAAATGAAAAAAAAACACTGTTGAAATCCACAGTGTTTTCACTCACAATAAAACAGTGAATTCCTGAGCTCTTTTAGTTTATTCTATCATTTTTATCCGATCCTTCATTCGTTAATAAAATTGTTAAAATATAAAGAAATTAGATCATTCTCTGAGATTTATGTTTTGAGAAATAATTTTGGATAAATTTCACATTCCGATTGGCCAGATTTTAAAAATAAACAAAGAGATCTTACGTTTATTTATATAATTTACAACCATTTGATCTGGAAGATTTTAATAAATCCATTATTTTTTTATGGGATAAAAAGAAATAATTGTTTTCTTAATTAATTAACAATTATATTAATTTAAAATGACATGACGACTTGATTGAGACGCTGAAAACTTATTGTATTAATGAGAGTTTAATTTTGGTTGTTTTTTAAAATGTTTTTGATTTAAAAATATATTGAAATAATATTTTTTAATATAAAATGATTTATTTTTTTTAAATAAATATCTAAAATAAAAAAAATGATTTTTTTCAAAAATATAGGTACAAAACAACATGATATTAATCATTGTGAAAATAAGCTGAGGATCTATTTGAGAGTATCCTATATGGTGGGAGATTGTTTTTACTTATATGTCGGTTTTCCAATAGTCTGATGCCATTTACTATAATAAATACATGCACGTGTGTGATGGGCATTTTGTTTTAATGGAGATTAAATGCTCGTTTAGAGGAATAGCTGGTTTAAAGTGTTTTTATCGGAAATATATTAAAATTATTATTATTATTATTATTATTATTTAAATTAATATATTAAAATGATTTAATAGTTAATTTTAAGTAAAAATAAAAAAAATATTTAAATATTAAAAAACATGATTTTAATAGCATTTCTAAACACTGCTTAAGATTACATGAAGTTGATATTGTACATACAAGCTATTCAAATTAGATATCTAAAGGTAATTTGTTTTGAATTTAATTGGACGATCACAGTTTTAAAATAGAGAAAAAAAATTGTTTTTTTTTTTAAAAAAAAAAATAGCAATTGCTGTCAAAAATCTTGAAAACCAATTAAAGTGATTTTTTTTAAAAATAATGTGACTACCATTGTTCGATATTTCTATTTAAAAAAAAATGAAAACAAGAAATAATTATTTTATTACTATTTTCAAGTTTTGGAAATAGAAACCAAAATTGGAAAAATATCCACTCATTTAAGTACGTGTGTAATTGCATACGTGGATGCCGCAGGGACGTGAATGATTCGGGCTGGATCAAGCTCTTACGTATAGTCACGCTCAAGTCTAGTGTTTTATGACCATCCAACTGGGTCCTGCGGCGGACTACAGATCTCACCGGCGATACTTAATCTAGCGGTACCTCCGCCATTCTTACCGTTAATGGAAGCTTAAAAACGTAAAGATGCCACCGTGGAGATAACCATTACAATTATTAAGGAATGCTCGGTGAATCCTGTATTTTGATACCCGGACAATATCTGAACTCGATTAGAATTTTAAAAAATATACGAGTGTAGGTAAACTGGTAAGGTTAAGTGTTTTTAATTTAAAAATATATTAAAATAATATTATTTTTTTAAAAAATTATTTTTGATATGGCACATAAAAAATATTTAAAAACATCAAATATTTTTTAATTTAAAATAAAAAAAAAATTATTTTTTTAAAAACACTTTTAAAATGTAATAACAAACACATGGAGCCACCATTAATGACAATCTTCTCCTTCTCCACGGCCTGCCACTGAACATTACAATTCGATCAATTCTACGAGAAAATTCAAATAGAAAATGAAAGCTAATAACATAATTTCAAAGGAGATGATGAGAATAGGAAGGTTTGGTCTAGAAGTCATGGGCGACAACAATGTATAAGCAATTCTCTTTGATACATGTTTATGCTTGAAACTTGAGCAAACTATAAATTTTCCCGTTGTTTTAATTTCCTTTTCATATGTTAATACTTAATAGTGCATTTTCATCTGTTACTGAATCTTACGGTTCAAGATTCCATATGATTCGGCTTTCCAATGCAGGAGTCGAATCTCGATTTGACAACCATGGATTAATAACACAAGCAAACTTTTCAGTGCTTTCAGAACAAACGAAAAACTTATCTGACATCGGATAATTACAACATAAGGGAGGGCCAGATTACTCCACACTGATTGAAAATGGTACTATTAAGGAGATCCGAGCAGCGGTCTTCTCAAGACATTGCTCTAGTGTTGAGGTTGAGATTCGTTGCAGAGCCTTTTGAAATTTAGAGACTCGTCCACCAAAAAGTCACTATCACGCAACAAGCAAACAGCATATGAAGGCGACTAAACGGATCAGTTACCGGGAAAATAAAATAATAAGAGATTAAGAGCTGAAAATAAGAACTCACGAGATCCGCTCAGCCATTTGTGAGGGTTCCCATCTCGGACTCCATGGATACTCTGTAATGAGAGGTGACTTGACCGGCATGCCAAGTGAGTTGAAATGCTAAATACAGATTACAAGACAATCAGGAAGAGGACTTGCATGCAAACCAGTTGCTCAGTCAATGATAGGAAATAAATGGTTTCCATAAATCAAAACCGCAAGATTTTCCAGCCAAATTGAGCAAATGACAATACAAGAGACAACAGCAATCGACTTTAGATTCCAAAACCAGCATTCTTTAAATAAAAACTCAATCAATAAGAATACCAAGAATATATTGCACGTGAGAAATAGGATATCCAGTATGTGATACATGAAAGTATCTGGTGGGACCTGATCCTGACTCCACCCATGACGAGGAATGATTCTGGTATTCTTGACAATGGCCCATTAAAAAGGAATTTGGACCAGATGCATGTCTTAATATCCTTCTAGCAACACTTTCATGAATGAAAGTGTAATCGGAATAAAGAAAAAAACATCACCTGAATACTTTGAAACATCAGAGAAGGCCGCTGTTTTGGAAAGTGAGTTGAAAGGAAAAAATGCACCTGCAGTTCAAGAAATCAAGAACATTAAAACAGCCAAAGTTCATTGAATATGTGCAGTGAAATATTTCCATTGAAATAAATCTGTGATGTATGGTACTTTCTAAACTTTTCCGACTATCCCCGGTATAAAACTGATTGCCAAACATGATATCTCTACTTGGGCGCTCATTTTTTTCATGTAAAATTGCTTTTGCAAATATTTTCCTCATTTTCTCCTCACCTAGGAAAGATAATCATAGGAAACACAACTATCCCCCCCAACAAAAAATATAAGTGGATTTGTCATTGGTGAAGATCATACTATACCAGGAATGTAAATGGTCCAGAGTAGACAAGAAATGAAGCCCTTCTGCAAAAAACCTGCCAAGGAAAAGCAATGGTTAATGTCATTCATTCGTGATAGATTATAAGGTGTCCAAATAAGAGGTTCCCAGGATGCATACTGGATCAGCTTCTAGCGGCCTTCCAAGTACTGGGGATAATGCCTCAATAAACTTCCTTCTAACATCAATTGATGTAACTGCCTCTATGACCTACCAAATTGGAATGAAAACCCTTTAATAGCTGCGAGCAATGTCTCAACTAAAGGCACCACAAGATGGAGGAAATGAGCTAACCTGTCTCTGAAGGAGTTCTTCCAGTTGGGGAAGATACTCAGCCATGCACCTTTTTGAAAAATAATAAACAATGAAAACAAGTCATGCAGATGTTCACATAAAAAGCAACATCTAAATACGCCAACATTTGAAGCAAAAATTCTATGCATAGCTTACATTCCATCCAACCATGCAGGAAGTTTGACTTCATCAATGGAAAACAGGGTTTTCAATTCAGGAGTGCACATTAATTTCAGACGAGGTACAGATGTAGCAGATGCATACTTTCTACCAACAGGATATATAACCTGTGCCAATCAAAAAACACTCATGAAACTATAGCAGCTGTCATACAAAATAAAAAGAATGAGGAGAGATTAACTGGGACAGAAGGAAACAAGAAAAAAGAAGAAGAGAACCTACAAATACAAGGATAGCAAAAGAAACATCCAACCTGCAAGTATATCTTTTGTGGATGAATCCAGGGGCATGCAAGCACCATTTTATTTATATTCATGTCCATTAAAGGCACTGCAAATTTAACCTCCCCTGGCTACGCTAAAATTCAAAGGCATCAAAACCAACAATATTGTTAAATAGCAAGCTAAGTGGTATAAATATTTGATCCCCTCATAGAACCCAATTAAGTGAAACAAAAACATTTTTGTTTCAGCAAATACCTTTTCAACACCTGAACTCATATGCATTTCAATTCCCTGCAGTAGAGTGATTGAAGTTTCAGTGGCATGTAGAAAACCAATCACCATGAGCACAAAGACAAGCAGTGACAACAAAGTAAAAACATACTAATCTTTTCTACACAAAACAAGTAACTACCCATGCTGTCCTTTCCAAATGTGAATGCATTAACATCTACGAGATACAGACATAAAAGATTAATGTAATAAAAATTGTCAAACAATTACCTCCCTAGATACAATGGTACTAATTTCAAACTTCAACCTGTCATCATCAACTTCACCCACGCGTCTCTCCTGGTAAGACCTATATTTATCCCTAGTAAACAGAAATCAAGATCTAATCACAAGTCACAACCAACCACAAAAAAAGTTACAATACCACCAACTTCTAAACCATTCAGGTCCTCAACCTCAATTCCATTACGAGAGCCAACAGCCGTGTAGGATCTTTATTGTTCCAATCAGTCAAACTGTTCTTAACTAGCCTTGAATCCCCTTCCTCTCTTCCTACGGCAAGAAATGGATGGAAACCATCATCCCCGGAACCAAATATAACATCCGGCGCAGCTAATGGAAATTCAGCATTGTATATAATATCCCCTGCAATAAATAAATTAGAGATCAAAATCAAACCTGGCCACAAAAAATGAGTAAGCGCTTAACAAATTGATAAAAAAATGATACTAACATTTTATGTAGTCTAGACAGTAGGGGATGAGCAATGTGAATCGATCAAGACTTCCAGGAAAGTACCTGGTGCCTGACCAAGCCTGCTCAATCTGCAAAACAAGCTAAGTAAGCCAAGAGTTGACAAAAACCTAAATTGAAAACTCGAAGATTGCTGAATTGATTAGCGTTTTGGAGAATATCTAGGGTTAGGGATTTTTGAGGCAGTTTTTACCTGGATCGTGTGAGGGGAGTGATTGAAGAGGTACTGAAGTTGAGACGAGATGAGAGGAGGGAATCCATCAAATGGCATGGTGGTTCTGCAGGAAATCTTTTCGGTGGTTGTTTTCAGTCTACTAGTTACACCGACGTTGATTGAGGCGGGTGTGAGAATCAAATTGCCGGGACTGTGCTCACTCGCTCCTCGATGCTCTGGTGCGCCTGCTTTTGAATGCACACGTTGCCGCCCACTGGCTTTCTGGACACGGTGGTGACCGGTTTGTGGCTGGTTTCTGGACACAATATTGTGTTAGTCACTGTTTTTGAATTTTGAGTGCGGTTTTGAAGTGTTTTTTTTTTAAACAATATATCAATAATATTATTTTATTTTTTATATCATCTTATTAAAAATATAAAAAAATTGTAATATTAAATATTTAAAATGATAAAGATATCAGCATTTTTTTTTATTATAATACCAAACACACACATATATAAAAGGCACAATTTGAGTGCGTTTCAAAAATATTTTTTTAAATTATTTCTACTTTAAGTTCAATTTTTTGATATTTTTTTAGATTATTTTCATGTGTTTATGTTAAAAATAATTTTTAAAAAATAAAAAAAACTATCATTTTAATGTATTTCTAAAAGAAAAAAAATATTTTCAATAATAATTTCAACCACACTCTTAAATAAAATAGTAAATCTTGCTAAAGCAAAACAAAGACTACTTCATTGATAAAATATAGAATTTTTAAAAATAAATAATTCATGTAAATTCTATATTTTTTAAATAACTAAACAAATTCCACCATGAGATTATCTTGATAAAAATATATCAATTGACTTCAAATACTTTATCCTTTACATTTTTTCTTAATTTTGAAATTATGTTATCGTAAGATGAGTGATGGTTGATTTTTTTATAAATATTTAATTGGTAAAAAATATTTTTAAATACTTGATAATTAATTATATATAAAAATATAATATTAATATGATGATATGTTACAATGATAAAATATGACGGTGAAGGTAATAACAAAAACAATTATGAATTAATTTTTTTTTAAATAAAAATAAAAATTTAAAAACTGATTATTAAATATTTACTTTAACTAATTATTTTTCACGTACAAACCTTTAAAAAAAAACATACAAAATAAACTCAAAGAGTTAATCCCGGGTTGTCACTTCATTATAAAAAAAAATTAAAAAAAATATCTTTATTTTTACTTAAAATTTATTTTTTTAATGCTTTAAAACTATTTTCATATGATATTAAAAATAAATTTTCAAAAATAAAATAATATTATTTTAATATATTCGGATAAAAAATAATTTCAAAACAATTTTAACCATACTCTAAACCAACCAAAATGCGACAGATCATTTAAAATTTTCCTTACAACTAACCCAATAAAAACGCAACACGTCATTTGGAAAAGGCCCTGTTTTCACCAATGCTAATAAAGCTTCAAAAGGTTCCGGTGATAGAAATCCGTAGAACAGGGACAGTATCGTCACACAGAAAGATAAAAACCCTAACAACAAAACCTCCAGCCTCGTATAAATAAACCGCTGCAGCCCCAGCTGCCTCCGATAACTCGCCGTCCCATAGGCCACAAACAAAAACTGGAGTTTGTTCTCTCACCCTGTCTCCAATCGTTCCTTTCTCTATGCTTCTTGCGTCTGCATGCTTGTTGTTACTTGCTTTGATCGTTTAGTCAAGTGATGAATCTGGATTATATCTTTCTCACGACGGTCGTCTGAGACACATCGTGTCAATACTGATGCAAAGATCCAATGTTTCTGATGAGTTCATCTTCCTCTTCTTTTAAAGCGTCAAAAAGATTTTTTACTTTCTTTTTCCTGAAGTGGAGCGAACATCGTGATGATAAAATTTGAATTTGTCCGATTGATTTTATGAAAGGATTAATAACCTCCTACTGATACTAAATGCTCGCTAACCACAGATTTCTTTATGATCTTGATTAATGTTATTGCTCTGCATTTATTATGTTGATGTCTTTGTCAAGTCTATAATGCTCAAACTTGACAAAGCTAATAGCTTTGAATCATAAGGGGCTGAACCATAGATATTCAACTAGGCCTAACTTGGTAGTCTTAACCCAGAAAGCTCGTACTCAGTGCAGGCCAGTTGAATCAGATCCGACATGGGGCCGGTGAATCTAGTTTATCTAATCAATTTTTTTTTATAAAATTATGTTTTTATATATTAATATCAAAAATATTAAAAAAAATATTTTAATGAATTTGACTTTGTTTATTTTTATTATTATACTATTATTTTTTTATTGGTAATAAATATTATGAATCTAATTAAGATTATGGTAAATATTGTTTTTTACTTGGAAATAAATTAAAATACTATATTTTGTATTTTTATAAAATTATTTATAATTAATGTTAAAACCATTTAAAAATAATTTGAAATAAAAAAACTCTCGAAAACACAGAAAAACAAACATATTGCCTGATGAATTATATATATCAACTAAAAAAATCCTCGCCGAGGCAACTTGTTATATCTATAAAAGCGATTTAATAGATAAAAAAAAAATAGATGGCGGCCCAATTGCCACATATAGACAATTGTATGGAAAGAAATAATAATTGGCCTCTAGCGGAATAAAATAAATAAATAATATTTCCACGTGGAAGATAGAAGCCTCACTTGTCAGAATCTAAAGATGCTCGCGTTAACAATACGCAGTCCCAAGAAAATTCTCTTTCCAGACCCCATCATAGCCATCCACTTGTCCACTACGAGCGGTCAACATGAAACCTCCAAACTAGAATCTTTAAACCCAACCTCCTCTATAAAACCAACCCTCCCGCCCTTCACTCAACAGAGTCCACATATTTTCAATGGCAAACCCTAAAGTCTACTTCGACATGACAATCGGCGGCCGGCCGGCCGGCCGGATCGTGATGGAGTTGTTCGCCGACACAACTCCACGAACCGCAGAGAACTTCAGGGCTCTTTGCACTGGAGAGAAAGGAAAAGGCCGAAGCGGCAAGCCTTTGCACTACAAAGGCTCGACTTTCCATCGAGTCATCCCTGGATTCATGTGCCAAGGAGGAGATTTCACTGCAGGGAATGGAACCGGAGGGGAATCGATCTACGGATCGAAATTTGCCGACGAGAATTTTATAAAGAAACATACTGGGCCTGGGATTTTATCGATGGCCAATGCTGGGCCCGGGACTAATGGCTCGCAGTTCTTTATCTGCACAGCCAAGACTGAATGGCTCGATGGAAAACACGTGGTGTTTGGAAAAGTAGTGGAGGGTCTGGATGTTGTGAAGGCTATAGAGAAGTTTGGGTCTTCTAATGGAAGGACCACCAAGCCTGTTGTTGTTGCTGATTGTGGACAGCTTTCTTGAGCTGGACAAGTTTTATTATACCATGGTGGTTATCTTTCATATATTTATTTTCAAGTTTCTTTTGTTGCTGCCTTTTTATAATAATTTACAGATACAATAAAACTAATCAATAATTATATATTTCTCTTCACTTTGTGTGTGCTAATGGGCTGTTTTTTTTCAAATGATTTTTTTGTATATAATTTTGATATTTTTTCTATTAAAACCATCATTAATTTGATATGTATATGTGTGCGCGCGTGTGTTAAAAGACTTATTATTAAAAAAAGAGGAAGAAAAACACAACAATCAAAGCAATATTTTTTCTTTGCCCACCACGCTTGCATTGCATTAAAAAAGATAACTTAAAATAAAAAGAATTGCAATTACAAGTATAAAATCAAGTTAAATAAAAAAAATCAAATAAAGTAATAAGAGAAAATAATAATAATTAAAACTAATATAATTTAAAATTAAAAAAAATATGATCAAATTTGACATCAAGCAAGAAAAAAGTTGACCGCAAGAGCTATTCTGTAATTACATTATATGAAAAATATTATAAAGACCCGAAAACCCTTCGCCAGGTAATAATTAAAAAAAAAAACAGGTGAAAAAACTAAAGTGCCCCTTGACATAGGCAAAAAAAATTGGCCTCAATGACTATTGAGTAATTACACTGAATAAAAATATGAAAATTCAAAAACACCTTTTCGGACATAAGCTGTTTCCCCCCAAGGGCATGAGAGTTGCTACAACGCACAATAAAATGTGAAAATACTATATTAACCCTGAACGCGTGTTAAAAATCTTGGTCTTTTAAGGGCTAAAATATTAATTTACCATGGTTTGCACTGTTCACATCTAAATTAAACACATCGATGAGTTTTAGCTTGATGTATAATGATAGTTTTTAAAATGAACTTCGGACGTGAAACATTCCTGGCTTGACTTCTTAGAAATCATGGTCGTCGAAATACAGTTTATATTATAATTTCTCATGATGCCAAATGAGCAGATGGAGTGGTAAACACTTTAGAATTTGGGTCTTCCTATATTCCATTGGAATTGGTGGGGTTGGTAAGAGATCGAGGTCTGCTTAAGTTGTCTTCAATGGTTAAGGATTAGGTGAAGTAGACTGAGATTAGGTAGGCAGAACTGTTAAAATAGTGACTAATTTCATGGTGTGGCAGTCCTCGTATCAAGCTCAAGTAATCTGTCTGAGAAAAAGGGTTTTAGCTCAGATTTCTCCCATTTATGCAAATGCAAAAATCTTTAATTAGCTGCTAGAAATCGAGACTCAATCAGAGGAAACAATATGCCAGGAACCTGGGGCTGGTAGGGCGCCGGCTCCGGCGAGATCCCCCCTTCCGAACTCCGCCATTGGCTCCAGCCCGATGAATATCAACCTGGAGCGATTTCAACTCCTTTCTTGCCAGGACGTTGCCACGAATATAATAGAAAAGTTGGTTCTGTTTAATAATACCACTGGTTTGCACTTGAAAATATTTTTTTAATGGGATTTCTAAATATATAAATATTTAAGAGAATAAAAAAAAGTACAAATCACGGCAACCCGAACAAAAATTGAATAAGAGTAGCAGACAATGACCATGAATCTTTTAAAATGCCCAGCTACCAAAAGTCAAAGAATCACACGTCAAATTAAACCCTGTCTCCGCTAACTTTAAGAGCATGGCAGATAGTTCGTACTGAAATGAAACAGTAAAAAACCCAGGGACCTAAGTGACCAGAAAAATATTGAGATGGATATCCTGGCCAATGGAAGGTCTCCACGTTGTCAATTTAAACTCCTCACGGCATCAGATGAAAAGTTCGTGCCTTGAATTTTCGAGCCATAACATCAGCAAAAAGAGTACCAGTAAGGAAGAAGTATCAGTTTAAACTTTAAAGTAAAAAGTACGCTTCACTGCGCTCTGAACGATGACTATTCTCAAAAAGTCTACTCTCCTTATCCCTATTGTACGCCACTGAAATGGAAAACGTCAGCTGATGCTTTTTCGCGCTTCCACGGGGTATTCTTTTTTTCTTTTTTCGAATACATAATTCGTAAACTATACATCTTTGCATGTGAGCTGCTTGCGACAGACTTTTGTTCATGGCATGTTTGATATTTTGTATTGTTTTTTGATTTAAAATTATATAAAATTTCTAAGAGAATTATTTTTTACACTATAGTAAAAAAATTATCAATTTAAAGAAAAAAATATCTTTTTTAAAAAACATATTTGAAAACTGACAAGATTAATACTAGCAAACTTGTTGATTTCTTTTTTTTTCCCCCTAAAAATATGATGATTGTTTCCCCTAATTTAGTGTTTTGTAATCTAGAAAATGCATGCTTGATATTCCCATGGTATTTTTGCTAATTTTTTGGATTTGAACTCGATTTGGTTTACCCAGTTACTATAATGAGCAACATATCTAAAATTTATTTCAAATCAGGTTTTATTTTGAATAAAAATATTACTTAATCAAAATGATGTAATTTCATAATAAATAAATAAATAATATTGTTTTAATAAAATAAATAAATTATTTTGCCGTGAACTGATCATTTCAGATAACAACTCAAGTAAAGATCATAATATCATGCTGCAAAATATTTTGTATTTAAAAATATATTAAAATATTTTTCTACATATTTTTTATATCAACAAATTAAAAACATTTTTAGAATATAATAAAATACAATTACAAATGCAAAACCAGACTGTTACTAGGGATTTAAAAGACAAATGGATCCTTGACATTCCTGCTCAGTAGTGAAGATATCAACACTCCGTCTAACCCTCCAATTCCCTTATCAATTAATGTTATAGGTTAGAGGTTAGCGGTCGATTTTCATTTTTCTCATAACATTTCACTCTCGTGGTCATAATTTTAATTCTGAGAAAATACAGACAAAGGGATTCCCAAATCCAGAATATAAAAACTCAACCATGCCTTTTAAAACAGCAAAATCCAACATGCCAAAAAATAAAATAAAAAATTCAATGGCTGCTCGCATCATCTAGGCCATCATCAACAGTCATCTTAGCAAATCATTGACTATTCAAAAAGAAATGTTGAATATCAATAAACATCTTTTCAAGGTAGAATAGAAAACATAAGGCGCCATAATTATGATTTAATTATAGTCTACCCTCTCTATCTCAAGAGTCATGAAACATGACAGGGGGCAAAACAGTAAAAGAAGAATAGGATAGAAAAGTAAATCTTTTAAAGAAGAAATAACACAAGAAAATATCTCTGTCTATTTAAGATGTATTTATCTTTGCGGCGAATCACGCAATTAACTTTATAAGTAAATATATAATGATTATTATTTATTCATTTCGAAACAATATGCATACCCTGTTCTGGAGGCTAGACTTTAGCAAGAGACAGAAAACCCCGAACTCAGACAAGGTAGGCGGGGATGGCTTTCAGATTCACGTATGTCCACCTCCATTTCTTTCTCTGCCACTCATAAATTTACACATCTCAGAAAAACAACAAGCGAACAGTCAACGATTTTATTTTATTTTTCCCTCCCTACACTGTATGACATTTCTCCATTCAAAATTCCATTTGTCCACGAGACTTCCATTTAATTGCCAAAAGAAAACAACGCGTTTGTTTCAATCTTGTACCGAAATTAATCACAACAACCGCCTCTAGATTGCGAGTGCTGTAGTTTCTTTGACTTTGTATACACTTGGATTTTTTTTCTGGGTTCTTCTTCTTGATTCTGAAGTGGGATTTTTATCATTCATGGGATCCGTTTGAATTTTCTGTTAGAGGGACTGTAGTTTGAAAGGAGGAAAAATGGGAGGAGTTTGCCCTGGTGGAACGAAAAGGAAGAGTGTGAAAGCTGTGGAGGAGAAGAAAAATAATAGGGGTACCAATACTTCAGGGAAATTAAGGTCATTACATAGTATAGGCAAGAAAAAAGAGAGTCCTTATAGGAACAATAACGGGGATGATTTTCGCAAAACGATGCCAGAGAGGCCGAACTCTCGTGAGTTTTTATCGTCTTTTTCAAGAGAACTCAAGCCATCAACGCCTACTAGGACGGAGGCCAACAAGGTATATGTTTTATGTTATGGCTTGATATGTTATGTTTGTTCTTGATAATGTTTCTTTTGATGTCCAATTGTATCAATTGTTGGCTTATCCCGTGCCTTTGTTTTTTGTCTAGATAAATCAGAAGAAGTCATTTTTAGGAAAAGCTGGGACAGTGGGGTTGGAGAAAGCAGTGGAAGTTTTGGATACTCTAGGAAGCAGCATGTCAAATTTGAATCCCAGAGGGGGATTTGCCACTGGAATGGGTTCTAGAGGGAATAGGATATCGATATTGGCATTTGAAGTGGCTAATACCATAGCCAAAGGCGCAGACTTGTTTCAATCTCTTTCAGAAAAAAATGTTGAGTTCTTGAAAAAAGAGGTACTGCATTCAGAAGGAGTGCACAGACTGGTTTCTACTGATATGAAAGAGTTGCTCATAATTGCTGCTTCTGACAAAAGGTTATTGCTTGTTAAAAAAAATCATCTGACTTTGTTTCATTCTAACACAGTTCATGTCTTGTACTCTCAGTATATATATATATATTTAAAGAAAATTGGGTACTTTTGTAGAGAGGAATTTGATGTTTTCTCCCGCGAAGTGATTCGGTTTGGAGATTTATGTAAAGACCCTCAATGGCACAATTTGGGTCGATATTTTTCAAAGTACGGTACATTTTTATTATGTAATATTTCCTGATCACATTCTTCATGTTTTCTAACAACGGAATTATTCTGTAATATATCAGATCAGATTCACAGAATTCATTTGAGAGGCAACACAGGACGGAGGCAGAGGTGACAATGCAAGAGCTGACCACTCTGGTGCAGTATACTTCTGTAAGTTTTCTTTCCCGCATTAAGTAGATGCTTGCGTTTATGGAGGTAATTGTGTTATGGCATGTCTTTCTGGGATGCTGCCACTTGTCGATCAATGTCTTTACAATGCCGTAGTTGAAACTTGGTCATTGGCTATAATTACTTTTGGAATTTGCTTCACTAAATAACTTCAGCTAACGAATTTTCAGAAAAAGCATTGCTGATTTTCTTTTAACCACTGGTTTCAGTATACTATACAGTCCATGTGAATCATGGGTCTTTTTGAGAATTTGTCGGATCACTAATCTTAGTTTTTGGCTTATATAACTGCAGTTGAAGAATGATGGACTTTGTTTGGGGTCTTCGCAAGCTCTAGCTTTTGTTCCTGTGATCCTGTATTAAAATCTCTCTTCATGTGCAGGAACTATATCACGAGTTGAATGCTTTGGACAGATTTGATCAAGATTATCAGCAAAAGCTTTATGAAGTGCAATCCCAAAATCTCCCTCAAAAAGGTTGGCATGGATGGACCTTTTTCTCTCCACTTTATTTTTCATTCATTTTTATGTCGTGGTAGTTTTTGTTCCCATGATGTTCAGATACTTACACATTTGTGACTAATAAGCAATATCTAAGGTGATAGTTACATTTGCATTGATAATCCTTTCATTTTAGGTCATCTGCCCAATATCTGCTTGATACCTGCTAACCATAGTGAAGCAGCTATTTTATTAATGGGCCATTTTCTTTGTAATTGCAGGAGAAAGTCTCGCAATTTTACAGAGTGAGCTTAAACAACAAAAAAAGCTTGTAAGGAGCTTGAAAAAGAAATCCCTTTGGTCGAAAACTTTGGAGGAGGTATACATCTATGAGCCACTAGTCACATCTGCTGAGAAGTTGCATCATTATTGTTTTGAAGACTTTACTTCAAACAATTCCCCTCCTCTTTCATGCCTCGTAATGGACATTATTACAATTTCGGCTTTAACTCTCTCGCAACATTTATGAATAGCTGCCTTGATCGGTTCCATTGCCAGTTATATTGAGTAGATGGAGGTTAACAGTGACTGAACTTGTTATTTACATGAATATGTAGCTCATCTCATTAGAGTAATTTAACAGATTTCACAATTGCATTTCAACTCATGACAATATTAGTTGCTCTTTCACAACAGTTGAGCATTATGTAACTTTCTCTATGAACTGCAGATCACGGAGAAGCTTGTTGATATTGTTACCTTCATACAACAATCGATCTTGGAAGCTTTTGGAAACAATGGTAGGACAATGATGTCTCCTGATGGAATTAGATAATTTGCGTTGAAATCATAATTGGATGGATTTCCATGTCCATGCACTTATATCAGCGAACAGAAATGATGATTTCCTTTTGTTTTCCTAGATCTGAACCACAGTGTGTATGATGATATATGGTTGCTTATTTGTGGAATAATGGGTTTCATGTGGAGCTATTACCCGAAACTGTTGCCTGGAAATGTGTGCATTTATGCACTCTACCATGCATGGGAAATTGTATATATTAGATATGCCAGCTTTTGTGACGCCTGGATAATATATAAGAGGTGAATGCCATGGCAGAAGATACTATCTCAGCTCTATCTATGCACGCCACCTATTCCACTGTTTTTTGAAGCACAGAAAGACACTCAGACTAGAACATGTATGATAGGGTAGGATCAAGAGGATTTATGCGGCAACTGATGGTCATATAATCTGAACTGCAGCATTAGTTTTTGAATATCTGAACATTTTAGTGAAATATTGTGCTCGTGAAAGAATAGTATGATCCTTTTCTAGAAAGATCTGGTCAAATATAGAAGAAAGATGCCAATATAGAAGCCTGTTTTTTGTTTATTTTCCTCCCTTCCTTCGTCACAACATACAATTCATCGTTTCTGGCTTTGAAAGATGGGCTTTAAATACTAATTCTTCGGGATTGACAACCCATGGCAGGTGTTATATTGGCTGACAAGGAACCTGGCAGGGGTCCTCAAAGACTTGGCGTATCTGGTCTTGCATTGCATTATGCCAACATAATCAACCAGATAGATAATATTGTTAGTCAACCTCTTAATTTCTTTCATCACCAATCTCATGTTTATTATCAAATGGTTTGGTTTTTCTGTATTGGGATCAATTCAACTGAAATATCATATGCTATTAGGCTTCTCGACCCTCCTTCCTACCTCCGAATACAAGGGACAGTTTGTATCGAGGGATGCCAAACAGTGTTAAGGCAGCTCTACGCTCACGGTTGCAGATGGTTGATTCCGAGGAAGAGGTATTTTTTTATTCTACTCTTTTCTTCAAATGGAGATTGATGATAGGCGTTAGTTCTTACTTTTCCCCCACGCACAAACTCATTACACAGCTGCTTTCCACCATGTTTCTCTGCAGCTCACAATGGATCTGGTGAAAGCTGAAATGGAAAAGACTCTACGTTGGCTCGCGCCCATAGCCACAAACACGACCAAGTAGGTTAAATAAATGAGAATAATTTAATCTTCCTCGTACTCCTTAAACACGTGTAAACAAGATAAGGGTTTCATTCGGTAGTGGTTTTCACTGCCTGGCTTTTCGTTCTTTGTTCTTATTCCCTCCTTTTGAGTTTGCTTATTTCCTTCCTGTTTCAACTGGCTCCAGAGTACATCAAGGCTTTGGATGGGTCGGAGAATGGGCGAACACCGGGTCAGTGGATGACGCCATTGTGCTGTCTTTGTGTTGTGAGAGTGTAATTCACCTTTGGAGCAGATGAGTGACACTGTTTATTCTTTTTTGACAGAAATGATTTTGGCAAGAACACACCCGAAAATACTAACCTGATCCGCCTCCAGACACTCTATCACGCAGATAAGCAGAAGACTGACCTATGCATCCTTGAACTAGTGACATGGCTTCACCGGCTGATAAATTTAGTTAGACAGAGAGATCACGGTTTCTCATCTATGCCTGTTCGATCCCCGGCTCGCAAGGGACTGGTTTTCCGCACCAAGATGCAACGAATTCAATCCCAAAACCATGGTGCCCAGCTTTCTCAGGAAGATCGAGGTTTGCTAGCCAATGTGTGCCGGAGGAGAATGGTCCCGGGAATAAGCAAAAGTCAGGAATTTTCTGCAGACGAGAAAAGAGCGCAGGTTTTGACGGTGAGCAGGAGCGCCGGAAATTCACCGGTTACAAGGTTTTCAGAAAGACAGAAATCAGAGCGTCAAAAAAGTAATATTTTGGATGTTATGGATGGTCTATAAAACACAGTACAAGACCATACTTAATGCAGTTGCACTGAAGGCATTTGGTTTCCCTTGCGAGCTAGCTACGATCTCATTTGTCTTGTATATTCTTTTTTTTTAAATTCCCATTCTATTGTATATACCTTATATATACATGATAATATTTGTATGCAACTGTAATGATCACATAAATATTACACCCCACTGATCTCTCAGTTCCATTCCTGGAGGTATCAGAATTCAGAAGAGATGGCTGACAGGTTCTGCATTTTAGTTTCCAACATCAAGACTACCAGGTGCAAAAACGAAGCCACAATAGAGGCAATCAACCACAAGAAACCAATATCAATCTCTGGCAACTTACTTACAGGGTTTCCGAGGAGGAGTTATGCGATGACAAAAAGCTTGCGATCTACCTAGCAGGTTTTGAGTCCGAGTTAGGATGTGTATTTCTTGTAAAAGTCTGAGACAACCAGTAAACTTTTATACGTGCATGTAATTTTATCCTGTATTGGTCCACAACCATGCGCAAAAATCACAAACCTCAGTATTAAAATTTTCGGATAGCTCGGTACAATGCGAGGTAAACTTGATTTCTTTTTCTCCATAGAATCAGTAAGGTCTCATCTTTGTTCTTAAATTTTAATTTTTCCCAGTTTTAAAGAACATTTTGTGGGTTCTGTAATGTTTACTGTTAACTGCTGATGGAATATGGCGGTGAGTTTACTTTTTGAAGACCTTTTCTCTTCGGTGTTCTTAGACATTTTGGTGTTTGGCTGGGATGTTTATCATGAGATTTGGAAGGAGAAGACAGATGTGAGGATGAAAAATATGATTTTTCTTCCCCCATATGAAGTGAACTTTTACATTGATTATTTAATATTGGTTAATATGCGTAGTGAAGAATTTGGAATTCAAAATCTCATATAAACAAGTTATTAGTTAAATTATATACAAACTTGGCGAAACCTGATTTACCTTATTAGTTTCTTAAGATCTACTTAACTTAATTAAAATAGATTAAAATTCACCCGTTCAATCTCACATAAAAAAAAGTAAATGAGATGATATTTTTTTTTAATAAAAATGATTTATCTAATAACTTATAAATTAAGCTAATAAGTTGTAAATAGTAAATTGATGTAATAAACCATCAAGTAAGTTTCTCGAGTTTATTCTCATTTAAATATAGCAATTGTCACATATTAAAAAAAATTCACTCAAAATTCTAGTTTTTATGTGGCACTTTAGTCCTAGTAGACTAAGATTTTATTCATTATTTCACTTGTATTTATTTTCAAAAATATTTGTATAATACAAATGTGTATGCTATACACAAAAAAATCATGTTACACAATCAAGAATTTCCAAACTATTATAGACATAGACATGAATTATAAGACACAACTATCATCTTTATTTTCTTAAAATATAGTGACACTTTATCTCCATGTTTTTTATGACCTTACTAATTTATTTTCCAGCATGTTGAACAATTTCTTTATTATATTTTCATGATCTTGGTAGCTAATAAAATCATCTTACACTATATTTCAAAAATATTTAAAAAAAAATATTTTTTTTATTTTTCAATTTTATAATGCCTCACGTTAAATTTCTGACATAATTAACTCACAATACGAATATAACAACTTGTATATTTATTTGTCAACTTTTACTGTCAATTTCTGTTTTATTTGTTGTTAACTTGGAAAAATCATGATTGAAGACCATGTACATGTCAAATCAAGAAACAATGATTCTGTTGACTGTTGAATTTGTTGCTGCCTGTTCAAGACAGCCATTGCACATCACTGTTAAATTTCTAGACAATGTATTCGTTCGAGTCATGCTCGCGCCTAGACTCTAACAGCAACTAGATTAATTTTTGAAGTTTAAGGATTAAATAATCATTATGGGCAGGAAACTAGAAGTATCAAAACCCGTAACTTATTTGGGCCGAATAAAAATACTTGAGATTTGGCGGTGGCAGGAGAGCTGTCATTGAGAGTTGTCATGGCTAGGCTAGTACTCCCGATGTTGGAAAACTTTAGCCACTGCCTTTGTGCAGCCACAAAAGCTTCTTTATCACAGGCACATGCCCACATCCTCAAAAATGGGATTTCACTTCCGGAGACGATTCAAATATTCTCAAAGCTCGATCATTTTGGTCACGTGATCCGCGTCTTCTCTTACATGCTCACACAAGGTATCGTGCCTGATAGCCGTGTCTTCCCTACTGTCATCAAGACATGTGCTGCGCTATCAGCACTGCAAACCGGAAAACAGATGCATTGTTTCGCATTGGTATCTGGATTTGGTTTGGATTCCGTTGTCCTGTCCTCTTTATTACATATGTACGTTCAATTTGACCGTTTAAAGGAAGCTCGCAATGTGTTCGATAGATTGCCTCAACCAGGTGTGGTTACGTCTAGTGCTTTGATTTCGCGTTTCGCGCGAAAGGGGCGTGTAAAGGAGACAATGGAGTTGTTTCATCAGACAAGACATTTAGGTGTCGAGCTTAATTTGGTATCGTGGAACGGTATGATTTCAGGTTTTAATCGCAGTGGCAGCTATCTTGATGCAGTTCTTATGTTTCGAAACATGCACCTCGAAGGATTGAAGCCTGATGGAACTAGTGTTTCTAGTGTGCTTCCAGCTGTTGGTGACTTGGAGATGCCGTTAATGGGGATTCAGATTCATTGTGATGTTATTAAGCAAGGTTTAGGACCGGACAAGTTTGTGGTTAGTGCGCTAATTGATATGTATGGTAAGTGTGCGTGTGCTTCTGAGATGTCAGGAGTGTTTGATGAAATGGATGAGGTTGATGTAGGAGCTTGCAATGCTTTAGTTACCGGGCTCTCACGAAATGGACTTGTTGACAATGCGTTGGAGGTATTCAGACAGTTTAAAGGGATGGACCTGAATGTCGTTTCATGGACGTCCATGATTGCCAGTTGCTCTCAGAATGGAAAAGATATCGAGGCTCTGGAGCTTTTCAGAGAGATGCAGACTGAGGGAATTAAACCAAACTCTGTAACGATCCCATGCTTGTTGCCGGCTTGTGGAAATATTGCAGCATTACTACACGGGAAGGCAGCCCATTGCTTTTCTCTTAGAAATGGAATCTTCAATGATGTTTATGTGGGTAGTGCGCTGATTGATATGTACGCCAAGTGTGGAAGAATGCTGGCGTCTAGGCTTTGTTTTGATATGATGCCCAACAGGAACCTGGTTTCTTGGAATTCATTAATGGCTGGGTATGCAATGCATGGAAAGACTAGTGAAGCTATAAATATTTTTGAATTGATGCAAAGATGTGGGCAAAAGCCTGATCATGTTAGCTTCACTTGTGTATTATCTGCATGCACCCAAGGTGGCTTAACAGAGGAAGGTTGGTTTTATTTTAATAGCATGTCCAGAAATCATGGCGTTGAAGCTAGAATGGAGCATTATTCATGCATGGTGACCCTTCTTGGTCGCAGTGGAAGGCTGGAAGAGGCACATGCCATGATCAAGCAAATGCCATTCGAACCAGATTCTTGTGTTTGGGGTGCTCTACTCAGTTCATGCAGAGTTCACAACAGAGTGGATTTAGGTGAGATTGCAGCGAAGAGAGTATTCGAGTTAGAACCGAGAAATCCGGGTAATTACATTCTTCTGTCCAATATTTATGCTTCGAAGGCCATGTGGGCTGAAGTAGATACTGTGAGGGATATGATGAGAAGTAGAGGTTTGAAAAAAAACCCTGGTTACAGCTGGATCGAGATCAAGAACAAAGTGCATATGCTACTTGCTGGTGACAATTCCCATCCACAAATGCCCCAAATTATAGAGAAGTTGGCCAAATTGACTGTGGAGATGAAAAAGTCAGGTTATGTTCCAAATACAGACTTTGTGCTACAGGACGTGGAGGAGCAGGATAAGGAGCAGATCCTCTGTGGCCATAGCGAGAAGCTGGCGGTAGTGCTAGGGCTTCTAAATACTAAGCCTGGATTTCCGCTTCAAGTTATCAAGAACCTTAGAATCTGTCGCGATTGCCATGCTGTTATAAAATTCATATCCGACTTTGAAAAGAGAGAGATTTTTGTTAGAGACACCAACCGGTTCCATCATTTTAAAGGTGGAGTTTGTTCTTGTGGAGATTATTGGTGAACAGGTAAAACGGGTTTGTGGGATTGCTGCTATGATTCTTCTTGACAATACTGAAGATTATTTTGAAGTTTTGGAATTGTATATTATCCAACAGGGCAAGTGTTGAACATTCATAATTAGCCCGAGGCAATCCAGCTAAACCTTTTACACACTATAACTAACCATCAAAATTCAGCCAAGAAAAGGAGGGAACGTCTGGGCATTTAGCTGAAGCAGAGATTGGTGCAAGGCATCACAATTTCCCCCGAACCAGTCCGACCTGGGCTAAATGGTTAGGAGATTTTTAGATTCCTAGCAATAAGTATTGGATTCCGTTCTGAATCTCATATTTTCTTAAATTTCCCATCCTAGTCCACAAAAGACTCTTGTTTAATTATGATGATATATCTATGTCACAGGAGTAATGATGACATTGATTGTTAGCCAGTGGATCATATCTTCTCTGGTTCAAAATCATAGGTATATGGCGTTCTATTTCTAAACAGCAAGATGGTTTTATTGCAAGATTATAGTTGCTGAACTAGTTTGGCTTACTACACTTTCTTTCAACTGCTTCAATATCCCAACTGCTCCTCCTCGAGCTTAGCAGTTAAAACCAGCTACGTGTGCTAAATCCCCTGGTTATATAAGGTCTCTGGTGCACGTATGCATTGAATTCATCACAATGGGTTTCTCCCAGCCATGCAGATATGGCATTCTTCTCTGTGTTTTTCTCATCTTCCTCGTTTCTTTTATTTGCAACGCACAAGTTTTATCAACAGTTGCAGATCAGCATGTGCTAGACGTGCCCCCCGGTGATGACAGCACACCGGCTCGTGCTTCCCCTCCGGTTGCTGCTCCGACTCTAAACAACGTGCCTCCTTTTGGAAAACCCTTAAGCAACCAAGGGCAGCAGTCTCCACTGGGTTACCGGCAGCAACAAGAGCTGAATCAGCCTCGATCAGGCCTTACTCAGCCACTTTCTTCTCCGAACCAGCCCCTCTCAGGCACTAGCGTTCCCTTTTCTGCTTTGAACCAGCCTTTTGGGGCCGGTGATTCCCAAAACTTACTGAGAAACCTTCCTTTTGCCAGTGAAGTTTCTGTGGTGAGAACCTCTATTCTGGGAGTCGTTTTATTTCCCCTCGTTACATTGATGGCTACGCTCTAGCTAGTTTGCCGCCATATGTAGCCGATTCAGGACCACCATCCACCGCTCTGCCCACCATGTGCTTCCAATCTTCCATCCCCTTTCCGGCGGTGGCAATTTCCATGTTACTTTTTTTCTTCTTCTTTTTTTAATTGATATATTTTGTACATGTTCATGCGAGGATGGTTCCACACTACTCCGGTGTGGAGAAACATCTGAAATCTGGACCGTAATATATTGTTTTTAGCATATTAAAATGTGTGCTCTTCTGTGTAAAATGTTTTCAAGTTTTGTTATATTTGTTTTAAATTAAATATTTTATAAAGACAATTAATAAATCTATATTTAATTACTAAATTTAGTTGATATATTAAGAAAATATTTATAGTCATAATGTCTTGTAAAACTTTTTTAAGTAGATTTCATCTAATTTTTCATTCATAAAATATTTAACATAAATGTATTAAAATATAAATTTTACATTAAATATATTATAAAATTTAAATCTAGATTTAACGTTAAGGCATGAGTTCGGTGAGTTGCTAAATCATCAAACTGCGCTGGAGATTTATCGTAGACTCCTTCAGCTTCTTCTGTTTCTTAAAAATAAAAAAGAGTGGGTGGGCTAGTTGACTCGGGTGGGAGGCCGAGGGTAGCGGCATCACTTCGGTCTTGCACGCGGCAGCAAACTCGGAAACATTATTTTTCTCCATTCCTTCACCGTTATTAGCCGATAAGGTCTTTTATAATTCAATTACTTGTCTACTAAATATTCAAAATTATTAAACAATTCCGGGGAAAAAAACTCAAAAACAAAAGAGGAAATATATATTTAATTACTAAATTTAGTTGATATATTAAAAGATATATATATAGTCATACCACTACTACTACGATATTTTCCATAAAACTATTCAAATATTATAATTTTACGTAAATATATTTTTTTCATTCATAAAACATTTTATTATTATTATTATTATTATTATTTTATTATAACTATATTTTCCATTAAACTATTCAAATATTATAAATTTTACGTGCATATATTTTTCATTCATAAAATATTTAACATAAATGTATTAAAACATAGACTGCAAAGTATTTTATGCGAATCATACACCCATTAAATATATTAAAAATTTTAAAATTAGATGTTAACGTTTTGCTCAAGACTCAAAGCACGAAGAAATCTAGTCTCGTGGGGAATTTTTCGTGGGGCCAAATTAGAGAGAAAAAATTAGGAGTGGCAATTAAAATTTTATCAGAGTGAAAACTTAAGACAGCAACTCTTGTTTCCATCACTGAAATCTGACCGTTAATGATAATAATAATAATAAATAAATAAAAATAGGCTTCTAAACGAGAGATACGCCATCGTTTACTAAGAAGCATCAGGTTTGAATTCCTCTCGAATATGGAATGAGTTCGGTGAATTGCTAAATCACTAAACTGTATCGAAGATTTATCGCAGACTCCTTGAGCTTCTTCTCTTTTAAAACAAAAAAGTGGTTGGGCTAGTTTACTCGGCAGAGAGGCTAGCAGCATCTCTTCTGTGATCTTGCACGCGGCAGCAAACTTGGAAACATTATTATTAGCCAATAAGGTCTTTTTATAATTGAATTACTTGTCTGCTACAAAGTGATTGCCGGAAAGAATCTTTGTCTTTCCTCCGCGTGATTGCTTGCCCTACTCCGTCCACTTTTCCGAGTAAAATTTGTAAGTGAATCGAGGAGGAAAGGGAACTTTCCAATAGTTCTTAAGCAAAAGGAAAAGAGTTTAGGAAACTAAAAGCATCGGAGATTTTTTAAGGTTTTAATTTTTAATTATAGACTTAAAAATATTTTTTAAGTTGAATTTGTTTAAAATTGAAGTTGTTTTTGAAAATATTTTTTATTCAGAAATATATTAAAATTATATTTTAAATAAAAAATATAATTTTAATATCAGCACATTAAAATAATTTAAAAATACTAAAAAAATTAATTTAAAATAAACAATATAAATGAAAAAAAAATTGTTTTCAACAACACTTTTAAAATATAATTTCAACGACGGAATTTATCTGTACGAGAGAAATTAAAACCAGATTTTACAGTGCATTACGTGGTAGCTTCAACAACTGCCACGACGTATGTAGTCTTTTGTTTAAGAACACGTCTTTTTGTTTCCTAAACTCTGAATCGGAGTCTCTCATGTCTATTTGGAAATTAAAACCAGGTTATTTTTTATAATAAAAATATATTCCGTTTGCTGAAGATAAATAGACGTCTCCCCGTTTTCTTTAAAATATAAATAAATCCGAATAGCCTAAAACGCACGGCATTTCCATATAAAAAGGCAGGAGAAGGGACCGAAAGAAAGTAAGGGAAGGGTTTGAGGGAAGGAGAGAAGAGTCGAGCCAAACTAAAAGGGAAAACTAATTAAGCTCGCTGCAGAATGCTGCAAAGCAACATCGTCTAGATCTGAAACATAAGATAAGATCAAGCTGAAGTTGGTTTGCTGCACTCTGTGGGGAGATTAGATTAGTTTCCTCTTTTAGTTTGGCGGCCTCTTCTCTCTTGTTCCTCAAACTTCTCTCTTCCTTCCTTTGGCCATCCCTCTCAGATGCCCTTTTGCTCTCAGATTTTATTATAGGGCAATACAGGCCATTGATCGAAGAAAACGGCCCTTGAAATATACACCAGACTCTTTCTTGCGTTGCTCCATCATGTTATTTGTTCATATAGAGTGTATCAAAGCTTCAAAATGGCAAGGTTATTTTCCTGACACCAACCTGTCATCTCGGTTCTGAAGCTGAAGTTCCATTTCCATCTTCAACGAATCACTAATCTATCAGGTATGGCTCCTTTTTTTGGAGTTAAGGGTATGTTCTTGTGTTGTTTTCATAGACTTTTATCATCCGCAACAAGCACCTTCTCCAGGCAGGGATTTCTATATTTTGCTCCGGGCCACACATGGGATAATTAAAGATAATTTTTTCATTCATGAGATTTTCTGTTTTCTGGGCAGGGATTGTGATGTTCTTGGAGGTCAAGATAATCAAAGAACAATAGGAGGTGTTTGTTATGATGGAACACAAGGTGAAAATGCAAAGGTCGCGGAGAAAGGAAGATTAGTGTTTTCTGTACATGGAATTCCGAGAAGAAAGAGAATGGAATCTGGGAAAAGGACAACACAATTCCTGGGAGACGCTGCCGTTTTTGCTGCAAGATCTATTGTCAAACCCCGCCACCTGTTTGCTCAACAAGTGAAGAAAGATGCCCGAGGAAGCAGTCGTCCAAGTAGGGCTAGCTGCTAATAGCAACAGGAGACAAATGGTCCACAAAGAAACCAAAAACCGAGTTTAACGTGTGACTGTCACACATCTTGCCATTTTTTGGACCTTGCATTGTCAGGTAGTTGGATTAAGAATAAAAAAAAAATCAAACATTGTACAAATGAACAGTAGAACGAGTTGTTTCCTTGTTATGCATATTGTGGGTTTTTTTTTTGTTTCCATTTTCTTTATCGATTTGATTTTAACCCGATCTAAAATGGGAACGGCGATATAGAATAAAAATATCTAACTCAATCAACATGTTATTGTTTCTATAAATAGATAGATAGATAACACAACCTTCATTATAGGTCAAGCTGAACCTTGTGTAATATAAAAAATAATGCTCAAACATTATTAATATATTTAAAAAAGAGAGAGAAAAAGCCATGACTTGATACTATAAAATGGAAATTAAAAAATCAGGAGAATGAGGATCAAAGCTAACGAAGAACAGGATTATGGATCAAATGAGAATTAAACACTGATGTTAAGCTTATAAGACTTGGTTCTAAGGTTAATTTAGTAATTCTAGTATTTAAAAAATACAAGAAAAGGTAGAGCAACCAAGTCTGAAAAACATTAAAATAATTAGATGAAAATAACTTTCAAGGACAATCAAGTAATTCAATCGTGACATTAAAATATAAGATTACTACAACGAGCATCATGAAATTGATAATAAAATTTGAGCCCTCATAAAATCACCAAACTACCCTCCAAGCAGCTATGTTAATTAATTACAGATAAAACAGCGTGGAAATTTCAGAGTGAATCACTGAACTAATCTAGCTTTGTATATTTTTAATGTGTCCGCCAAGCGTTCCTTTCCTTTCCAAAATAATTAACAGTAATGTGTTCATGCGGCGTCCTCTGGCTTGATCGATTTTTTATTCAATCAAATAAAAAAAATAAACGATAGAGACCAGCACTGTCCATTTCATTGGACTTGGCTCATGGGTAACGAGATCAATGTTTAAGAAAAACATTGTAAGATTAATGGAATATTAATAATAATAGAATACTAACTTGTTGTTTGGAACCAATTCCTTACTGTAATTGAATCTAATTATAATATTTGATTTGGATTCAATTAATAAATAAGTTAAATTCACAAGTTTGAAAAATATAAAATTCAATTTATTTTGTTTTTTTTTATTACTCTAGTTACTTTTATTTTATTTTTCATAACTTTTTTATTTTTATAAAAAAAAGAAGCGAGTTGGGTATTTTAGAAACAAAACCGTTTTGATATTCTTTTTGAAAATTATAAATAAATAAACAAATCTTTTAAAGTATTTTTAATTTATTTAAAATTTAATTATTAACCCTCAAGATGATTTTAAATATGAAACTGTATTAAATTCAGTTCAGAAGGCTTTAAACATGTTCTAAGGAAAATGATTGAATTAACCTAGTTCATTTTTCTAAGTAGCAAGTTTATTACAAATCAATTTAATAGAATTTATTTACAATGTGAATCTTTTCAGATTTAATATCACAATCATTATTATAGAATTAAAAAATTAAAAAATTAACAGCACATCAATTATACAAATGATTTAAAACAATATTAACTTAGTTCATAGCTTATACGATAAACTATATATGTTCACCTAATTTGTTTTTTCAAGGACAGAGCTGGGAGGAGGGTTATGCTGGCTGGGTCAATTAGCGGTTAAATAATTTTATAATTTATCACTTATTGTCTATCATAAACACTATCTGAAGCGGTGTGACGTAAACCGACTAATAGTATAAAATAAAAAGGATATAAAAACCTACTACAACCTTATTGGACCGTTTTCTTCTCGAGCTGACGAGTCTAATTGAAGATTAATAATATTTTGTTTCTGTATTTTAAAAGGATTTTTTGGAAAAAAAATTGTATTTTTATATTTTTTTGATATGCAAATATAAAAACTACAAACTAAAATAAAAAATTATTTTAATACATTTTAAAGTGAGAAATACTTAAATCCCTATAACAGTTGTTGTCATTTATTTTTTCTTTTATTTTTCAATTACGTCCCTCAATTTTTTATTAGTTAATATACTAAACTTTATCTTTATTGTTTTAATTACTATTTGTTTTCTTTTTAATCTTGTGATGGAGAATTTTATTCAATATTTTCTTTTTGGTATTTTGCAGGGGCATCTCACTCTAATGGCCAGAGTTGCTTATTTTATATATTAACTTAATTTATTTTATTATTTGATTTTGAACTGTCAAGTCTTGATTTTTTTAACTTTTTCTTCAAATTATCCCGAGTCCTGAATTACTTATATTAATATGAATTTACTTAGATTATCATTATTTAAATATATATTTTATATTAAATACAATTAACCGTTCCACAGTATATTATGGGCAAAACAATAAATCTCGTATTTTTTCTGGGTTACCCTCCAAAGTATTAACTACTTTTATTTTTCTCGGTATATTATGTTATTATTTAAGAGTGTGGTTATAGTTGTTTTTAAAAATATATTTCTTTGTTTAAAAATATATTAAAATAATATATTTTTTTAATTTTTTAAAAATTATTTTTAACATCACAATATAAAAATATCTAAAAATACTAAAAAATCCAATTTAAAATAAAAATAAAAAAAACCATGTTTTTAAAAAAATACATTTTTTAAGCACGAACGTCTCGCTAAGCTGCAAAAAAATTTCATTTATTTAATAATTAATAAGGGAAGTTCTTTCCAATTAATAAGTGGATTACGCGGTAGCCTCCATAACTGCCACGTATACGAGTTAACTAGAAAAAAATGGCGTCAAAAATAATTTTAAAATACAATTTCCACGTCTTTCAAAAAACAGTCACTACAAGACAAAAGAACGTTTATTTATTTATTTTTCGTTTTTAACCAGACGTATCGTCTTCTTTCCTTGGCAACAAGACAGCGTCCACATTTCCAAGTCGTACACGGGGTGGATGCGGTGTATGGCAAGAAAGTTCCACCACCAAATGATGAAATGGTTTCCTATAATGTTCCAAAAAAAAAATGGTTTCCTATATAAAGAAAATTTTCACAGAGCGAGGAAGTCATGAGAAATTAACTGAAACAAAGAGTCTGGTCTATATGATATGTAAGGAATAAGGTTGGTGAGATTAGCAGGGGGCAAAAGGGAATGAGAAAGGGCCAAGAGGAAGCAGGAGAAGTTTGAAGAGATGAGAAAAGAGTGGAGCCAAACTGAAGGAGAAACTAATGTACGTAATTGATCTCTCTTCAGAATGCTGCAAAGATCCAACATCGTCAAACATAATTAAGATCCAGCGAAGGTGGTTGGCTGCAATCTGCTGGGAGATTACATTAGTTTCCTCTTCTGGTTTGGCAGCCACTTCTCTTATTCCTCAAATTTTTCCCTTGCTTCCTTTTGTACCTCTCTAATTTGTTTTTGTTCCCCGCTAATCTCACCCATCTTGTTACTTATTTTCATCAGACTGTAGATCAGAAATTTAAAATGGCGTGCTTAATTTTCTGACACCATCTTGGTTCTGAAGCTGAAATTTCATTTCCACAGTCACTAATTAATCAGGTATGCACTTCATTTCTTTTGTGGGGTGGTGGTTTACGGGCATGTTCTTGTGTTGTTTGCTAGGGCTTCTATATATAACCTGCGACAAGCACCTTCTCCAGTTAAAAGCTTGCAAGGACTTTCTATATTTCGCTCTGGATCGAACAAACGGAGAAAGAGGTATGTGTATAAACAAATTTTTATGGGACTGTGGTTTTGTTCTTTCCATTTTCTCTATCTGACCCATCTCTTTTCCAGCCTTACTGGACAGTTTTCCTTTTGGTCAGAAGCATGCAGTTCATTTATTATCGCGCCATGTCCCTTCCATGCCATTCCTTACTTTCACAGCGCAAACTCCTCACCTCTGTCAAGAAAAAGAAAATCGAACCTCAAACACAACCTCAACATCAACACCCGGCCCAAATACAACCCAAGAAGCTCAAGATAGAAAGAAAAGACAAGAATTCAAGAAACTCCCTCCCCCTCTCGATCTTGTTTTCTTTTCAAGTCATTTTAACTTTACTTACAACAAGTATTTGTTTTGTTGCAAGAAACCATTAGTCTGCAGGTTGGTCCGTTCAATGGCGAGCGGGTGGGTGAAGTCATTGCAAAGCAAGTCAAGAGCATCTGATGATGTTTTTAACCCGGACTCAAAACACTTACTACCCAGTTCCAGTTGCAGAAAAACCTCTTCAAAAATCATCAAAGATGTCATTATTGAAACCAAGACCCAACACCATCCTATTAATCAGAACCAGCAAAAGCTCAAACCTGAGCACGTTTCTACAACCCCGTCACTTTCTCGGTCAACCCGCAACTCTGACCTGGTTTTCCCTGCCCTCGCCGAGCTGCCCGAGGGACACCCTTCAAGAGATTATCCTTCACACGAGTTGCCTTGTTTTCTTATTATCTATAAAATTGTAAAAATACGTGGAAATTATTTTCTCCCTTTTCTTTTATCTTCAGGGAAGGTTTTATTTATTTATTTTTAAATATGATGCATTTTTCAACACTATGTGGATTAGTTTGCTAGAGGTCCAATGAGATCGATGTAAGCCATGGGTTTGTTCAGCCCGCCCGTGCTGATAAATCCTGAGTGAGTGGAGATTAACAATTGCTTTGGTTTTCAAGTTCAACTCCCCGGAAACAGAAACTGAGTCGACTGAGAATAGGCCAAATCAGGACCAACATGCTCTTGTAGCTCTTGAAGATTGATCCTGACTCTTGATTACCCACCACAACTCTCACATAATGGAGGATGCTCTTCCACTGCCCGACATAACTCTGATGTGGGAGACATAATTTATTACAAGCTATTTAATTTGTTTAAATCATCAATTTAATAAATTATATTTAGAATATGTATTCTCTTACATTTAAACACAATGATAAGTGAGAAAATTAACAGCATACAAATTACAAAAATAAAATAGATAATGGAAAAGTTTTTATTGTTGTGTGCAATCTCAGATGATGAACTGACAAGAAGATTTGCCACAAAAGCACCTAGTTTACCCATTGGATATTGTTTAGCAGTTTTATAATTTATCAATTATTGTCTTTCATAAAATAAAATAAAATAAAGATATTTAAAATATCATGCTAAAACATTCACGCAAACAATAATTTATCAATTATTTTCAAGTCTCGAGACTTACAATCACTAATTAATTAAACATATACATAAATTAATTAAAGAAAAAAAATACTATTGCGGTCCTATAGTTTAGTTAAAACTATATTTATTTGTCAACTTTTTAAAAATAAAACTTTATAGCTTTAACTTTAGCTTTATTGTACGTATATTATTTTACATCCTAAATTATTTTATCATTTAGTCGATTTTATATTTATTGGGAATATAAATTATAATTTTAAAAAATCAATAAACTGCAATTTAGACCAAACATCCAATGCAAAGGTCGTTTTTTTCTATATTAAAAAATAAAAATACTCATATACATAACACATTAATTCTGCTGACAGCAAAATCACAGACAAAGGTGTCCGCCGTTACTCTCCCCCAATAAATTATTGGCCGTTATTCCTCTCACATGTTGTTGCGGCGTACATCATACGCACAGCAAGGAAAAACATAAGCCGCCTCCAAAAGGATTGCTTGGATGTTGTGAGGTGTACCTAAGCTTTAAGTGCTTAGCCAAACCAACCAATTAATTCATGCCACTTAACGACCCGAACCCCATTTAAGACCTAATTTCAACCTGAGGCTTAATCAACAAATCATCTGATGGTCGTTGACTTCTTCTTCTTCTTCTTCTTTTATTTTTACAAGACAGATCGAATAATTATTAGAAGCACAAACATTCATGTCGTACTGATGAAGTGTAGTTTATGTCCTAAATCCTAAAAACATCCTCCTCCCGAGAGGAACGAACCACTTTCCCGTGTGCCTCCCGTGTCTATCGTAAGTCCCAACCAACGTTCGAGAAAATTTCAATCAACCGTAGAAGAAAATTGTCTTTCCTTTGTTTTATATTTTCTCTGTAACTGCCTCTTTTCTTGCGGACCTTCCTGCTTTCTTCTTGTCTTTTTAGTGACAAGGAGAGGTTATTAAAAACATAAAATAATAATACTCTATGTTTTTTAACACTAGATTCACCATGAAATTCATTCATGAATTAACTTTTATATGAGATAAAAGATGCTTCTAATATATTATTAATTTATTCTTAAATAGATTAATTTATGATATGATTTGGTATTACTTGTTTGTTTGATTTTTTTATCATTCTTGATATGTATTTGGTATGATAATCTTAATATATGAGGATAATAAAAATCATAAAATCGGTAATTTTATGACTTTTGAAATGAGATTACGTAATAAAATTTTAATGAAAGAACCGGATGTCGGATTTTCAAGGTGGATTCCCAGGGTGTAAATTTTCTCCGATTAATTGCAACGATGTCGTGTACAATTTTGACATTGACCAACGAAGAGCAGAAGGATTTCATGGAGTAACTCGAAGGAAGCGGGATCGATGTTAGTCATGTGTCGTTCGAATGATCAGTATATACTCGGATCACCGACGAATTGATGGATGGGATTAGCCGGGGGACATAAAGGCAAAAGGGCAAGAGGGGATGCAAGAGAAAATTTTGAAGAGCAAATTAAGTAATTAAACAATTTGCTGAACACTTGCTACTCGTGTATGGCAACAAGTGTGACTCACTCTTGTTACCATTGAAGAACTGTTTTTATGTTTTTAGATTCATTTTACCGAGATTTTTTTGATAATATTAGTGGTGTTGTGACCAAAATTTAGTGGTGCTGTGATCAAAATTTAAGCATGTCTTCAAAAAATAATTTATTTTATCTCTCCTCTCTTCTCATTGTAATTTATGAAAAGAGAGGGAGTGAGAGAAAGAAAAACTGAAGTCGTGTTAAAACATTGATTACGACACTATTAATATTATCTAAAAAATCTCAACGAAATGAAATGAAATCAACACCGCCTAGAAATGTCACCAACGATGACTCAAGCAGACCGCACTTGTCATAATTTTTTTTTTCCAAAATCTCAATATAAAATATGGTATAATTCATTTTTAGGCATAGACTATCCATTTCTTTGTCAATAATTTATGATTACATAGTCCCTTGTTTTGTAGACATAGTTAAGTTTTTTGGTGGTGGACTTTTTTCGCCTTTAACCAATCATTTTCTTACGTGGACCATCACCTCTCACTGCTTTAACGGATCATCTTTTTCTATTTTATGGGGGATTAATTTTACCCTTACAAAGCCCATAAATATCTAACAATCACCCCGAGGTGAGCCCAATTCACCACGCCAGACCCTGATAACTAGATCTCGTTAAAAGGCAAAAGATAGCATATACCTAATAGAAATCGCAACATAAAGCCATCATAGTAAAAAAAAATAAACTTCATTACTGTTTTGAAGAATTCATAGAGCATAACAAGGCTTGCACTCCCACATTGTTTTAACTGGTAAGGGACTTCACAGCGACGCCTTTAGTTTGGGATCATGAAGTGATCAATAAATTTATTATAAATTATTTAGTTTATTTAAATCATCAATTTAATAAATTTTATTTAGAATATGCATTCTCTTGCATTTAAATACAATGATAAATGAGAAAATTAGTAGCATATAAACTGCAAAAATGAAATACATAATGTAAACCTATTAGATATTTGGTTATATGTATCGATTTAATTAATGGTATTTAATAGTTTTATAATTTATCAATTGTTGTCTTTCATAAAGTAAAATAAAGATTTTAATATCATGCAAAAAATCCACGCAAACAATAATTTATCAATTATTTTCAAGTCTCGAGACTTACAATCACTAATTAATTAAACATACACATAAATTATTTAAAGAAAAAAAATACTATTGTGGTCCTATAGTTTAGTTCAAATTATATTTATCTATTTACTTTTTAAAAATTATACTTTATAGTTTTAACTTTATCGTACGTATATATTATTTTACATCCTAAATTACTTTAGCATTTAGTCTATTTTATATTTATTAAGAATATAAATTATAATTTTTTTTTTTAAATCAATAAACTTCAATCTAGACCAAATGCCCAATGCAAAGTTAGTTTTTTCTTTATTAAAACTCAAAACCTATTACACTTAAAAAAATAAAATACTCATATACATCACATCCAATGCAAAGATGGCCGCCGTTACTCCCCCCCCCCCCCCCCCCAAATAAATTATTGGCCGTTATTGCAGCGTACATGACACGTACAACAAGGAAAAACATAAGCCAATCGGCGCTAGCAGAGGGATTGCGTGAATGTTGTGACGTCTACCTAAGTCTTATGTGCTTAGCCAAATCAACCAATTAATTCATGCCACGTAAGACATAATTTCAACATAAGGTTTAATTAATAAATCATCTGGTGGTCGTTGACTTCTTCTTTTTTAGTTGTACAAGTCAGATGGAACAATTATTAGAAGCACAAACATTCATGTCGTTTTGATGAAGTGTATTTTATGTCCTAGATCCCAAAAACATCTTCCTCTCGAGAGGAACGAACTGTTTCCCCGTGTGCCTGCCGTGTCTATCGTAAGACCCAACCGCCGTTCGAGAAAATTTCAATCAACCGTAGAAGGAAACTGTCTTTCCTTTGTTTTATATTTTCTCTGTAATTACCTCTTAATTTTCTTGCCACCTTCCTGCTTTCTTCTTGTCTTTTTAGTGACAAGGAGAGATTATTAGAAACATAAGAAAAAAAAATGTTTATTTGGGTGGGGTACCTAGAATTACTTTATTAAGGACATACATTGTATCAAAAAAATGCTTTATTAAGTATAGACATTGCCCATGATGTTTTATCATTTTTATCATAGTTACCGAGGCCATGGAAAATTTCTTGACCTCCACTAAAAATAGTTTAATTAATTAATATTATTGAAAAAATTACAATACAAGAAAAACTCACGCTACGTTTACTTCGCAGAAGCACCAAAAAGCAAGGTTATCAATACCGTTTCGATTGCCGTTTCGTTTTTTCTATTGGTACGAAACGTTTCGGTATCGGAGTATTTCGGCGTGCCGTTTCGGAATTGTACTGTTCAAAAAATATATATATATATGTGTGTGTGTGTGTGTGGGGGGGGTTATATATATATATTACAAAACAAATAAACCGTGTGGGATATTGCACTGTGCACCCTCTCACAATCCACTGTGGATTGTGGCAGTGCAGGGACGGAAATGGGTCTCAGCCTCAGGCGTGTGGTATTTATTTAATGGGGGTGTTTTCGGTTTTTGGCTTTTTTTTTTATTCAGCCGCAATGTGCACAGTGTCATCACGAAAAACCCCCTCGAAAACGACAAAATAGTGCACAGGGACGAGGGGCGCTGTCGGTTTTTCCCTCCTTCAGTGCACAATGCACAGACGAGAAAGGGCCTCGAAAATGACAAAACAATGCACAGTAAACGGGGACACGGACGTCCTTTCCCTCGCGATTTTTTCGTAGATCTGGGTTGGGTCAGGGGTGGCTTGGTAATTAGCCTATTTTTTTTATTATATTCCCGTCTGAACCGCTGGCGCGTCGTCAGGACGCGACAGCGGCCCTTAGCGCCAACACGCCCTTTAGGCGGCGCGTGCGGGTCAATGCTGAGGTCAAAAATTGGTCGCCGACGGTTATTACGGTGCGCCTCCAGGTGCTTTGTTTGCCGTCGCGGCGTGTTCCCATCGTTTATGCCTGCGGAAACGGCGGTGGCCGGTTTTGTGGCGGCTGTCGCTTTTCTCTCTCCTGCGGGCCCAATGTCAGGTCCGGTCCCTCATGTTTGTGGTAAGTTAATTTTGATCCCTGAGGTTTGGATTTCGATTTTCTGCCCGATTTCTTTAATTGAAAGTTTGATTGTTTTCAATTGTGCCTTTCACTTAAAACTAATTATATAAAGCAATTTTAATTCGGTCCCTTTACTTTTGATTTTCGGTTTCTTTTTGGTTCTTTCAATTTTTCCGGTACCGAAGTTTTGCTTTCTTTAATTTGGTCCTCCAATTGCAATTGGTAATATATACAATGTTTGATTTCAGTCCCTCTTCTTCTAATTTTTTTATACAATGACAGCATTTGATAATTATTTAATTTTTGGTCCTCCAATTATTTTTTTTTCCGATTTTATCCTTCAATTTGAATTAATTTTATATATTTTATTTTTCATTTTTGTCCTTATTCTTTTAATTTTCTATTTGATATTAATTCATATGTTCTTTTTTCAATGTTTATTTTTTATTGGTATTTATGCATCTATGCTTTTAATTTTTGTTCTCAGTGTAACTTTTGTCCGTGTATATATAAGTGTATTTAACACAATAATACATATATTTTTTTAAATTTTCTGATTAAATTATTTTTTTCAGGTATTAATTTTTATTTCTGTTTTATCATCTATAATATTTTTTTTTTCTCTATCTTTTAGTTTTTTATTGGTTTTTTTTATATATTTTCAAGTTAGATTATTATTATTAATAGCAATGATAATTTTTATTTTGTTTTCATCTTTTGTTCAAATTATTATAATTTTTTTGTTCTTTCATTTATTTCTGGTTTTTCATTCATTATTAACACAATAATAATAATAATAATAATAATAATAATAATAATAATAATAATAATAATAATAATAATAATAATAATAATAATAATGATAATGATAATGATAATGATAATAATAATAATAATAATAATAATAATAATAATAATAATAATAATAATAATAATAATAATAATGATAATGATAATGATAATGATAATGATAATGATAATGATAATGATAATAATAATAATAATAATAATAATAATAATAATAATTTAATTGTTTTTCTTGCTTACTCTTTTGTTAATATTTTTTTTCGTTCCGGATAATTTGATAATTTTTATTGTTTTTACAATAATAGCAATGATAATTTTTATTTTTTCTTATTTTTTCTCTTATCTTTTGTTAAAGTTTCTAGGATATTTTTGGTCTTTCATTTATTTTTTTCCTTTCATTAATAACATAATAATAATAATAATAATAATAATAATAATAATAATAATAATAATAATAATAATAATAATTTAATTATTTGCACAAATGATTTTGTGATTAATTTTTTTTCTTATTAAAATATTTTGCTCTGGTTTTGAAAATGTTAGTTCATGATCTTTCATAATGTAATATCTACATTCTAAAAGATGTAATCTATGCTTGCGCAATAAACTGTACTTAAATTTTTTTACATTTTATCTCCTGATGTATAACTTTTATTTGATTATATCATATAAATTTATCGTTGTTAATTTAATTATGTTACATTATATACACAAAAATGCCAGCGACAACGCGCGGACAATATAGCTAGTATATATATATCTTCCGTCCCCGCTGTTATATATATATATATATATATATATATATATATATATATATATATATATATAATGTCAGTCACAAGTCACAAATCAATAAAATCATGTCATATCAGATTTACAAAGGGGCGCCTCAGCTTTTGGCCATGGGCGGGAATGAATTTTTTCCCAGCCTAAACGGTACACCCGGAGTAATTCCGAGGTGTTTCGGCCGGTATTTGACCGGTATTTCCGGTACCGACCGGTATTTAAAACGAGACAAAAATAATATTATTTTATTTCGGTTTTTTGCCTGATATGAAACGTTTCAGCCGAAACAAAACGGTATCAATAATTTTGCCAAAAAAGTGATTTTTGATTAGATTCTTGACTCTAAAGGGGCACACACTTGGGTGTTTTTTCAGGATTTTTTTAATATAACGAATTATGAGTAAATTAACAAAAGTGATTAATTAATTAATATCACTGAAAAGTGATTAATTAACAGTTTTATTGATTAATACTATTGAAAAAATTTACAATACAAGAAAAACTTGCTTTACGTTTACTTCGCTGAGGCACCAAAATTTATTACTCTTGACTCAAAAGGGGCACAGACTTCGGTGCTTTCTCAGGTTTTTTTTTTTTTTAATACAATGAACTATGAGTTGATAACCAGATCGGTCCAGTAGTCACGCAAGATGCAGAGTATCTCTTCCGTAATGGAAGAACAGAACAGATGAAGAAGCATCACAGAAAGAGGGAAGGAAAGTTGCCTGCCTCGAGGGTCGAGAGTAAATTTCTATGATTTTTCGTGTTTTATACAGCACCATCCTTTTTAGGAATATTGGAAATGCTGCTTCTTATTTATTTATTTATTTTCTTTATGAAGATATAGGGAATTCTTCTTGCTTCTTTACTTACACTAGTTGTTTCTAATTAATAACAAGTTTACGCATCGAAGTAATCATGAACTTGGTGCTGAGATTTTTTCAAACAACAGCAGCTGGAGTACAAAATTGGAAAATTATAGTGTCAAAATGTATTTTAACCTTGATTTTTACATTATATCGGTGTGCCTATTCCTAATTTCCTTGTGGTTTCATTACAGTGGTTTGGGCTGGTTTTATGGTAAATTACGCGCGGTCCAAGATTTTCCTTCATCCTATACGTGAAAGAAGTAAAGTAACGAGTAATAGCGATGCAATTTCCAGGAACCCTGAAGGAAATTAATCGCTCGGCTGAAATCTGCTATAAAACAGAGCATTATAGATGCTTAAGTTAGCTCGACACAGGCAAAGTGGAAACATGGTTCCCGTGAATTGAAAGAAGAGATAGTCAGGTACATGATTTAGTTTATTTGATGGGTTATCACATATTCTATTTTCATTATAATAACTACTCGTTTCTCTTCGTGATGTTTTTCCTCTCTTTTTTTGAAAGATACAGAGAGCTGGAAGAATGACCTACTGATCAATATAGACGGGCGAGATTAGCTGGGAAAAAAACGCATGAGAGAGATCGATCCAGAAAGGAACAAGGCAAGATAATTTTTTAAAGAAACTTGAAAAGAAATAAGCAAAACTAAGAGAGGAAACTATCCTGGAAGAGTCTTGCCAGCAAGCCAGCATCTACCACATCTTGGAACGTGGCATCAAGCCTACGCTGGTTTGCAGCTTTCTGCTCGGAGATTAGATTAGTTAGTTTAATCCACTTTTAGCCTATGTTAACATACCTGTGTCCCTCTCTCACATGCGTTTTTGTCCCTAGCCGATCTCACCCAAGTCAGCTGATCTATACAGGCATGATTCTGTTCAAAGAAAGGAATGGTATGATTTTATCTTGGTCATGATAATCTGATTTTTCCTCGGACTATTATGCCTTGTTGGTTTCCTTTCTCTGTATTCAGGTAGCTCTTGGTATCGGAAAAGATGTCATCTTGTTATCAAACGGAGGAGAGATCTTATCATTCATGGGAGTTCTTGAGGTCCCTTTTACTCTTTTTTCTGTTCTAGTCGCTGAAATTTGGATATCCATAATGCTTACAGAAACCCATTTCCGTTTTGAATTTATTCTTAGGTGTGCAAATTGGGTAATTTCTCGGATCTTTCAGAACCGAGTCAACACAAGCCTTTCCTTCGAAAACCGCGGATGGCTCTGTAACTCACAAGGAAGGAGGAGATCTTGAATCCCCTCTTTGTGCTGTTTGTTTGGAGTTTCATCGATGTTGAAGGAATTCCCAGGAGCAACGGGGAGGAAAAAGAAGAAGCTGAACGAGGGGAGAGTAACTCTCATGAGAAGCTAAGGTCAAGATATAGCAAGAGGCAAAAAGGGAGGAAACATGATTTTGGCAAAAGCAAGATGCAGCCGCAGAGATTTGATTTCACGGAGGGTTTTACAAAACTGCTTCCCAAGATCCCATCCCATCATTTGCTACTTCTATTTTCCACACCAGTTCGCCTTCGTTTGAAAGATTTTTTTATTTTGAAAAGTCCCATTTAGGCCCCAGGAGCCGAATAATCCTTGTGACAAGACCACATCAACCTTTCCACTGGTTTGTAAACCATGTCACAAGGAATCATTCTAGAAAAATACAAAAGGAAAAACAAAGGTTTAATATACTGATCTATTGCTCTTGTCCTTCAATAATTTAATGCATGATTTCGGCTTTTTTAGTTTAATGCATGCTTTTTTTAAAAGAAATAATAACAAATTTCACAAAATGGGCGAAACAATACAGTTTGTACATGTGATTGGAGAATATAACATTCAAATTTACTGCTATTTAGAATCACAGTATTAACAAATAATTATGAAATGGGTTGCAAATGAAGATAAATGGAGAGAAAAAAGACATTAAAATTTTGATGATAATATCATCGGTATCAAAAAAAATATTTTGATGAAATAAATTCAACGATATTAAAAGAGGTCATCAACGATAACCCGGGTATGTTATATTTGTCACCCAAATGTAGGGGGTGACTCACTTGACTTTGTCAACAAGTGTGACTCATTCTTGTTACCATTGATGAATCTTTTTTATGTCGTTACATTCATTTCATCTAGATTATCTTGATAATACTAGTGGTATTGTGATCAAAATTTAAGTATGAAATCAAAACCTTTTCTTTTCCCTCTTCTCATTGTAATTTTTGAAGTGAGAGAAAAAGAGACTTGAATAATATTAAAACTCTAATTACAACATTATTAATACCATCTAAAAAATCTCGATGAAATGAATTCAACACCATCTAAAAATATCATAAATAATGACTCAAGCGGACCACACTTGTCATATTTTTTTCTTCAAAATCTCAATATAAAGTATACTATAATTCATTCCTATGCATCGACTCTCCATTTCTCGTCAATAATTGATGATCTCACCGTGCCTTGTTCTGTAGACATGGTTAGGGTTTTGGGTGGTGGGTTTTTTTACCCTTTACCAATCATTTTCTCACGTGGACCGTCACTTGTCACGACTTTAATGGTCCTCTTTTTCTATTTTGTCGGGGACCGATTTTACCCTTTCCTAACAATGAACTCGTGGTGCCAATTCAGCAACCCGGGCCCTGAGAACCAGATCCCGTAAAAGGAGAAGGTAGCAGCAAATACCTAACAGAAATCGCAAAATAGAGCCGACCCAGTTAAAGAAATAAACATTTTTACTGTTTTAAAGAGTTTGTAGAGCACAAGGCTTACAGTTCCGTAACTTTATAAGTGGCAAGGGATTTAGCAGGGACGCCTTCAGTTAGGGATCAGATAGGTAGAGATGGGAGTGCCCTGTTGTCGTAACCAGGGAGTGGGTCGGACACCCATCACGCATGTTTTATTGCGCGAACCGACCGCTCATCATATCCCGTCAAACCCTGAAGGATCATAGCTGTTATCAGCTAGAGTTTCCTGTTTTATAGTGACGCTGTAGTTTCTCCTCTTACTATCTTTCCGATGTGGGATACAAAAACCGTCAGGTGCCTCAGCGTCACTGTCCTCTTACTATCTTGCCGGCGTGGGATATTAAAAACCTCAAGTTCCTCTGCATCCTTTGTCCGTCCTGTCTCTTCATTATTATATAGCAAATGAAATATCTTCGACTTGAATATCTAATTGTTTGAATCTCGCTGAATTATAGGTTACTAAGGAGATGGAGGAAGGAGGAGGGTTTTTTTTTTTTTTTTTATCTTTTTCTATCTAGATTCTAGACAAGTGTTTGTTATCTAAGAAAATATAAAAAATATATCTCATTCTTTCAAATTCCAAGCTTTTTTTTGGTTTTATATACTTAATAAGATAATTAAATCCCGTAATTACAAAAAAACAATGAAATGAAGCTTCATGGTAATTTGAGATAAATAACAAACACTTGTGTAAAACTAGCTTCCGCCATAACTTGAATATACGATTAGAAAGATGTGAGCAAAGAAAAAAAAATTAAGAATTGTTAGATCCAAGCTCCATTTAAATTCTAAATTAACAAAAAGAAATTAATTACTGTAAATTTGGACAATAATTTTTAATTAAAAGTAAAAAATAAGAGAAATGAGTTTTTATCTACAAAGACAAGGGATTCAGGCTTTTAAGACATTCGAATATAAATAACCTATAGTTAATCAACAGATAAAAATGTATGAATTAATCAAAAATCTAATAAAATGCGTCTAAAATAATCTATAAATAACCAGCAGATAAAAGAGTATGAATAATTAACAGTCAAATAAAATGTATTAATTAATATATAATCTAATGAAAACGTATCTAATTAAATTAACGTTTGCTATAAACCAGAGATTCCTCCACACAAGATGGCGTTTTCAGGAATTGGAACTTCATCTCTAACAGGAATGGTTGATGGATCCTCCTCTCCAATGCCTCTGACTCGCACGTATAACTCTTGCCCTAGATACCATCTCTCCGCATCCTGTGATCGCAGATTCCACAGCCCTTGATTGTCCAGCATGACCATCACTGCCGTCCATCCGGATGGATAAACCTGTCAAGTGATCACAAATTTGTGATGAAAAGAGTGTCAGGCATATTGTTTCACATCCCTGATCAATAATTGGTGTTCAATGATATGCAAGTCAACAAACCTGAACTGTAGAACGGAAAACTGCATCATTCAAGTTATACGTTGCCTTCATATCCTCTTCCCACGATGATGTTCCAGACTCCATGCTGCAATTAGCATTCAGGAATTTTATTGAAGTAGAATGAATGGATCAAAATAAGCATATCCCACACATAAATGGCTCTGAAAATCGCACTAAAACATGGAGCATGAGAATTAAGCCTCACCCAACAACAAAGAAGTTGTAGCCATCAAGGTGCCATGTTTGCAGATATGGGGTAGGATTTTCAAACACCAAATGGTAAAACTCTCTGTAATTTGCATTGATAACTGAAGCACCCAATGTCGAGATACCATTATCAGTAGGGGTGTCTGGAAAATTTCCTGTCCTCGACGATTCAAGCTCGAAATAGTCTGCCATCTCACCGTTCCTGAGGACTATTGTACGGGATACGTTGATCCTACCATAGTGATACGAACCTTGAGGATTTGGCCTAGCAGCTCCAGCTGACAAGTTCCACCTGATCAAGCACCAAATTGTCAGCTTTTAACCATATGTTACTCATGTTTTACTTGGGATTAATTAGCGATGCTTGCCTTATTGAACGAGCTTGTTCGATGGAGTAGAAATAATCATGTAACTGTGGTCCTGAGGGAAGTGGGCCGGATGGAAAATCATCAGAGTTCGGGTAGCGAATGACGCCTACTCCAAGAAGCTCGGCGTCTGTCAAGCGGGAACTGGCAACCATGTAGTAGGACTTGCCACAAGTTTGATTCTTTGCTGTGACTAAGACCGAGTAGGATTGACCGACATGGATGTCCAGACTTCTGTAAGTTTGCTGTGCTGTGTAAGACCCTTCTGTCTCCACTAACAGCATTAGATGATCTTGAATCCTGAAGTTGAAAGAAGTTTTCAAGCCCACATTTGAAATCCTTAGCCTGTATGTAGCCCCTGTAATACAAGAAGATCATGATCATATAAATTGTCCCTCTGAATCCGTAGTTTCTTCTGTCGATTTCACAGCAAAACGTTATACTAATGGCTAGCTGGTGCCCAAAACAAGAGCTTGCTTAGCAGCTAAGGTGATTAAAATGCGAACGAGCTTAGATAGGAAAATGAAAACAAGAAGGAAACCTTCCTCACTTCATTTGTTTCTCAAGGTTCCATTTGGATTGGAACTGATCAAGTGCAACTTGGCTCTAAAATACTTGATATAGCTTGAACGACAATCAGCATGACAAAAACATTAGGCTTGATATGTAATTTAAAGTGTAAAATCATCAAAATAAGAAAATTAAAGTAGAATAGAGATCAAAATCACCAACATGAGGATATTTTGAATAAATAAAAAAAAAATCAAGAGAGATAAACATGATTCTTAAGAAAGTAGTATTAAATAGATAAGCTCGGTATTGAAAAGCCTAACAAATTCTAGTACTTGAATAAAATATTTCAAATTTTAATTTAACTACTCGATAATAAATACCAATATTTTTAAATAAACAAATATAGTTTCCGGAATAAATGGATGAATTTCGATTTCACTTCCGCAAAAAACAAGGATGAATTTCCGGAGTCTCGGAGAACATTGACACTACAGATGTACCCAAAACAAATTCATTGTAGCAATACTTCTATGAAGACTTGGACACATTATTCATCATATTATCACGAAGAATTTACCATCAGGATGAAGAGAAAACACCGCTTAAAGTGAAAACAAGCATAAATTATATGTGGATTCACCTGGTTTAAATTTAAAAACTGTTTCGTTAGGACCCCGTCCATTGATAAGAATTCCAATGGGGTTCTGAAGTCCAATCCCATTATCAAGCAAAGCCCTCAAATCCTAGAAGAAAAAAGACATATATAATCATAATCGCTGTAAATATAATGGCTCCCTGGAAATCATACCCGGTGATCTGCACTGTACCAATCTCCGATGAGGACATCAATATCTCCATGAGGTTGTGGGAATGGAAGAGGAATGACCTCACGATTGTTCACACGAATGGGACCATAGCCACCAGCAGCTTTATGCAGGAGAAGTGATCATGGGAAATAAAAGAAACTTCCAATCTGATCCTTCACTTGAAAACTGTATGTCTAGTTTTGGCCAGGTAGTGTCGGACAGTTCGTCTCCTGCACTCCATCTTGCCACGAATTCCTTCTCATTTGCAGCCCGTTCCTGCATTATATATTCATGAACTCTCACGCTGTCCTTAATTACATGCGTTCTAAAAATAGAAGAATCTGTTCTTGATTGTAAATCTATAACATGTCATAAGAAATGGTTCTGTCAAGTTGTTGTGAACATTGATGTTTAGCACATCATTTGTTGTCGCATTCAACAATGGTCCCGGAAATTGATCGTTGATCACAATCACCTGCATAATTGAAAATACCGAAAAGGGAAACAAATTTCAAACACATGAACACTAAAAAGTACGCACAGAGGGTGTAAGTAAAGATTGAAGAACCTGTTTGGGAAGAGCAAGAGGAGCGCGGTGAGAGAAGGAAACTGTCCAGTCATAAGAAAGCGATTTCCCATCTACCAACACAGCGAGAGAGGGGAGGTAGAGAAGGATCAGGCTCAAAGGACTCATTTCTACGTTCTCCCTCTTCTGGTTTGCTCTCTGACTATGCCATGGAATATAACCTAAATATATTTCTATCAACGTCGAACTCAACTTGAAGAAGCCAGCTCGTAAAACTAGACCTCTTTATGTATATAAATTCATTTGTTTTTATCATTTATAGATGGATTCTAGATAAGTTTTATTTGTGTACAGGTTATCCACGAACACAACATTGTTTAGATATTTATTTTGTGAATAATATCGTATATAAATCAATTTCTATCACTTGTTTAATTAGCGTAAGAATATATCTATTCATTTACGTATTCACGCATGCTTCCGTACGTGTATAATGGTAGTCACAAGCCCTACCATTGAGTTCACTCATGATCAATTCGTGTTTTAAATTTCATGTTCGTCGGCAGTAGCACTTGGCCTTTTTAAGAGAAAATGGGTAAACAACATTTTAGCAACCAGTCCTTTTCATTTGAAGTTTCTTTTTTATAACTCGATTCATGATGATGTCCTTTTATGTTTAAATAAAAATTACCAAAAAAATAAAATCTCTGTATTTCATAAATTATTCAATTCAGTCTCATCAATTATAACGTTCTAAATTTTTTTTAAGAAAATAATTTGAAATAACAAAAAAAACTATAATTTAAAAAAAAAATCAATTTAACAGCAAAAACAAACACCACTAACTACAAACGAGATGATTTCATTCATATGCTTTTGAGCAGTGTTAATATTTGATGGCGCTCTGACCTTCTTGGTCTGCCCTCAAAGTTGACTTCCGCTGATCGGTGACATAAGCCTGGTATCTGCTGACTTGGAAGCTCAGATATAAAAGACTTACTCTGGGCAAGCCTCATTGTTGGTCTGCTGCATTTCTAGGCCTCACAAAAATGAGAGCTAGAGATTCATCTGTAAATCGATCCAATCACCTTGCCTCAAGATCATGTTACTCGTAACGAAATCGAAGCCTTGAGACAAATGAATGAAGGCATTATAAACAAACAGCAAATCATCTACTGATCAAGTCACAGCAAAAGAAAAGGAAAGGGAAAAAAGAGAGGTATTCTCAGATCACGAGCACTATCTTGTAATCCTCCTTGCTGATAAACAAGATAGATCTTCTCATGTTATCTATTTATTAAGTGAATTGTGGGCCTGGGAAAAAAAATACCAGGAGGCTAAAGTTCAACCAAATAAACCATGAACAAATTCAAAGCTGGTGGTTAATTAAATGTCAATCCAAGCTCCCAAAAAAAAAGGGTCAAGTGTTAATCAAATCAGTCGAAAATCAACATTCCTCTACCACTTTTTTAAATACAAGCTCCTTGCATAGTTTTAAGTGGGATATCTCCACTTGAATTTCGTTTTCATTTTTATCCTCTTCCCCACCACTTTGTTCTAGCAAAGTGCAGGTGGTTCCCTGCATCTTCCTCGAGTTTTTTAAACAATCAGTAGGCTACAACAACCAGCTGTCAAAGCATGCACAAGAAAAAAATATGGTAGGCCAAACAGTACATCCACCTATTATTTTACATGTGCTCTAATAAACTCCTCCACCTGAGATATATCGCCAGTCAAACCAGAAGCTTCGCCAACTGTAACTTTATTAATGCATTGTGAGAATGAAAACACTTCACCAGGAATTCCAAGAGCATAGTCATTGGCGATATCAGCATCCGATACTCCACTCCTTGATACCCGCAATTTTTCACTGAAAGATAGAAAACAAATGGATTAAGTATACTTGCATCTGCATTTAATCACGATGAAATGCATATAGCCGAGAGAGAGAGAGATGCTTAATGGGGTTAAAGCAAAAATCTAATCTGAACCACCAAACTATCCAATAGAGCACCAAGTAACAGGCACAATGGTTACATTTTTAAGGGAACAAGCAGCTGTAGAAAGGTCTCATCCAGTCCTTGAGTTTTAACTAATGTATGGGTTACAGTTTGTTACAATGTGAAAGACTTGTAAGGCAACAAGACTTAACTATCACCCAAGGCACAAGGCCCAACTCCAATAAAATCACGCAATTGTTTAAAAAGGTGTATATATTTTGCAAAAAAAAATAATAACAGTAAAAGCTGGCTTCACTAAATATTATCTTCCTACAAAGGCTTGAACAAAATATATGTTTCACAAATTCATACATATCCAATTCCATTTATTAAAAAACCCAGTGTCTAGGTGAAACTTTTCTTTTGTCTTTATATAGAGAAAAACACAAATATCATTAAAACAATACCATATTGAAATCATATTAAATAATAAAACAGAAAATTATATGAGCTTGAGCAATTTGCAAACCAGACCCTAAGATGTTCCATCCTTTTGAGTTTGAATATATTATTAAATTTACACCATACTGTCAAGTGTAGATTTTGAATAAAAATTGCCCCCTACACCTGGCACCTTGCAAGAAGCATTCTCCTAGGCAGCACCCAACCAAATCGCCTTGCCTAGAGACAGAGGCATTACAGGGGTGCCTTGTCTCGCCTTAGCACCCAGGTAATTGCCTCTAGTATCTCATATAATGGCTTTGCATTAACAGAGGGGCATAAAAGCCTAACCGACCATGTGATCACAACAACTGCTCATTGAGATGCCAATAGGAAATTATTAATCGGAAGTCCAGGAAAATGGAGAAAAGAAGGAAATTGACGCACATTTCTTTCTCTAACTGCTTTCGGATGAATTCCTTGGTATGTGCTGTCACTTTGTCTGTCTTGTTACAGCAGATGAGAACTGGAAGTTTTCTTTTCACAACACTTGCCTTGGTCAAAATATCATACAGATATCTGTAACACACAAGCCATCAAAATTAAAATACCACATTTATATATCTTCAGAGTGCAAATACATGTGCTTTATCTGAAATTATGTGTTGGAAGTTTGTAATTACTCTGTGACTGCACTCAAGTTGGGTAAGAATTCCAAAGCATCAACAACAAACACGATGCCAGCTGCTTGAGGCAAGAACTCGTCTAGTTTGGGTCGAAGACGAGAATGACCAGGAACATCAACAACATGTACAGGCTTTATTTTCCCCTTCTGTTGAGGACATAAAGTGGAAAAAGGAAGGGTTAATACAACCTAAAACGTGTGGCTGAATTTGGAATATAATCCCATTTCATGTCATGAGAAATCAACACAGTCTGGGTTAAATTTGAGCACATCAAGTTAAAATATACCACCTTAGCACTCTCAGAATGTAGTAAGAAAGTGCCCTCATTTGGTTCCATTGATGTGACAGTACCCTGATGTGAAGAGCCATCTCGAAGCTGGCAAATGCATCAGGGATGTAAATAAAATTTAGAACAACAACTGTAAAGTACAAACAAGATTACTCTCGTAACTAGACTATCAAAAGTCAGTGATCAAACTCTGAAATTTCAAAGGAATGTGGGGGGATTACTTGATAAAAAAGAACAGTTTTGCCGCTCCCACTAAGTCCAGAGAGCACAATGGTATTAGATTTTGTGCGTTTCAGCAAGCGAACTGCAACGAAAAGTAAAGGAAAGGGTTAAATATGATTCCAAATCCAAACATCTAAAAAAGTAAAAGATGCAATCTGCATTTTTTTTTCTTAAGACATTTGCTAAACATAGAAAACACAAAACAGAGAGATTAATAAATTCAGGAGGTCTATTCAACTAACAAGGGTAATCCTCTCCCCTCCCAAAAACTATTTCGATCCCTTGTAAATAGGTGGTGAAACATCTATATTTTCCATTTGATATCTTCAAGAGAGCCCTAGTTACACTTTAAAACCAGTCCTGCCATTTTTTACATCAATTTACATCCTTTAGTTCTGTAATCCTAAACAGCAATCCTGCCCACATAGTTAAATTTACATGGAAATGAAAGAGAGTTTCACATGAACAAAAGTTGCAACACCGGACATCCTTTGGAGATGTTGCTGCCCAAACCCATGATATTCTTAGTAAGAAAGAGGTCCAATCGGCCAGTACGGACAGCAAATTACAGGACACATTGCAATATCAAGTTCTCTATTCTTGTTTGATTCTTCCTCAATCCTGACACTACATAATTCTGCTTCACTTTATGAGGTCAAAGATTTCCAAATTTCACATAATCAACACTAAGTATCAAGTTGTGTGCTTAAGAACAATCCCATTAACTTACAGCAAATAGAAAATCAACTAATAAGCCTTTTTCTTTACGCTACACATTTAAAGATAACACAAACATTTGCAAACGGAAGTAGAAGATTACTTATTAAGAGCAAGAGGGTGGTGAAAAGCAAGACAGCGACAGCCGCGTACAGTTGAGTAGGAGGTATTTGATGTGCATATTCAATCCCCTGTCGCAGCCATTGCTGCGCTTCGGTTTTCCACTGCTCTATTCCTTCCATTTTAGATGCTGCAAATCCACGTTTTAAAGAAATTAAACCCAAATTTGATGTAATTTAACAAATGGGATTTCAATTATCAGCCAATTTCTCGTTTCAGAAAAGAGAAAGAGAAAAAACACTGACAGATCGAACCAGACAATAACAAAGACCCACCAGAAGAAAAAAGTGCTAGAAGGCTGTGAGGCTCACCGCTAACCCGCAAAGGAATCGGAGTTGAGGAGGGTCGGCTTCTTGTGTTTTTCCGCCGTTACTGGGGTTGTCACAGTCGCTGCTGCTTCTCCTGTCCTTATCTCCGCTGCTTGTCGCCCTTCCGGAAGCGTGGTGAGATCGGGAGAGCAGAGGGAGAATGATTTTTTTACTTTTCTTTATTTGGATTTTTGTTTTTGTTTGGGGAGGGCAGAGGTTTTTTTTATTTTTATTAAAACACGAACGGTTAAATGTAGGAAATTAATATTGTAAATTAGCCCCCCCTACGTTTTAAATTTACAGGTAGTTCCGTAGGTAAAGCTGGTTTTGATTTTTGTTTTTTTTATAAATTTCCCATATTTCCCTTTATAAATGAATTTATTGAGTAGTAGCCCATGACATTGTAAGATAGAAACTAGTATGAAATATAAGGACTTAATAACTAAATATTTTAAACTAAACGGTTGATTAGTTATTTCACTGAAACTCAAGGATGAATTAATAGTTTCCTTTTGGTATCTTCTTTTTCTTGCCCCCGCTTGCGCTCTCTCTCTCTCTCTCTCTCGTTTTTCTTTTTTTAGACTTTGATTTTTCGTTTCCTTTTCCACATTCTTCCTTTTTGTCAGCTAACAAAATATTACATATAGTAAATTTTCGTATTATATATATTATATTTTAAAAAATATTTTTAAAATGTAATGTGAAAAATGATTTAAAAGACAATATAATTGGTGGGCAACATCCTTGGTTATTACTGAAAAACCTGCATTAAAATTTATAAATTTATTATTTTTATTGCTATATAATGATTTAGAGTTATTGATTATTTACTTTTTATTGCTGCAAAAAAAAAAAGAATATATATAATATTAGATTAAATAGGCAGTAACTTGGAAGGAAAAATGGTGGGTATGGATAGCATAGAAGATCATGGATTTGATTGATTATATTTTCCTATTGAGCTTCGAAACACTAGTTGGGCTGCTGATGCAAGTTTTTTTCTCGGTCCATGCTTGGACAGGATAGAGATTGTATTGCTTTTGCTGGTCCAATACAGAGTCTGGGCTCGTCGACTAGGTTTGAATCTTATTTATTTAATAGCCTTATTAACACCGTTTTAGTTTTTTTTTTATTTTGAATTATATTTGGATGCATTTTAAAAACATGCTCAGCTTGAAGAAAAAAAATAGTTATATATATAATAAATTAGTTAAAGATTCACAATGCTCTTTATAAATTAAATATAAAAAGCATGTAATTAAAAATAAAAGTAGAGGTAAAGAGAATATATTAAACATCTTGTGTCAAACTATAACAAGTAGGTCTTCTCATTAAATTAAATATTAACCCAGATAAAGGTGAGGAAAGAAAGGTCAAGGACGCAATTTTATTAGGATTTATGTTTTTTTTTACCATTCTTGTCAAACTCATCATTTACTTTCCTTTTTAATATTTAATCGTCGGACAACATATATTTATATAATGTATCATTCAATCTAAATATTGATTTAAAAAAAAAACAAATTTAATTATTATACATAATTTTCACACAGCAAATATTCACAGTGCTTGTTTGCCACAACGTTTTAAAAATAATTTAAAAATATATATATTTTTATGTTTTTAGATTATTTTAATATGATAATATCAAAATTATTTTTTAAAATAAAAAAATATTAAATTAATATAAAATGATAAGCATTTTAAAAAATAATATCAATTGTACTTACAATAAAAAAAAAAAACAGACATTGTAGATCAGTTAGATATTTAGAATCGCACGATTTTTGGAACATGTATTGCAACCATTTCCAAGGTACAATCTACATTATAAACTAACATGATGAAATTAATAATATTTGAGGTTGTGCCTGTAATTATATAAATATTTGACACCACATTTCAAAAATATTCTTGAAAAAAATGAATTTTTATTTTTATTTTTTTAAAAAAAAAATTTATATTTTTTTTTAGATTATTTTGATATACTAATATTTAAAATATTTTTTTTTAAATAAAAAATATTTAATATATTTATAAATTAAAATTATTTTTAAAAAAAAATAGCTTTAGCCAGATTATCAAATACTAACGTGGTGTTGCTGCTGCTCGCCAGAAAAGAAGAGAAGAAGAAGATTGTTATGTTCTGAACCTGACCGGTCGGTCAAATTAGTGTTTATCCAAGCTGAAATCTATAAAATTTGCTAGAAAAGCAGACGGAAATTCATGGCTAACTTGTCTCTCTGTTACTCTTTAGACTTTTTTTGAAATTGAGTTGCTGTTGTTTTTAAAAATATATGAAAATAATTTTTTTTATTATCATTTTAAAATTATTTTTGATTTCAATATACATTAAATGATCTGAAAATAACAAAAAAAAATTAAATAAAAAATTAAATTTATTTAAAAAACGACTTTGAAACAAAATCGGCGGTGGTCCACCGTCCATTTCATGAAAGCCGGACACGCGTCCATCCTTCGCAGAGAAAAAACTGGATCCTCTGTATTCACGTGCTCATCACGTGTCTCGGGAAGCCGAAATCTCGAAACCTGGGGCAGTTGTTGCCCCCAGAATTGCTGGATTATCAACGTCACCGTCTTCCCTGTCTTTTTCGGACAAAGCGGGTCCCGAATTAACAAAGTCTTTTTTTACCGACCAATCAAAATTAAAGATTCCATTCTAGAACCCATGTGCCATCGACAGCAATTCTACCCTTCAGCCCCATGTTTCCCAGTTACTATACCACATTTTTCACCCGGGTTTCGTTTATCCATGGACTCCTTAATCCTGACTGGATCCTACAACCCGAGAAAATCAAACCTGACCAAATCCCAGACAAGGAATTTGACGGTGAAACTTTCCAAGAGAAGGCGGCTACATGCTTCTGCACACAGAGCTAACACTCACAGTGGAATCACCTGACTCCGGTACAACGACGATCGAGCTGGCCAATGCTTGTGTTTTTGCTAGCTTACAAGGGTTCTAGCCCAATGGTTTTATTTCATATTTCAGTAGCACTATTTTTTTAGTGTTGACGAATCCAAAGCTACACTGCCGATGCAAACATTAAACTAATTAGGCTCAGATCTTTTAAGAATCAAAACCAGGGCATATAACGGCTAACAGTTAACAAAGCCTGGACACGTCCAAATAAGGTATCGATCCTTTACTGGACGGAAAAGTTTTCTGCCGCTATTGTTCTAGTTTTTAATTTCAGCCAGATACCTTCCATACCATGTCCATGGCCTTATTTTAAGTTCAAGGAGATGATATGAAAATGCTTTAGAAAAAAAATATTTATTTATTTACTGTTTAAGTTATATATTTAGTTTTTCTATCGTTTTGATATGCTAAAGTCAAAATTATTTAAAAATATATTATTTCAATATATTTTTTAACAAAAACAATTATTACCCATAACACCCCCAAAATAACATCCAATGAAATGAACTTCACTTGAAATGAATCTATGGATTCATTAGAAGGACGTCTGCACCAGGAATTTAGAAATGCTAAAATGACCGTTGTTATGTTAAAACATTTCCTGGTCTTTTCTTAACCCCGAGCATCCCAATTCAAAATTTAAATTCCTGTAGAAAATATACATAGAGAGACTTTAGAGAGGAAAATCAGTCAATTCCTACACCGGTCAGCGAAAATTAAGAAACTAAGCTATAAATTTTCAAATAAAAAGGATCAATTTATGATTGAATTTAAAATTTAGGGACTAAATTTTCTCTGAAATAAGGTATGGTTTTGCATCATACCCGCATCTTGCCGTTTATTTCTCAGGGCATATAACGGCTAACAGTTAACAAAGCCTGGACACGTCCAAATAAGGTATCGATCCTTTACTGGACGGAAAAGTTTTCTGCCGCTATTGTTCTAGTTTTTAATTTCAGCCAGATACCTTCCATACCATGTCCATGGCCTTATTTTAAGCTTCAAGTAGATGATATGAAAATGCTTTAGAAAAAAAAATATTTATTTATTTACTGTTTAAGTTATATTTTGGTTTTTTTTTTATCGTTTTGATATGCTAAAGTCAAAATTATTTTAAAAAAAATATTATTTCAATATATTTTTTAACCAAAAAAAAACAATTATTACCCATAACACCCCCAAAATAACATCCAATGAAATGAACTCCACTTGAAATGAATCTATGGATTCATTAGAAGGACGTCTGCACCAGGAATTTAGAAATGCTAAAATGACCGTTGTTATGTTAAAACATTTCCTGGTCTTTTCTTAACCCCGAGCATCCCAATTCAAAATTTAAATTCCTGTAGAAAATACACATAGAGAGACTTTAGAGAGGAAAATCAGTCAATTCCTACACCGGTCAGCGAAAATTAAGAAACTAAGCTATAAATTTTCAAATAAAAAGGATCAATTTATGATTGAATTTAAAATTGAGGGACTAAAGACAATTTATTCAATGAGTTTCGAAAGGGATGCTTCTAGAAAGAAATTCACAAGCATCCAAAACATACCGTGGGCTGGAAGCGTATTTGTCCGCCTGTAAGGTACCAGATTCTTGTAGCGCCGACGGTTTTCTGAGTCAGCATGTGACACAGATCCAAAAAACATCCAAATGGATAGGACGAGAGTTCATTAACCAGCAAAACTAACCATGGTTAACCAATCCCCAATCTCTCTATATACAACAAAGTCACCCGTTCCTCGTCTCCTCAACATTCTTCAACAACACAACAGCTCGGCAAAACAAGCACGCTTTACTTTCCAAACATGGCCTCCACAACTTGTCTTACATCTCTTAGCTCCTCCGCATCTCCTTTTATTGGCTCAAAAGTTTCCGCCAATCAGCCTCGTTCACCACCACCGTCTCGCGTCAGCTTCCGCCCTTTTCGAGTATCCGCCGCCTGCGCTTCCACCGCCGAGAGACCCACGTCATACATTGCAACGCCAACATCAGCCTCATCTCTTTACGAAGTTCTTGGAATTCAAATGGGCGCTACGTGTCAAGAGATCAAGACTGCTTATCGAAGACTGGCTAGAACTTTGCATCCTGATGTTGCAGCTAGCGGTCAAAGAGAGGACACGGCTTATGAGTTCATGAGAGTCCACGAAGCTTATGAAACCCTGTCTGATCCTGAAAAACGTGCAGATTATGATCGCTCCCTTTATAGACGAGGAAGGCAAACGGGCTCCCCGTTTGTGATGTCTGCTGCCACTGTAACAACAATGGCAACAGGTTATGCAGCCGCTGGATTTTCTGGGTATACAAGTCAGAGATGGGAAACTGATCAGTGCTGGTAACCAGGAAAAGAGGCTTTAATCCTAATCGATTTTAATCTCTTAGATTTCTAGATGAAATAGAAGATACAGTATTAACCCCAAAATCCTCAAATATTGGGGATTATTTACTGTTGTAAATAGTCAAGATTGGACCTCCATCTCTTGTATCATGTCCCAAGGCGGCATTTTTTCAGCCTGGAATTATGAATTCTTACTTATGCTAAAGCTATGATTTCGATGTGTCGAATTGTATTTTTTCAGCCTGGAATTATATGGATGTGCTGAATTGAACAGTAAAATTCAAGTATTCTATTTTGGACATTACAATACATACTACTAGAACATACTCCATCTCAAGGAAATTGAGTTTTCTTTATGCAGACGAAGAGGAATGGACTTGGATTCTTGTTTATATTGGTTTGAGATGGATCTGGAATGATAGATCATAAAAGCTGAGTCAGACCTGGAAGATTCAAAATTCTCTCCATTATTGACGAAGTGTCCAATGTCTATAAGCCATATGCATGGATTTGGAAGTGCCCGGTTTCTCTTTCTCTACCTTTGAAGTGGCAACGCAAGAAAATAGCGCGTTCCAAAAAGAAAAGGCAAAAGCAAAAACAAGAATAGTGACCCAAAGACAGGTTTTGCCAAACAGAAACATCAAATACACCGAGAGAAATACAAGTTCTAAGACCCACTCGCAATCTTGGCTTGAATCGAAATGCAGAGCGAAAAAACCAGCTCGATGCATAGAAAATCCATGCCATGTATTAGCAAGCAAGACAGCAAGTCCAGGAAAATATACAAATACGATGTGAACTAGTACCCATTTTCGCTCTCCAAGAATACAGCCACTGGTCAACAGCTCCCGGAATAGTTTTTTGCATCAGACTCCAAATTAGGTTGATTATAGGCCAAGGCTAGACTCGTCTCTATCAGTGTCCATGGAAGCATAGCGAGCAAGCACGTAGCAAGGGCTCGATAGCACGGCCTTGAAGTCAATGGCTCGGTCGTCTACTTGTCGGTGTCTCGCGTTTGGTTGCAATTAGCTGAAATGGGACCAAACATCCTTTCCAGACGCGGAATCTCCAGAGGTGGATGAGATGGCAGCTACAATCACACGGATTAAGCTCAGCAGGCACAGCTCAGTCTTGGGTTAAACGAATCAAGTCCAGTGTCATTCAGGCTGGCAAATGGATTAAGTTTTCAAGTGCCCCAGGTATTCTATACACACGGACCCTTTTAGCTACTTTGTGCGTCTTGAGATGCAAAATGTTTTTAATTTTTTCTTGAAAATTCAGTAAATTATTTTTATGTGTATTTAAAAAAAAAAAAAAACTAACTTGTCAAAATTATAAATAATAATAAAAATAAAATATCAATTTAATGCCTTATCAGCACAAATATATATAATTTTTAAAAATATATAAAAAACAAAAACCATGGTACTGCTCCCAAGCAAGTATCCCCTTTCTCCGTTTATGTTGAAGGCAAGCCAATAAAATATTGACAGGGACATTGCTACTCTTTCTTCGTCTGTAGTTCCTGTTTTTTTTTTTTTTTTTGGTTCTGGGCACATTGCAATTTCTTCCACGACACCATGTTCTTATCCACATCCATGGACCCACAGATCACAGTCTCTGAATTTCTTGTCGTCTAAACTCTGCCTCGCATTAATAGGACTGAAAATTATATGCAATAATTTATGTAACAATTTGCTAAGGTTACAGCGACAGCCTTAGTATGGTTGATATTAATTTACATATTTATGGAATCATTATTATATATAAAAATTAAAAAACTAATCCAACCTTAGTCGTTTCCTCCTCCATTACCCCGCCTCTTATTTTTCTCACGATTCTCTCCGATCAACTTTAACGTGGTTTTGCATCATACCTCTGAAATCTGAATAGTTAATGATGCAGAAGTACATTGAGATTTTAGTTTTGTATTTACTATTATCTATACTTTGTGATCATCTCTGAGTCAGCTTGACAGTTTATCTAGACGATCCTATCCTATACTGTCGGAGCAGTAGATGTTCGTCTTAGGTTTTACTGTAAGCTTTGTCGAATTGATTTATATCAGGAGATTTGTCTTTTGTTACTTCCTATTTATGAAGAATCATCTCAGCATGAAAATGGCACTCATCTCGTTATTTTTAATAGCCTTTAAAATGCCCATCAGATCAAACTATAATGTCAATACCGCGTTTCAAAATTATTATTTTTTATTTTAAATTATTTATAAAAAAAACAAATTTAAATATACTCTTAAACAAGACACCGACAGTAAGCCCAATGTTGCAAGTCGGTACCCAAGGTAAAATCAACAAAAGTAGTCCGAACTAGTCAAACACGCCACCAGCATAGCTCTAATGGCTGGAAATTTTATTTATTTTTCAAAAAACTTGTATTATCAAATATAGGTACAAGCTGCAAGGCCAATTCTTGATTATTAATAGTCGCTAATAACCCATAAGAGAGACACGTGCATGATCAAACACAGAAAATTTGAAAACCCAGTATTTTTTTTTACAGAAAATCGTGGTTTATAATTCGTGAAGAAAAGTTCACTAGGGTCAAGATCAGAGCGATAATTTCCCCCCTCCGGTAAGATACAAGATTCCTGTAAACCGACAAGTCCATAGCTAGTGGCTAATCAGTTTCCCACCTCCTTATAAATAACAAGCTATCCATTCCTTAACTCCTCAACCTCCTCAATCATGGCTTCCTCATCTTCTCTAGCATCTTTCAGCTTCTCCTCCTCTCCTTTCACTGGCTCAAAAATCTGGACCGATCAGCCTCGTACGCTTCCGTTTCGTGCCAGCATCCGCCCCTTCAGTGTCTCCGCCTCCTGCGCTTCCACCTCCGAGAGACTTCCATCTCTCTACGACGTTCTCGGGATTCAAATGGACGCCACTTGTCAGGAAATCAAGGCTGCCTACAGAAATCTAGCAAGAACATTGCATCCTGATGTCGCCGCGAGCGGTCAAAAGAAAGGCACGGCTTATGAGTTCATAAGAGCACGCGAAGCTTATCAAACGCTGTCGGATCCTGACAAACGTGCAGATTATGATCGCTCGTTTCTTAGACCTGGAAGGCAAATGAGCTCTCCGTTTGTAATGCCTGCAACAACAATGGAAACAAATTTTGTAGCAGCTGGATTTCCTGCCTACTCCAAGCGAAGATGGGAGACTGATCAGTGCTGGTAGCTGCAAAATTGTTTACTAGTTTGGCTGCATTTAACCTTGAATTGTAGATTCCCAGATCAATTTTAGCTGATGAAGAATTAATTATTCCAACTGGTGATGGATAGAAATTTATATATTTTCGTGGAGTTAGAGATAATTACTGGCCTCAATTATCTCTATAAATCCATGTAAACGATGGCTTCCGCGACTTACAAAATGGACAACTCCAATTTCTAGGATGGAAAGAGAGGGAGAAGAGGAGAGCTGTGATAAAAGTCCAAAGAACATGTAAATTGGATCGGGATGGACAGACTTATCAAGTGAGAAAGCCGAAACGACAAATTCTATTTATTTATTGTTATTATCAAACAATAGATAAGTAATCCAACGACATGACCCCATCCTTGCCTTTTCGTTTGTCTTGTTTTTTCAAGAGAATTAAAGATAGGAGCCAGCTGAGCTATGGATAGCCATAACAGCTCAGGATTCGTTTCATTTGCACCTATCAGTTATCAATACAGGAAAAGCTAGGCCACACCTCGATCACGAGTCACTGTTTGTTTTCCATTTGAAACTTTGTTAGGAATGGATTTCAACATCGGCAAGGATAAGTCAAACCTCGAGGGCGAGTCACTTTCAAACAATATTCTAAATATATTCAGCTTTAAAATATATTAAATTAATATTTTTTTAAAATCTTGACATGTCAATATTAAAAATAATTAGAATGAAAATATTTTTTTTTTTTTAAAAAAAACCCTACTCTATCAAGAATTACAAGGCATTCAGCTAATTAAATATGAGTTAATTTTGTTCGACGTCCCCCTTTCCACTATTCATTTGATCATTATCTGAATTCTTTTAATATTTTCTGAATGAATAGCGAAAATTTATTTTATTATTAAAAAGTATTATTAATTTGATTATTATTAGAATTTGTGTCTTCTTTCTGGAAGTTTCTTTGTCTTCCTCCACCGACAATTAATGCTTAATTTCTAAACCTAGTTAGGCAAGGGAAGAACCAGAACTTTATAAGCTTGAAAATAAAACAAGAAATGAAAGACTACAGAGATAATATATAACTTTTAGGGGGGTGCAAAATAAATATTTCTCACGAATAAATATTAATTTCAAGGATATAATTAATAAAAAAAAAATTCAAGATTACATTGATATTGATTTTATAAATATTTTTCGCTAAAAAAATGTAACAAAATAATATATATTTTTTATTTTATTTTTAATATCAGTGTAGTAAAATAATCAATACATAAATAAAATTAATTATTTTCCAAAAGCTAAGAGCACCTAACGTGAACTTAGAAGGGGAATCTATTCCTTACCTTAGAGAATGAGGGCGTGTCATGTGGGAGCAGCTTTTTGGAGAGCGTCTGCTGCGGAGTATATGATAGGGCTTTTGTTTTCAAATATCCATTTCCGACAGGCCGGGGCTCCAGGCCCGATAGGTATGGGCTTTCATAATTACTGGGCCTGGCTCGAACTCTTCTTTGAAAAATGAGTTGCCATGGCAGCATTAGCTGCAGCGCATCAAAGAAGCAGACCCGGCAATGGCCATTGCTGCGTAACCATAGCTTCTGTCACGCTGCGGTCAACTACCTCCTCTCCAAGCCGCCTCTCCTCGTCTCTCTCTCACTAAAGTTACAGCTTCAAATCGTAGAGTGTTCAATCACGCGGTTCAGAAAAAAAAAAACTGATTTTCGACTAGGAGGAAATGCAAGTGCTGAATCATACAAAAGCCAGAAAAAAATACGAGGCTCGACTTGCCGCTCGTTAGGGCATGGAGCCGGCTTCTTTCTCTCCACCTCAAATCAAAAAACATTATCAAGTGATGAACACAAACATCTCTTCTTATCCCCCCCCCTCCAAAAAAAAAAATATCAACGTTAAAGCTTTTCTTTGTAGTTGAAATTGTGTTTTGCTTGGGATTTTCTAGAGGGGCTTCACTTGAGAAAGACGTATTCGATGCGTTAATGTTAGTCAAGATACTTGTGTTGTGATATAACGCGTCTTTACTTTTCACAGTATGTGATTTTTTCAGTTATTTTAATTTTTTAGCGAGGGGGAAGTTGAAGATAAGGTGTTTGTGTTTTTGTCGCAGAATCTAGGACCGGATGTGCTGGAACTGGGAAGGAATGCGGAGTCAATACAGTTACATTGGTATTGGGCTCTGTATCTCGTAACAATCAGTCTTAGAAACTTGCCTTTTAAAGATAATGGCTGGCTTATCTAGCTAGGCTGTTCGTGTTTTGCCTTGCTGAGAAATATGGGGCATCAAGTAGAAGCAAATGCGTGCAAGTAATCTTAGCTTTGGTGCATACTAATTCATTTAATGTTACTAATCATGGAACAAGATTTGTTGCGTATTTATTGAGAACGATGTTTGTTTCATGGTGTGGCTTTTGTTTCTCTTAATCAAGTAAACCGTGTGCCATTCAAGAACTTTACAGGTATATTTTGTCTTGTTGAGAATCTTTAACATCGAGTTTTAGCTTTATAAACGTGTTCTTAAATCTTGGTTGTTATTTGCAATGTGTGAGCAGGGAACTTGTTGCGAGAGGTAGAATCTGAACTGATGGATGCTTCGATTCATGCTATAAAAGATGGTGATTGGAGCAGGGGTTTTCTGGTTTGGAGGAAAAGATTATTAGGGGATGACAATGAAAAATCTGAAGAAAGCGATGGTAAACAATTATTAGCTTTGGTTTTTTAATAGAAGACACTGATCTTTCTTCTTCTTTTTTTAATTTCGTCGCTACTATTCATTACTGAACGCAAACCTATCGTTACAGCTCTTTGTTTGGTCTACTACTTAGTGCTGCAATTCACTACCCTAGTCTTGACAATTCTGAATTCATTTAGCTGCCGCCACACACAGAAGCTTGCATAAGTCCCTCGCCCGTTTACTCCACGACCCTGCTAAGCAAATGCCGAGTGAATCTAATCATATTGATTTGTAACATAAATATGTTTTTTTATCACTGCATATTTTCTTCACATTGCGTCCAAGACATGTCTTATTCATCTCAGCATCTTTACTGGGCAAAACAAGCAGATAACTGACGACCCATCTCATTGAGTTATAGACTATATAGCTTGGGCTTAAGCTCGTGGATGTAACCACGGCTTGTAGAATCATATCTGTTGCTTTTCAAGGCCAGGCCCATTACCATTCCCCTTCCCTTTTCCATCCATTCCTTTTTGTTCTCCTTCGTTTTTTTTTTCTTCATTTTGGATGGTGAGAACCATTGGGAGTCTGGGACTAATAAGCCGCTGGACAATTGAGCTGATTTATAGACCTAAGAAAAAGAGTCCTAGATGGTCCAGTATGCATTTACTAATTTACTTCAAACACGTAATTAATTTTTGTGAAGGTAGATAGCAATAATAATCCACTGTCCTTTGTTTTTCATTTTAGCTGTCTCTTTCCCTGCTTGGGCGATACTGGGAGATCAGAGTTTCGTAGGACATGAGGCAATACATGGTATAAGATGTAACGTATTTGTCTTGATAGATAGCTACAAGGTGAGCTGTTCAGTTTTCAGCAATATTTTTTTCTAAATAACGGTGTCCATACTTTCTACTTTGATATGCCTTTTGCATCAGCTGATGCCATCCTATCTAGATTGCTTAAATATTGGTATCACGCATGTCTATGGAAAGCTACAGAGACCATGGTGTGAATCCGATCTGTAAATAATGCCTGATGATATTTTATTTTTGACACTAATTTTGGACGGCATCCATTTTTTGTTTCTAATTTCTATATGCTTGCATCACCTTCATGCATATCAGTGCGAGCATATTTTAGTTGCCTCAATCATGATCCTGCTGTATAGAACAATGGAGCTGTTGCTTCTACCTTTAAAATTGGTTTCCTGGATTGCTCGGTGCCTAATCTTCAACATTTTCGGCAATCAAAAGGTTCCCGAGATCCATAAATGTTTGGCTTCTCTCGAATGAAAACACCTTTGTCTGAGTGCCTGAATCATTTTTACGCTTAGTCACTGGAACCGATACCCATACCAATTGCTAGCCATCCAAGGATCACATACTAGAGTTAGTTTTCTGAGTTAGCTAAAACTCTGATGGTCACCAAGTGGTATAGTGTGATGATAAAGAAATTATGATCTGTACAATAGGTGTAGAATTCGAGTTAGAATGTGTATTTTTTTTATAAAACACTGGAATACGTGAGATTTTATTCGTTCATCTATACTCAAAAAATATATGAAGAATAGTGTTTACTCATTAAAAAAAAAAAAAAACTATGATGAAAACATGAAATCAGCAGGTGGATGTTGGAACTTGCCTCTTCCAGTGCCTGTTATTTGAAGAACTGACGACTCTCTAAAGTCTAAAATGTCATTTTCTAGTTGATTAGTGTGCCAACTGTTGATCAACTTTTTTTTTTATCATGATAAAAGCGCAAGTGCTTTACGCAAAAGATGTACATATCGTAGTCCCAAACACTTAAATGATTACAATCACTATTAACTTAATCATAGGAATCAGTAAATTCCTCTATCAAATTATCAATCATGATTGTTAATTCTTTTTCACTTCGCTTGAAATGTCCGATACATTTGATCTCAATTTAAAAATTCTGTATCGTTTAGAATCTCATAATATTCTGTAAATTATTTTTAAATCTCAGTAGGAACATTTTAATTTTATTCTAAAAGTCTACTGATATATTATTACATTTCATATTAAAATATTAGGGTAATCAACAATTAGAAATGTCATGTTAGACTGCCATAATATTTTTGGAATTTTGTTTCGAAAAGTTATTTTTTGTGTCTTTTTTTTATTTCGAAGAATATATTTATTGAAAATTGAGTTTTATAATTTATTTTATTTAAGGCTATTAAGATCTCATAACTAAATCATATATTTGAAAGGTTAACCTCGATTGACCTGAATCAATCTAATATGTTGTTATCTTAATATTTTTTAAAATATATTATCTTTTTTATTTTAAATCAAACTATATTTTTATCAATTGTCCATGTTATTTTCGGAAGTATAGAGTCAATCAAGTCATATTAGTATAGCTCCCACTTTTTTACTCGTATTTAAAGTTTGAATTGTATAATTTCAATCTAGTTTATATATATATATATATATTTGGCACAGCAAATGGAACAGAAAATGCCTGTTTGATCGATGGTGCATGCTGTCTAATATAACCTAACTCCAAAACAACTTGACCCTACAAGAGATAAGAGTTTCTGTGGTCGGAGACAAAAACAAAATTGATAGGATAGGAAAATGGCGAATTAAATAAGCTGTGCTGCCGACAACTTCTCCTACTAACCAACACGAGTAGTGGAGGAACTTTTGGAAAGCCAAGTAAACAAGCCCCGGAATAAATTGCTCCATGGGATGCCCTGTAAATTTCAATTCACATTACTGGGTTTATGCTACAAACTGTTCTTGCTTAATTGGAGCAAGCAATTATTAAACTCGGTTCGATTGAAAACTAAACATGTTGATCTGTATTGATGAAAATAATTTTATTTATACCCAGCATGAACTAGAAGGCGGGGCTAAAAAGGCAGAAGAAATCTACCCCTGTGAGCTATGAAGTATGAAACCAGGGAATTATTTCCTTCAGTTTGATTTTTCTGTCAGGTAGCAAAATAGATTTAGAGTTTCTCAATTTGTTGTTTGTACCATGCAGACGTCACGGATTGTGATTTATAGTCAAGGACTGGTGTGCCTATGATATACATATATGGCATGTGTTAAAAATATTATATAAGAATACATTTTAAAAATACAGATAAGAAATTAAATTTACTATACCTTCTATTTAAATTTATAATATTTAAAATTAATTTTTTGTTAAGAATTCATCCATATTAAAAATAAAAACAGTTGAATACGATTCGTCAAGGGTATCATTGCCCTAGATTTAGATTTGAAGTTAAGTGAGTGTGAAGCGAAAGTGATTGAAGAACAGGCCCTTGTTTTTCTCCCATTTCTTCTTTTAATGAGTAGATAATCTTAGCTGGGTTTTGCCAAAGTTATCGAAGAACAACCCTTCAAAAAACGGGGGAGGATTGAACGCATTGTTCTAGATCAAGACTGTCCCAGAACAATTTTAAAAAATAAATTGTTTTGGAGAGGGAATGTCTAAGAACAAAAGGAAAACGTTTGGCACGACATAAGACCTAATTCATTCGACTGCTAGCTTGCACTCTAGGGTTTGAAGGGTCTGATCATCAGGGCCTTCATTTAGGTTTACTCTTGGTAAAGGTGTCCCGATGGAGAATAAGAAACAGCCAATTACTCGGCCTAATCTTTGCCCTAACCAGGCTAACCATTACACGTGTGTATAGAGTTGGTGTGCCAAGATATCTAACCTGAAAGAGTCAACACAAGCAGTCTAGTCTACTGGTGGCTTCATACAGAATTCTCAGAACTACAGCTATGTTTCTGTCATGCATGTTGATAGGAGAGTTAAACTTTACTTTATGTTTGAGATATTTCCAGTATTGGATTAGATATTTGGACATTAACGGATGCATGCATTTCTTGACTCCAAATATCTACCTGGGTATAAGTTGCTTTCAGGCAACTCTAACTTCTGGGCACCACCTGATTCCCTGAGAAACCCTGATTGATTCTAAAACTATCCGAGATATTATGTGATCTGCGGTCTTAATTAGATGTTGTTGCTAGTTGAATCCAATTTTAACTGCCCCTCTTGCGATTCAGGGACGCGTAGCAATCAGCAGCTAGGTCTGGGTTAGTGCTCATGGCAATGACTCGTCAACAAACATGAAGAACTCGGATCACAAAGTTTGACCTTCTTTATAGAAGACAAGCGTGTCATCATTGAAAAGCTAGATACAGGGTGGAAAGATAAAATGATAAGAGAATAAAAAAAAATTAATTTTAAATTAGATGAAAATATTTTTCATAAGATTACATGTGATTTTTATCTGTTTTATTAGAGTTGATACATAGAATAGCTAATGGTGTTTAATGTGATAATAATATAAAATTATCAAAAAATTATCAAAAATCTTGAAAATAGCAAAGAAAAAATTGATTACTTGCTCTACCATCTTCTCAAAATTATGACTTGTAGGTGGAGGAAAGAAAAGCTTGAATGGAATTATAATCAATTTAATAAGGTTGGTGTTATCATAACAAATTTGATGGGATGTGGTAGAGTGACTTTCATATATGCCAGACAAAATCCTCCCCAAAGAGGACAACAGTCGTAGCCCATATCTTCTTAGCAATTCTAGCCGAAAGAAAAGTACTCATTTGAAAGTAATATATATATATATATATATATATATATATATATATATATATATATAATCATTTGAAAGTAATATATATATATATATATACACACATTTGAAAGTAATATATATATATATATATATATTCTGGTCATTAGAATGATATAGAACCATTATTGAAACTCAATTAATAAGGTTGGTGTTATCATAAGTGACGCAAGCACGAGGCTCAAAATACACCAGCTGCTCTCTATTTACTCTCTATAAATACCCTGTCCATCTGCACATTTCCTCATTTCCTTACACGACACAAGAAGAGTTTGGTGCCATTGCTAATCACATATTCACATTACTAACCTCTTCTCTTCTTCTTGTCACCTCCCCCCATTTTTCTAATTAATTCTTCTTCAATGTCTCAGCTCACTTTATTTATCCCTTTATCATCCTTCTTCATTGCCCATCTGTTAATTTCAGGTAATTATAAAATTTCCAAGAAAATTGATATAATTACAATCGATTCATTTCCTTAATTTCTTTTTCTTTTCTTTTTTCAGGTGTTGTTTCGACAACTTTTACATTGACAAACAAGTGTGGCTACACAGTATGGCCAGGCATTCTGTCCAACGCAGATGCACCAGCACTTTCCACGACTGGCTTTTCCCTTCTAAAGGGCGAGTCAAAAACCATCACAGCACCAGCTTCATGGGGTGGACGTTTATGGGGTCGCACATATTGCTCGCAAGACTCCACAGGAAAATTCTCATGCCTGACAGGGGATTGTGGCTCCGGCAAATTAGAATGTTCAGGCACTGGTGCAGCTCCTCCGACAACGTTAGCAGAGTTCAAGCTTGACGGCTATGGGGGGATGGATTATTTTGATGTTAGTCTTGTTGACGGGTACAACTTACCATTGCTTGTTGTCCCCCAAGGCGGTTCTGGTCAGAATTGTACAAGCACAGGATGCGTGGTGGATTTGAACGACGCGTGTCCCTCCGAGCTTAAGGTTACGAGCACGGGCGGCGAGAACGTGGCTTGTAAAAGCGCGTGTGAAGCGTTTAGGTCACCGCAGTATTGCTGTAATGGTGCATTCGGTACACCTGATACTTGCAAGCCTTCTTCGTATTCTGAGATATTTAAGACCGCTTGTCCACGCGCTTATAGCTATGCTTACGATGACAAGACGAGTACCTTCACTTGTGCCTCCGCTGATTACCAAATCACCTTCTGCCCCGAGCCGAACACCAGGTAACTCTCCTCTTCACCGTCATCACTATTTACAACGTTAGACGGTATTTTTGTCCGAGAAAATGTAAAAAAAAAAGGCCTGCAAACATGAACGTTGAGTTGCTTTGTCCTCATTTACCACCTGGTTCTAATGTTACTGCCAGCTGAAGGAATATCTGAGAAACGTAGCCGTTGAAAAACCACATCACTTTATTTATTTATTTTTATTTATCAACTAGGGCTGGCCCGACTGGGTTATGTTGGTTTAGCAGCAAGCGTTTTTGTCAATGCTGAAAATCTTAGAATTTACTGCTAAGAATCTTAGCTATTATGCATTCGATCATGAGAAATTAGGCAATATTTCACTCGGCAGTAAAGTTACGTATTTTTATATGATAAAATGGACAGTAGGATCCGGTTGTCCAAAACAAAGAGTAAGGCATGTTCCCTCAATTGATGCACGTCTCTGGCAGCCTGCAATAAGTGGTCTCCAGAACAGGTGGCTGCATATGAAACACGGACACAGAATACCACACAGCCTTCCAGATCCCAGCAATAAATTCAGTTTTTTACTCGGTTTTGTAAAGTTGATGAATAGTGTAGCAATATCGAGGGGCTAACGGCTATGTTTCTGGTAAATTATGCAGCCAAAAAGCATCACAGGGGCAGGGCATTGAGAATACAAACACAGACACACCAGTCATCAACAGCACTATGGTGTACGAAGGTGCCTTGAGCCAAAACAGAGCTTCACCGTCCATGTATGGCAACATGTTGGGATCACACGTTACTGCGGGCATCGTCAGCTTCACGGTTGCAACTTGGCATTTGCGGCTGCTTTTCTAACTCCCATGCACTATATATATACTTACACTAGAAGGAGGTCCATATAAATCTTCCAGTCTAGTCTAGGCTCTTTGCAGGGCATGAACCTGAAAAAATCAACCGTCCGAACATTTTTTACCCAAGTGGGGATGTCGGTTCTTATGGAATGGACCCTGTACCTTTTTTAGGCTCTTTTCATGCAGGGCCCTACGGGTTGGCCTAGGTGACGTGGAATACGTGGAATTGAGTCACGATTGAAAAGCTCAGATAAAGGAATTGAAGACCACTCGATAAAGGAAAATCCAATTCATTGTCTTGTCTGGTGGTCAATACTATGTCACACGCAAGAGGAGGCGAGGGAGGAGATGGCATGGTTGGTGATGGTAGGGATGCAATATGCATGGAACTGATCTGTTAAGCTGAAATAGTTAATTTTTCCCTTATATTTTCATAGTCCAGGAATTTAATTTTTGATTTTAATCGAAGGAGGGGATGGGATTCATTTGTTGGTTTCAATAGTGTAAAATTCATATGTGCGCGCATAACCACCACCACCACATTTGGTGGCCAGATAATAAAACTCGCATCTAATTCCATATGCGCCTGTCTTCATGTTTGATGTCATGTTGCCACCAGCAACATTCTTTAAACATTCATGTGACTGAGAGTTTGACAATAATAGTTGAAACTATTCTGAAATTATGTCTTAAATAATCTTGTCTGGGTAGGCTGGATAACATAAACAACAAAGTAGTGGTGTTCTGAGCGTGGAAGGTGATGCAAATGTGGGGATGTAAAACCCACCTAAAATTTATCGCTGGCATATTCGAGTACCCCACAGGAATTCAATTCCTCGGCTGTAACAGGATCGACTTTGTTCATACTTTACAAAGAACAATAAATTTTAGGCACTTATCCAACAAAATCTCAACGCACTATTTTACTGTTAGCACGAGGGTATTGATCGTGCTATATTCCAAGCTAAGGGAATTATATTCAAACCGATAAAGTCAATAATATTAAAAAAATAATGATTAACAATCAAAGTGGTTGATCGATTTAATCTGGTGATCTGCATGTTAATCCAATAACTCGATGATCACATTTGTTTGCCGAGACAATTCTCGACTTGAATTTAATAACTATGGTCATGATTTTTCTTCCTAAAAGAATGAAGATCTCTAGAATCCAACTAGTTGTTGATTAGGCCTCGACCAATCCATAAACAGCTGCTAATTAATCCCGAGGAACCATTTCTTCATCCCCGAGGCTGGAAAATTATGTCTAGTGTGGTATCGATTGAGAAGGATGGAGCTGAAAATCTTGATAAAGTGGGATTCTGTCACGTCTCATACGTACACGTCAGCTAGGGCACGAGCATCATGACCGCCCATGTTCTGGATCTGATATGATTGTTCCAGGCCTGGAATATCGTCACATGAAGCCTAGCAATCATGCACGTTAGAATTCAACGAGAAGTGCCCGATACCATCGGCTTACGCAAAGTTCACGTCGGGTGTCATCCCACGATTGATCAATTGCATAATCACGAGCCACGAGACTCGCAACCTCATATTCATATTTTACAATACATCATTGCCTTAAATGGATAGCACCTATTTCCTTTCGTTTTTAGCCCCGGTTTTCTCAAACTTATTTCAGCGAGATCTTTTTTTTTTCACTATCTTATTCTATCCTTCAAATTAATATTTTTTTAATGTTTTTGATTCATTTTAATGTGTTGAGCCAAAAATATTTTTTGAAAAAATAATAATTATCACAGCACCAAATAAGTCGTGTAATTCTAAAATACAAATAAACCTAGCTGGTGAACCCGGACCTCAACCAGTGAAAAAAACAAAATGATGCTAAGTCAGCATCATCAGGCATGGCAATTAATTTCCTCGGCTAAATCGTTGTTTGCATTTCTCTCGCTGTTGAAGAAGGGAAATAAGCATTGTCGCATGCTTAGCCGTAGCTCTAGGCGAATATCCTGTTTGTTATTATATTTTTAAAATATCTTAAAAAGCAATTGAATTTTTTTTATTTTATTACTTTTTTGATATTATAGATTATATTTGTGGGCTGATATTAAAAATAATATTATTTTTATATATTTTTAAATAAAAAATACTTTAAAAACAAAAACTTAACCCCAATCACAAACAAACAATCAAAATGAGTTGCCACTAGGAGTTAAAGTCAAAGATAATTCACAGTCGTTTGACAAGTATCCTCAAAATATTGACTTTGAATAATCCCCTTATTTATCTTTTTTTATTTCTTAATGAGTCATTTATTCTTTGATTAAATTCTTGCCAAAACGGTAAAACATCATGCAAGTGAAGCAATGATACTGTTAAGAGATGGCATAAATTGCGGATAAAAGGGCATTGTGAGATCGTGAACGTGAAGAAAATGGAGTATTTCTGTGGGTAAACAAACAGGACTACAATTATTTTCGTGCTTGTTTCTTGAAAGGGACTTTTCTTTGACTAGGGCCAGTTTGGAAGAGTTATTGCGATAGTTTTTTAAAGTATTTTTCGTGCTGAAATACATCAAAATAATATTTTTTTTATTTTTTAAAAATTATTTTTGACACCAGCACATCAAAATAATCTAAAAACACTGAACCATATTCATTTAAAATGAAATTTTTTCACGAACTGATTTCTTTGTGGTTCGGGTCGAGTGAAAAACAAGAGGTCTAAAATAATATTATATTAATTTGGTGTAATTGCTTTTTTTTAAATGACATTATTTTTACTTTAAAAAAATTAAAATAATTTTTTTTTTTATTTACTAGAGTTGATCCACTAGATTTTTAATATAACTATTTTATTTAAGAGTCCTTCTGTTTTAACGTTTCAAAAATACTTTAGATTTTTTTTAAAATAATTTCTTTAGTATTTTCAGATTATTTAATGAATAATTTGTTTATTTTATTTTAAAAAATAATCCAATGCCAACCTTAAGTCATGTTACAGCGTTGGATCGCAGTAAGGGTTCGGGGACCTTTTGAACGATCTTGAAGTAGATGCCAAAAAATCTTATCACAAATTACCGAATTACCAAGGGGAAATTATTGTGGATATAGGCGGATGATACAATTACGTGTTCCGATTTCGGCTGATCAATTAGATTCGGCCATCCCTCGCCTGGTTCATGGATGGTTGATGCTCTTCTATATGGTTCTTAGCTTTGAGGAAGTGTCGACCTAGGCCCATTTTACAACTTTGCCTATTCAAATGAAGCCCACCAATGGTTGGGCTATGGGGCCCAAATAGTACTATAAAATGCTGGGTGTCTTCAAGCGTCGTGCTCGAGTCCATAGATTCTCAAAAAAGGTTGTGTGCGCTTTGCAATATTCTCTTACACTGTATCTTCGAGCTAAATCTATTGAGAGTTGAAATAAAATCATAAACGAGCGACATATGCTGATCATTTTATTTTGTAAATGTAATATTAAAAGCCAGAATTTATGGAAGCCGCTGCTGCTTGTGTCCTTTTTCTTTTCGTCATTTTTAAAAAAAATAAAAAACTATTTTATTTTATATTTTTTAAAAAATATTTTTGATGTTTTTAAATTTATGATATCAAATATAATTATATTAAAAAAATATATATTATTTGATGTATTTCTAAACAAAAAACACTTAATTTACTTCCAAACAATAACTGTATAATAATATAGGTTTGAATTGAATAGTAAGTCGAGCAAAAATCTTTAATTATCCTAGAGAAGCAGCCGCATCCTCCCTTTGATTTTTCTACTTATAAAGGGGCAAAATCTTAACCTGGAAGATAGTGGTGATCATCTCTCACTGTTCCTCGAGATAATGAAAAAAAAGAAGAAGATGGGGTGACATGTTCAAATGACAAAACTACACGTCGTTCAAGCACTTTATACACATTGCATTCGATCCCTTCTTCTTCTTCTTCTTGCATTCATGTCCACTTGACTCAGACACGTCCCTTTTGTCCCTGTTTCACGTGAATGTTCCAAAGAAGCTTCATCTGATTAGAATCTGGTAGATAAAAGCATGTCCACTGATCCTTTTTTGTCGACATACCATTCAATCCAAAAAGCACGAGGTCATGCATGCACGTATGATGCTCTAGTTAGTTGAATTGACCCCGAAAGTTGTATTTTCTTATTGGTTCTTCGGTCATCTCAATCTACTTATCAGAAATTTCATAAGCCAGCCAAACCCAAATATAGAAAAGATGAAGCGAAGTTGCAGAGATTGCTACAAACTGACATCACAAACTTTGAAAGGCGAACACTCCTTTTTAGGTCTTCAAATCGCAGACATAACTATTACTAGTGTGACGCAAGTCTTTTATAAAGATAGCAAAAGGAAATGGTTAAAGGAAGTTGGGAAGATTAGTTTGTGACGATGACAATTATCTAGACGTACTTTACACGACAGAAAACATGGCAAAGGGCATTCTGATATATATATATATATATATATGGATGGATGGCTTAAAGGAAATAGACAGAGATTATCAGTTTCCTTTTCTTATTGGATATGTTGCTGATCATCCCCCCCTTCTCATTCTGCTTTTTTTCTCTCAATATTTCTGGCACGTCTGCAAAACTTTATCTGATAAATTCATTCTTAGGACCGTCAAGTAAGAAAACCAACAGCCCGGTTAAGGTAATTAGTGGTCTAAGCAACTTGCATGTTCGTAAAATCCATCCACACTGTTTAAAATTCAGAATTCATTGCAAGATATACTGTTCTGAGCTCACACTTGCTAGCTAAGTCTGGCTAGGCTTGTAAGGAGGCATGCATGGCATTCATTTAATCATCCAATCACGCACGCACACGCGTAACTTCGAGTGTAATATTTAAGAATCATACGCTGTCAGATATACCATTTCCCCCAATAGATAGCTTTCACCCTGATCATGTATACGCAGCAAAGAGTGTACCAAGCACTACCAGTACTAATCTGACTGGACATATTTTCTTGTCGAAAAGATACAGCGCGTAGCATGGAAATGCTTCGGGAAATTTCTTGTAATTTAGCACATGGTAACGACTACGGCAGCAAACCCCAAACACTTTCAGAGTAGACATTCCACTTTTGCTTGTCAGCATCTATATCTATATCTATATCTATATGATCTAATTCTTACCCTTACTTCAACAAACAACTGCTCCACTTTTGCGAATACTGGCTAGCTTTGGGACACCCTTGTGTCCTAGCTAATCGATTACCACGTAATGGCAATGTATCTGTCGGTTAATTAGTCAGCTAATTAGTCTTTCCTTTTGCTTTGTTTGACTAATTATCAGCACGATTCTTTAAAACAGAAGTAGCTTTCCATGCTTAGCTCAAAAAAGAAATCACCTCTCGATGACTTGTAGACAGAATATGATCGGTAAACTTCAGCAATTACAGCAACTGGAAACGTATCTTGATCTTTTTGCTCGTATTAATCCATTGTAGAAATTAAGATTAGCAAATAATTATATTTTGCCATATTCACATTATTTTTCTGTTAATTTAGTGTGCTCGTTGTGGATGCTATCCCGGGTTCGTTCGAAATTGAACTGGAAGGGAAAGACACGAAACCTTTACAAATCATAGCCAACATGGTTAAGTAGAGAAAGCATGACTGCATCAAACTTTTGTGCCATGCCAACCTCTGAATGAAAAGCATTAAACTTTTTTTATAATCAACATGGACTATCACCTTTCTTTCATCTCATTAGCATGTGCTCTATGAATATTCCGGACGTGGATTGTCCAAAGCCTGTGTATCATAGGGTAGCATCCTGGCTGCCACTACACAGATTCCTTTTCCTGCCATCACTACTACAAAGGAGAGCAATTAGCAACTGATTGTAGGAACGAAAAAATTCCATTGCTGATATTGCAACAAATTAGCATCAGAATATGTTTAATAGTAAATTCTCCGTTACTGAACACTAATAATTTATTCTAATTAAAAAAAATATCTATCGAATCTGCATCAGACAATTCATTGCAGTCTAGATCTGCTTGCTGTGTGGATGGCAACTTTTATCTGCTGCCCTCCTTCGAGAACCAGAACTCGAGTCTGGCACCTTAAACCATTCGGTCATCCTGACTTGCTGGTTGCAGAACTGTTACATTTCACGTAAGTAAATTCAATAAATGATCCGTAAGCATAGCCAAGAAAGATAAACCAGGAGTGCAATGCCTGTGAGTAACGCGGGGTTTGATCAAGATGAGCGGTCAGCGCAACCAAGAAAGATTAGACGACGGGTCCCACGAACAGGCGACTTCCATGGCCCTATCCTATGGACTCACTGACGTGGATGAGCATCGACATTTTAAAAAAGGAGGCATCTTTTTTTCGCTAATTTCGAAAGCAAAGACGGTTCCTAAATTTTTCCTTTTGTTGTAAAGGTTCCACACTAGGTCCATGTTTCGGTGTCCGGGCCCGGCCCTATATATTCTCGAGTTTCTTTTCTAACCCTCATGTAGAACAAGTATCAGAGACTGCATATAAAAAAGAAAATATTTAAAATATTCAAGGGTAATTGATTTTTTTAGCAATCCGAGCATTGAAGTTGTAATGACACGAAACACACATAGTTAATGCATTTCGGCAAGTTTGGAATTGGTCAAGAACTTTGTTGTTGATGCATATCCTTTTTTGTCTGAATTCTGTCATTTAGGCCTTGAAATCATCGTTTTTGTCATTTTAGAAAAGTTTTATTTTGGCCATAACTCTTGATTCACAGGTCCGAATCAACTTCCATCAATTCCGGTTTGCTCAGGATTTCTATCAGTTTTGAATTTCACAATTATCTCAATTTTGTTATTTTTTATAATTTTTAATAATTATCCCGTTTCTTGTTCAACAAGGATTAGAGACAAGGTTTTTGTTTTAAATATCATTGTAAGCCTTCTAGCCAAGGCACTAAATGGTTCAATAAAATTTTGGATTTTCTTAAGAGCTTCTCTTGTTTCTGGGAATCACATAATATTATACAAAATATTGATATTGATTATATTTTTTTGTGTTTTCCGTCTCGTCAAACCCTTTTTAATCAAGGGATAATTAACAAAAAAAGCTTCCCATAGGATATACTAGTCATATGTACCTTAAATTGATGTATCACAGATTACGTGAACAATTTTTTATTTTTATTTTCTCGGTTTAATTGATTGGTTTTTTTCTCAGTACTATAGAAGAGTATTTGAAATGCATCTTGCATGAGTCACCTGAAACATGACTCTTTCTACTCTATAAGGGTATTGGAAGTATTTTAATTTCAAGCAACTCTTAGTAGTCATCTGTACCTTAAATTGATGTATTTGTAAATAATTTCAATTTGAATTTCTTCTGACCCCAGATGTGAAATAATAACGCATGAAGTAATGAATATACCAATTATGATATAAATCATTATTTTGTCAATTAAAAAATATCACATGTTAAAAAATATATAATAAGAAAAAAGATTACCAGATCAGTGGAACTTACAAGGGAATTTTTAAAATAATTGAGTCTTTTTTTTTAAGATTATAATCCAACTATTCGTATGCATTTTATTTTATTTTATTTTTTGTTATAAATGAAAACAAAGCATCACCCTTGTTTAGGATTGTTCACTTGTTTTAAGCTCAAGTTAAGCGGAGTCTGATTCGTCAGCAAAGGACGCGGATCTCCACCGTCTTCGCCGGCGGCAGCGGGAGACCATGTGTTTCCTTGGGCACCAGCAACGGTGTTCAGTGTATACGTGGCCAACTAGATTATAGAAATTAATACCGCTGCCCCGCCGTCCCACGAGCCACAATCTTGATCCGTGCAAATCATTCCATTTCCCAAGCTCCCTCTAAAACCAAACAGAATTGTTTTTTGCTATTCCTCGGTAGCAAACAGAGAGAAAACTCTCCGAGAAGTAACGGGGATACAGTAGGGGTCATAAGGAAAACCAAGAAAACAAACACAAGTTAGTTGAAAATACAAAAACAAAATCTTAAAAATTAATTTGAGTCAATTCAATTTTGATTCGAGAAAATTGAAACCAACTAAACCGCACTGCACCAAATAAGCTTAATGTTTGTTTGATAGAGTTTATTTGAAAAGAATTAAAATATCTTTTTAAAACTAATTTCTTGGTATTTTAAATTATTAACTTATTTTAATAAATGGAAAATAATTCTGTATTTTAGCCCACGGAATTTTTACATTTCATAAAGTGAAAAATGAAAAGCAGGTTAGGATTAGGTTAGGATTAGTTGACAAAGTGAATTCCTCTTGTTTGTCTTTAAGGTGTGGTGGGGGCCCGTAGATGGTGTAAGAAGTTACCAATGTAATAAAAAAAGTATATTATTAAATAAAGTATATTGAATTCATATGTTTCAAAAATATCTAATTCAATTTATTTTATTTTTTTATATTGCCCTAATCACCTTTATCTTACTTCTTTAAAGGGCTAAACAAATTAGGTAGATAAGTTTTTTAAAAAAACTAGTTTTAGTATTAAATTTCAAAAGTATTTCCTAGCTTAAAATTTTAATAAAATCTCTTAATTGAATTCAATTCTCTTAAACACAAACATGTATCACAATAAGATTTTGTTGGTTACTGAGTTAGACCTGATTTGCCCATGAGAGACAAGTCTAGTCTAAGTATTTAAAAAAGTTGTTAAAAAAAATAGTCGCTTCCTCTATTTATATAAATATAGATATAGCCTATATAAAAAGAAAAGTTTTCATTATTGGAATCATATAATTTTTCTTTTCTTTTCTCTCATCTTGATTCTATGTATTAACTTGACAACAATACGAATATCTTTATAAATCTTGTCAAGTTAATGTAGAATTAAAAAAACAAAATCTCTTCTCGATTCTATGTATTTGTGCTGAAAATTCTAAATTGCTAAACATTTAATTTTCTTTCTTTGATTGTTTTAATTTTTTTTAAAATGATAAAGAGTGTATTCCCCAATTAAAGAACAACATGGACAAATTATCTATTGAAATTCCTAAGAAGAACACATCCTCACCAAGTTTGACTGTCATAGACCATGAGGCAGTGTAACTTTACTCTGGTCTTTACAGAAGATTATATTTTATTCAAATTCCACCCCTATAAATAGAGGTATGTGCTAAGTGACATAAGTTTCTTATCTCCCACCATTCCCATTTCTGATCTCTCTCCCTCCCGAAACAGCACTCTGTAACCTTGTAGTTTTATGGGCAGAAAATCCCTATCATTTCTCTGTTCATCTTTTCTCAGAGTCATCTATCAACCAAAGAAGCCATCTTTGCACTCTTCCTCCTACCTAAAGGTAGAAAGCTCAGCAATTTAGTCACCAGACGGAGGTTTTTTCACACTTGGTTCCTCTGTTACACCTAAAACTTCTCTAAATGGATCATCACATTGTCACCAGTTCTGCTCTACACATCACTCTCATTTTACTCACAATCTGCAAAGGTACTGTTTGACAGCTACCGATCATGCTAATTTTGTTTTTCTTCTTCTTTTCTTGGATTTTTTGTAGCTTGTAAAATAATATGGGCATACACGTTTGCTACAGGATTATCAGGGGCTACCTTTACATTCATGAACAAATGTGGCTACACAGTGTGGCCAGGCATTCTATCCAATGCAGGAAGCACTCCATTGGAAAGCACAGGATTTGAGCTTCCACAAGGCGGATCACGATCCTTCCAAGCACCTCCAAATTGGTCAGGCCGGTTCTGGGGCAGAACGGGTTGCACATTTGACCCAAATACCGGTCAGGGAACCTGCCTAACAGGTGATTGCAGCTCCAACCAAATTGAATGCAATGGTAAAAATGCAATCCCACCGGCCACTCTAGCAGAATTCACAGTCGGGTCGGGTGTTCAGGATTTTTACGATGTTAGCTTAGTTGATGGGTACAATCTACCCATGATCGTCGAACCGAATGGAGGGTCAGGTAGTTGTTTGTCGACCGGGTGTGTGACAGATTTGAACCAGCAATGCCCAGCTGAATTACGGGTTGATTCAGGGCAGGCGTGTAAGAGTGCATGTGAAGCCTTCGGGAGTCCTGAGTACTGTTGCAGCGGCGCGTATGGGTCACCGGACACGTGTAAGCCGTCGGTTTACTCGGAGATGTTTAAGGCCGCGTGTCCGAGATCATATAGCTATGCTTATGATGATCCCACAAGCACATTTACATGTACAGGAGCAGATTACGTTATCACATTCTGCCCTTCATTAACAAGGTAAGGATTCTATGCTGCTGTTTTCTTTTTCACTTTATTCTGATCTATTTTATATCATTGGTGTGATCTGGATTTCCATTACTGATTCTTGTGAGAATCTGTAAATGTTCTCTTCTTTTTGAGCCATCGTTTTAGCTTTTGTGCTACTTTTCTTCCACCTATACTTTGCTTTTGAATGCCTCAAGCTACAGGGTGTCAATGCCACTAGCTTGTGGCATACGGACAGGAAATTGATGTGGCAGGCAGGCATTAGGTTAATTGGCACATGATCTGTAAATTGAAGAGGAAAAAATATATCTATTTTTTTGAGGTTTTTAAAGAGGAAGACATAATTTATATATCTTTTTCAAGCTTTAATCTTTGAGTTGAATTATGATTATTTCTGTATTTTCATTCCACAGTCAAAAATCTGCGAGAGACATTCCTCCACCAGCAAGCACAAGAAATGGGCCTGAAACAGGATCGGGCGAAGGACTAGTAGGAACGGACACTTCATGGTTGCCAAACTTTCTCACTGGGGACTCACCAAGTGCCTGTTCTTGTTCTGTTTGGCTATTTACATTGATTCTTTCTACAATTTCCTGTCTACTCCTCTCTTTGGTTCATCTATAGCCTCAATTTTGGACGAAAGCACATAGAACTTAAGTGGTCGCTCGAAATTTGTTTTGCATTGGAAGAAAAGGCTGATTAAATCCAGAATGTAATGTCAGTTTTCCAGACCACATGTATAGAAAGTTAAAATATTTCCTTTTTCTTTGCAAGGAAGGACAGCATATATATATATGTTGTATTTTTTTTTTCACCTTTCACCTTAGAGTGAGAACCATTTGTGATCTAAAGCAATGAATTAGAAAGGAAGACACTTTCGAGATGGGAAAAATCATTATTCTAATTGATTTTGATGGCATTATAAAAAAAGTGCTTGCTTTACTGTGAAACTTGGGATCATGTTTGGTGAGAACCACCTAAAGGAAGCCAACTTTGCTGGAATTGCAAGCTTGGTAGATTTTTCATGATTTTGGCTACGATATGAGAAGTGTAATGATGCTGTCTACAAAAGGATGTGAACCTATCATTTCCTTAAATCCATGAAATTAACCTTTGTTTCTTTGTCGACACCAACAACAAATCAGGTGGTCAACAACAAAATCAGACGAACTTTCGAAATTTATGCATGTTAAGTTGTTAGCCTTGCATAATCTAGCTTCCCTTCTGAAAAGCCCCCTCAGCTTTCTTCCAAGTGGGTAGAAGGAACATCAATACCTGTCCTAAGATAAGAATCTGTCCCATAAGATGTAGATGGGAGACACTTACATCTTTCATTGAAGGGAAAGACTGGTGCACTGTCAAATCAATTACCATATGCATGCATTACAGGTTACAACCACAACCCAAACTGCTTAAAATGAATCCATTCTTGTAATCTGTTCGTGAAATAAAATGAGATAGGTGATGTGAGATGTGATAGATAATAACATAAACAGTTTTTCTTGAATGACAAACTTCATGCAAATATAGTGATCTTCCCTGTGAAATTGGATTTTGGTGGTTCAGAGGCTCGGAAAAGCTTAAGAACTCAAATCCATGCATTTGATAGGTTTCTCTTACTTTAGCTTGAAGACCTCAATGCTATTCGATAGGCTTTGAATGGCGGGGATAGAAAAACTTGCATGAGTGCAACTCTGACCTCCCGAGGCACTAGTAAAAGAAGAAACCTGTTCTGCCTATAGAAGGTTTTTTCCCCTGATAGGATATGCTATTTTTCAATGGAATGTATATTTTAATCCATCAGAATGGACAAGGGTCCCAAATTCAAGTCCAATGGCTAGGAAATTTTAGGATTTGGTCCCTCCAATTTGTCCACTACCAAGTTTGTGGAGGCAATAGCGGCTTTAGTACTAACCAATCTGCTTTAGAATTTCGTGGTACGCAAGAACACATTGCTGATCAAGAGTTTCTGTCAGTGAGAAGTCATCAAAGGCATCATCTGGACTTTGGAGCCTCTTCTAATCATCAGCAAAGAAAGAAAATTGGAAATTAAAGTCTGTATCAACTTGCTGAAGGGCCATGGCAGGAAACCTCCCAAGAAAATTCTTCGTTATTCTGACAACCACAGCGACGACTTGAGGCCTTTTCATTTTAGGTGAATCAAATCTTCTTCTTTGGTCACTCTCTTGAATCATCATCTCTTTTGGAAGTGTGTTCATGATCGATACCAGGCCTCCCCCCCACAATTTTGCAATGACTTGAAATATTACCGCAGGAATCTTTACCCTCATGTTAAAAATTCTTTGTATGAAAATCTTAACCATAGTTTAGGCGATCCAACTCAAAGGTTAGGAGAAAGGGAAAACTGGGCCTTGGTGGCCGATTAACATAGATTAGATAATACCCGGCTGATCTTCGTTCATGCTACGAGCTAGACGCAAGGGATTACTAGTTTTTGGAGAGACACCCATGTCTAATATCTCTCAAAAACTTGACGCTTGCAAGCTGTAAGAATCCAAAACTAGAACTGAAAGTAAAAGGATCCGACATCCTTGTTCAAGTCTAAACCGTTGCCCCATCTCTTGTAAGTTAATTTTACTTACGGCCAGTTTGGATTCAGATTTCCTGTTAATTTAATTTGCATGTAAAAGGTGAAGGTAACAAATTCTTGCGACGATCTCTTATGGGCCTTGATCGACGACAAACTTCAGACCTGGTTCCCGTGCACGGACTATGAAACAGGAGGGGACCAAAATTCCTTTTTTTTTCGCGGATCATCAATAACAAGGTGCTGAAAAGGTAAAATATGTGTGTATACATTAGCTCTACGATCTACTGTAAAGTTCGACTGTGAAAAATACACGAAGCGGTCCAGCTTCTCTAACAAATAGCATTGCAGGAAAAACGAATGCCTGGAAAAGGATGTAAATGGCACATACATTCTTTAGGTAATCTCCAACTCATCCTTGACAGCAGAAGGTTCTGTATCTTTGTCGTCATCTTTTGCGGGTTCGGCTTCAGTGGTGGAAGTGGCTTCTTTTGTTTCGGTTTCAACTTCTGCTTCTTCTACATCATCTTCCTCTTCAAAAATGGTAGCATCTGGACTGATGCTTAGCCTAGATTTCACAGAGCTGTAAGTACGAGAGGCAGAATCGTTTGGATTGTTGAGCATGAAGCCACTCTCCATGAGTGCCCATTTGGTACGTCAGTTGGGCAGTTTGTTTCACACTATCGTCCTGGAGAAAGAAATTACCCATTAGTTATTAACGAAACAAACGGAAATATTGATGAGTATTTTCATAAAGCATCAGTCCAGATGCTACCATCAGTCCAGACTTTTTGCAATAAAGTCTTTATTGCACATCTAAAATTGAAAAAACTTCAAAAATGAGTATTTTAGATGTGCAATAAAGACTTTCATAAATCATCAGGACATGCGACCATTAGCAAACTAGAGATGAATTAAAGGTGGGTGTGAAGATGATGCCGGCTGGCCTCCTAGTGGATTCCTTAGGTACAGGGGAAAATACGGAAAATGTTGCTAGTTTACGGAAAATGCAGTCTAGTTTTCCCAAATCATCCATAAGGATTCAAACCAACTGCTTAAGCCTGCATTACACGTTTCATATTTGCGCTCCATCCATGTTTTGATGTCAACCACACAAGCTGTGTCATCCAAGCCATTGCTAATTCTCACATCATCAACGTTCTCTCTGGCAAGAGCACTCTTCCACCATTTGGTGAGCTCCTTGAACGACTCCTCCAGCTCCTTGGCTTTTGATTCTTTCCCAAGTTTCAGCCCCTCCTCGAAAACATTCTGGAATTTCTTGTCTTGATAATCCATCATATATTGCATCAAATGGTCATCAACTTGATCTGTGAAGTAAATAACCTGCCAACAACACAAAACCCAAAGATGAATTGAATCAGTTAAAAAAAGGGAGGAGGATAATACCAGTTCCTAGGATAATAAACTATAGAATAGGAAAAAATGCTGGATAAAATAACGTGGAATCTAATGTCTTATCCTGGGCTAAACTGTTTCACGATCATACCTCATAGCCCTTCTTCTCGAGCCTCTCGAGGAACGGAGATTTTTCCAAGTGCTCTAATCGTAGAAGATATCATTTTGCCCGGATTTCATACTTGAGATGTATTGATCAAGTGATGTAAATTTACCATCTGAATTCGTGAGCTTGGTCTGTCTGGGAAACAAGCTAGATGCAAGAGATAATTACGCCAGAAGAATCACAGAACTCACACAATGCTTCAGAATAGATCTTAACGGTGAGTTCAGAAAGTAGGACATCACGTTTCAAATCTCAGAAGTTTTCCCAAGAACCTGCATTGACATGACAGGCTTTAAAAAAAAAATTCAACATAGGCTCTAGCAAAATAGGGTTCCTGCCAGTCATTAAGGATTCAAACCTCTCAATGTATTCTTGTATAAACTTCTCAAATTACAATAGAGCTGTAAATTATTAAAGTGATCCTAAGATCTCCGGGAGTCAGGCCCACAGAGCTAATGACGCCAGCCTATAAATGAGCCGGGCATCACGTGACAAGCTTTCAACGAGAATCTCGATGACCCGAAAGTTTGAGACTGCATAGCCTAGACCAGAGTCCAAGTTATTTTTATAACTGTTCTTGATTTTTTAGCTCAGTATATATGTTTTTAGGCCTTTCCTAGTACACCACAAATCAATTTTTATAACTATAATATTAAAAAGACAGAAATTATACCATTTTTATTGGATTCAGCTATTAAAATTAGATGGAAAAAAATACAGCAATAATTGGTGATTCGAATTTTGCAAATTTCTAACAAGTGATAACCATCAACACGTTCATCCTATAAGAATTGGGATGCCCTCTTCAATCACCAATCAATCACAAAAAAAATTGCCAATTCAAGGGACCCCCCATCTTTAGAGTTCTCGATGAATGCTTTACGATGCAGTACCACAAGCCAGATCTAGGTCAAGGACTTCCGCTTCCAAAATTTTCAAGTCTTCTGTGGAGTGTGGACCGGGGCCAGTTTCCATCATTTTATTTTTTTTTCTTCCAGTATATCTCTGTATTTAAAAAAAAAAAAAAAAAAAAAAAAAAAAAAACTCGCCGGTATCATTACCAGCAATTTGATTATTTATATTTTTATTTTTGTTTATATTCAACCTTTCAAATTATAGATGGGCACGGGATATCCCTGTGACAAGTGTTGCTTAGAAAAAAACCCTTGAAATAACTTCTTGATGGAATAAAACACATTAAATTAAAGTTTTTACAGCTGGGCTGGTGGTTTTGCCTGATGAAGGGCAAAATAAATAAATAAATCCCACGAGGAACAGAGAATTCTATGAAGCCTGAGTCAATACGTGTGCGTTTAGAGAGTGAAAAATGATGGTCAGGGGGCGTTTATGTCTGGCTTTTCAATGATCTCGCCTAGTTTTCATGACCTTTGACTGATTTTTATAATCTTGAGCTGGTTTTCATGGTCTCCACTTGGTTTTTTCTTGGCTAGACTTTGCTCTATCGTTGTGCTAATGGCGATATCATGGCCGGCTCCCGTCACCTGATGCAGATAGCTAAAACATAAATAGAAGGAACGGGAGCGGCACCGCCGGGTTTGAGTGAAACTTCGGCCGGAAACAGTTTTTTCTTGCAAAAATCTTTTTTTAATTTTTTGTTTTCTTGAATCATTCAATGCGAATCACATCAATCTTTGGCAGCTTAAAAAGAGAGCATAGCTATTGGAGCAGCTAAGATTCTCGCAGATAATGCACTATTTTTGGCAACAACATGGTAGCGTGCTGGGCCAAAGAACATTGAATGATTTTATTTTCCTCGCAATCCTGGATTCATCGAGCTATGAGCATAAAGTCCATGACTTTTATTATATTTGCAATTAAGAGATTCAAAGGCAATCTTAAATAACAAATAAAAAAAATAAAAAAATCAAAGGCAATTACCGTTTCATCTGTGATTTTAAGCACGGCTCATTTTTTATAGGCTGACTTGCTAATTTATGACTCGTAGCTTAATCTGGATTGTTGTTTTTATTGTACTTGAATTAAATCTAGATTAACTCGGTGATCTAGTTGATCGGGCAGTGTTTAAATGGGACCAGACCGAATCAATCTTATTCATTTTATTTTTTTTATTTAAAATGAAGCTATTTAAATTTATTTTTACAAAATAAAATAAAATAATTTTGAGATTTTTTAACCTAAATTCAAGTGCTCAAAAGACCCATAATACTTTTATTGGGTTTATTCAAGAGAAAAAGAAAAGACCAACAAATACTTCAGATGATTTCTTTTGATTGTAATGGTGCATGTTGTCATTTATAGGCACCCACCATATAACAACTAAGTTGAAATTAATTATGGCAGTTAATAAAAAAAATAGCGGTTAGAAAATTAAATAGTTGTTGTTGTTGTTGTAATTGTCGAAAGTTTTAAAAATAGATATTAATTTGACAATTGAAAATCAATTCATAATATTAGAAATTATGGTTTTAGTTTAAGAGTCACCAGTGTTGTCTTACATGTAGCAGAGGGAAATCAGAAGTTTTACTCTTGCTAAGAGTGCGAATCTACTACTCCTTTTTATTGGTTAGTATTTTGTATTAAGATTTATTATAAAAATATTTGACGAGTCTTGTTTTTTCCTATGTGAGATAAAAAAAAAATGGTATTATTTACAACAAAAAATAAATTGTGTTTCTAAATAAAACTTTTTTAAATAGTATTATTATTTACGACGTATGCCACACCTTTGACTATAAGGAGGCAATTAATTTTTCAGAACTAAAAAATTAAGTAATTTTCCAAAATATAAAATTTATTTTTTAAAATCGATTAATACTTTTTTCGAACAAACTTTCAGCTGATGTCATGTTTTTTTTCTTGCCAGATTCCAAACAACTATTAAAAACAGATTCTCTTGTTGGAAAACAACCTAACTCCTTCGGATTGGCCATCGGTCGTATTTACTAAAGTCCATTACTGGTTAGACAGAACGTCCCTGTCATGGCAATACCCTCATCTACCACGACGTCGTTATCAACGGAATAATCAAAGCATTGAATCGACTGCTATTGCTATTAATAACACTAAAATAAATATCATGTATGGGATTACGGTGCAAGTGGTTTGAAATTATTTTTCATTTCTTTTTAAAAAATATTTTAAACGAAGCAAAGAAAAGCACGTGGTGCTATCTCTTTGGTTGCTTTCGAATCGGCGTATGCATGACAAAAATCTTATACCTCCCAACTTTCCCTTCCAAAAGCCAGAAGATAAGCTCAAAACGCAAACCAGTCCATTCCTCAGTCCCTCCCTTTTCCGAAATTATCACCCTCGACCGAACGTTAAAAATCCACTTCCGTTTCCATTTGCGGTTTCCACCTTGTCTACACGCCCTTCTTTCCCTGATAGATTCACGAGCAGTCGCGCGGAGCTCTTCTATGGCGCTGTCTGATGCGGTGATAGGGAATTTAACGACGATCTACGTGGCGGTGATAGCGGGAATTAAGGCTTATGGGCTGGTTTGTGGAAGGAGCTTCAGTGGTGTATTCGTGCTGATTGTATCAACTGCTGTCGTGGGTCTAATCTTGATCGGGACGCTGACGTGGGATATTTCACGTAAAGCCACGTATGCGATTTCACGGGATCGTGTCAATGTTCATGAGATGTGCAAAGGTGGTATTTGCTGGCACGGCGTCGCTGTCCGGTCGCCCGCTTCTCAGGTCCGGTTTAGACTCCCTCAGCATTAGCAATGTCAAGCAACACGGGCTTTTTGTGAAAGGGCAAAAACAGTGAAGAGAGAGAGAAGAAGAAATAGAAGAAGGAGAAGGGTTTAAAAAATGGGAGACAGGGACCTTTTTTTTCTTGGTTTTTGGTGTGTTTAGTTGGGGATGGTGGAGGGGCGTGAACCACAAGGTGTTTGTTTGTTTGCCTGAGAGAGAAGATGAAATACTAGAATGTGCATAGATACTTTAAACAGGTGATGAGTATTTTTATTTTTGTGTATATATAAAAATGTCTCGTACGTTTCTTTTCTCGTAACGGTTTCAAGCTTTACTGCGCCAGCAACCTTTTACCTGCTGCATATAGCTGAAAAGCCTGCAGAAACAAGGAAGGGACGTTTGAACTTTAACAGCTTCGAATTTCAGTCCAAAATCTAATTTTGGGAATTGTCCAGCTGTCAAACAGTGGTCAGGTTTGGAGTGGGTTTCCAAGAACAGAGCTTTGCTGGATTTTCTCTGCATCTCAATTTTGGTCAGGTTTTGCTCTCTTTAGTCATGGGCTAGTGCAGTGACTCAACTGACCCAAATGGAACAGCCCACATAGGCCCAACCTACCATCCTATCTAAAGTCTAAACACCTTAGCGGCCTCCTAGTGGGCTAGGTCGAATGAAGCCACTTGTTTATGTAATATATATATATATATGATATTTAATAAATCTGTTAACAAAGAGCTCACACAACAACGACAATTATAAAACGGATGATGTCCATGGATATAAATATGTATCCATGATTCATAAGGTAGGCACAAAAACATACATATATCATAGTTATTTATATAAATATAAATATTAGAGAGGTTACTATAAATAGTCTAATCACATAAAAGATATTGTCAATTCTGATATAAAATATGTTTGGGTTTGTGGTTAAAATTATTTTTAATATCATCACAATGACTTCAAAACAACAACAAAAATAATTTAAAATAAAAAATTTATTTTTTTAAAATATTTTTAAATACAGGTACATAAACTTGTTTGGTTAAGAAAAAAATAAAATAAAAAGATAAACCTTCTTTGTTTCTAATATATCCATGTCTTATTATTATATACTAAAATAGTAATCGAATACTATATTAAATAATAGAAGGAATTCTAAGATGTTTCGCAGGTTCCAACAACATCTCTCTTTGCTCAACCAAACAACTCGATTACCCGGCATTGAAAAGCTCTAAACTAATAAGGTTTGCTTAAAGCCTCGTGGTTCAATTAGTTGATTTAATTCAGAAAATTGCGACAATTAGTTTATATATTCAAGCCTCGCGGTTATCATCATCTAAAGGATTTGAAAATCAAAAAATGATTTTGCTTACCTAACAAAATCTAAACTATTTCTGTTTTTTATATATTAAAAAGCACACGTCATCTTATTCCGGAGAGAAGGAATTGCGTGTTAGAAAAACATGTAAGCTACTGCGAGCAGCAAGCCAGCAAGTTGTCGGCAGAAACTGTCTTCTATTCAAGGTATTAAATTCCGTTTTGATTGATATTTGCTTTTTTAATTATAATGAAATATTTTGGTTTTGAAGTATTTTAGATTATACGATTTACACACACACACATATATATATATAAACAAAAATTAGTTTAAATTCAAAAATAAAATTATTTAGAATTGTGCAATTTAATCTAAAAAAAGATAATAAAATGATTTTTTTCTGAACAAAATTATAAACATGTATAATATTACGAGAATGTCATCATCAATCTCGCAAAGTCATTACATTCTCTAATTGCTCTGAAATTTTAATATAATATATATAAATATATATCAAAAAACTCCTCGTAAAATTTGAGCTCACTCTAACAGTCGGATTACAAGATATGATTGATATTGTAAAATTATTTATTATTTAAAAAAATACTATTTGGCCAAAACAAAACGGGCAGAATAAAACCAGAACATTTCAATCGAAATTTAGGTGAAATTTCTGGAACAGACTGAAATTTTATATGAAATAAAAATTATGTTGTTTTATATCGTTTCTTAAAACTAATATAAAACATTTCAACTGAAACGAAACAAAACAAAACTAACAACACTACTCCTGTTATCCGAGGTCTTTATTTTTGTGTGCGCGTGGGATCAGGAATCACAAGATATCAGTAGTCCGTCGTGCCACCACAGGTCCACAACTAGTCCTGTAACGGTCTTCGTAGGAATCACTAGGTGTCAAGGGTAGGACCTGAACTAGGACATTCCTTCATCCGTAACCAAGCCTTGACAGCTTCACCACTTGCGGGTCTTCCGTTTTTTAGCTCTCAGGAATCAGGATTATGCTGCTTGGCTCCATAAGTCAACAGAGGCGGTTAATTCTGTTTGATCCACCATGCAAGACCGCTGCAAATCCACCCCTCCACAATCCTTTCATAGCTTTCAGGATCTTCAGAAAGGAAATTTGGTTTGTTTAAGCGGAGCACAAAATTCTTCAATAGAAAACAAGCAAAGATGTAGCAATTGCTTCTGTTCATCAGGAAAGGAATAACTAGAAAAAATAATTTCAAATACTAAGCTAGTACCTTTAAATTTCTGTGCTATATGACGAAGATAGATTACAGCTACATGTACCAAGCTTTCTATGATTGAAATTGCTTTCTTTGAAACACAGAAACGGGAAGAAACTAAACAAAACAAAAACAAATAAAAATCCTAATCTTCTTCTTTTTTCACCTCCTTCAGCAATTAATCTCATCAATCATTTTACATTCACAATTGCCCCCAATTTTATTTTCTTCCTCACTTAGGCTAATCAGCTGACATTAGACTTAATCAAACAGGTTCCAAGAGCGGGCACAATGACAATCTTGGAAGTTTCTATCTCCATGGGGGTTGCGGATGCTTATGTTGTAAGGAGTGGGCAGGTTCCCACCCTCTATCTGGTTCCTTCCTTTTCCCACCCACTCCAGAGCTTGAAGAAGGTTGTGAGTTGCCTTGGCCAGGCATGAATAGCTGGCGTAAACCACCGGCGCTTCCCCCCTCCATTGCAAAACCTGAATTTAAGTCGAGGCTAGGCCGTGAGGGCCCAGCACCATTTAAACCCAGGGGTGCACCACTCATACTCATCATGAAAGGTTGCTGGGAGTAAGGAGGAACAGATGGTGCAGAGCCCATTATTTGAGGCATGACAGGGGCTCCCCTTGAATCCACCATATAAGGGATGGAGCCAGTAGAACCATACATAGCTGAAGGGATGGACATGGCGGGTGCTGTTGGCAATGCACTGTACCCAAAAACAGGAGAATGCGTGTATGACAGAGCAGGAATCATACCAAAAACACCTCCCATTCTTGTAAGATTAGCACCCATTACAGGTTCCAAAGGCTTGTTGCTGTTTGGCAGGGATGGAGCCTGCTGAATGAAATCCTTTTTGTCAACTTCGGTTCGATTGCTCACTTCCACTCTAGTGCCCATAATAGAAAATACAGGATCACCTGGTTTAAATCCTCCATAAGCACTTGCAGTTTGGGAAGACTTGCTATGATACAGCCCTTGATCCAAAGAGTCATTATGAAAGAAAGGTCTATCATTTAAATCAAAGTTCCTCAGAGAAGGCTGCATTGAAGAAGATGAAGAAGCAGGAGATGGACTACGATGGCCATTCTGTGGGTAAAAGGGTCGTCCCTGTATTCTCAGATCAGTCAGGAAAGCATCACCATCATCACTGGTACGATTTAAATCCAGGTTGGGCCTCTCTGGTCTTCTCGAGCCCACTTCTAAAGAAGATTCCCCAGAATGGAAGCCTGATGAAACTGGAATTTGTCTTGATAAAATAAAATCCACGACCTTCTCCTCTCCACCCTCGGTCACATTCAGATCAATATCAAGGCAAACCTGCCTTTGTTTTGAACAACTGCTGCTTACCACAGCCTCAACAGTCTTGTCCCCGTCAGCAGTCTTGCGTGGGGAAGCTGGACGAAAAGCACTAGTAGCTGCAGAACCTCTCCATCCAAGAGTTCCCTCAAACTGCAAAGGAGCTGCAGGCGATCCAGAAGCTGCAGCTGCTCTTGAAGCTGAAACGATGGAAATTAGGGCAGGGGAAGTATTCATAGGAAGAACCATATCATCGGAACAGATTTCTTCATTCAAATCAAAATCACAAAGGCATTTCTCTGCATTAACTTCTGGTTCTTGTGCCACTTGAGTAACCTGGGAGGACTCCAGGTCATGCATGCCGTTCTCAGCTTCATTTTCCAGATTACTCGAATCAATTAAGCACCCCTCTTGCTCAGCACATGTCTCAGAAGACTGATTCTGTCTAGCTGGCACATTTTCTGGAGGGATCTCAGCGGATAGGTCCTGTTCTCCATTTATTGAATCTGGACTACCTGGCTGCTTAATACCACTTTCCAAGATTTTATCGGAAGACGAGCTGCAGGATTGTTCTCTGTAATCTACAACTTCTCTCTCCACTTCTTGAGCAACTTGTCGAGCAACTTCAAGAGCATCAACTATGCCATACTCAAGCTCAATACCAGATCTTCTTCTACCAATCAAATCCGGACTGCATTTATCTGTGGTTGGCTTAGAGAAATCAGAATTATCCACAGCCTCATCACTGCTGTGTTTTCTATCATCATCACTGGCACCATCTTCCATCCGTGAAAATAGACTCCCTGAATTGTCAAGTTTTTCCAATGTGATCTTGTTGTCAGACAAATGCTGTGGAGGGTCGGGAGAAAAATCACCATCTTCAGCACCAGAGATAAGTGTGGGTGTTTGGCATTGATTTCTATTCTCCGCTTCATCTGTCCCAGCTTTTGATGTAGATACAGGTATTGCCACATCACTGGATGCACTTGTACTTGTACAGCAATTATCCTCTTTCCCATCAACATTATTTTGCAAATCAGATTCAGGCACAATTTCCTTGGCAATCACGGCAACATGGCTCAAGGAAATAGCTCCAGGTTCCACTTTGCTAGAAGCAGCTGATTTGTCAGTGAGCATCTTTGGAGCTTCTGAATCTGGCTCAGTGGAAACAGTCTCTTCCACGGCACTGCTTTCTTGGTGCTTTTCTTTCAGTGACAGGCTTTCTTGATCAGATTTTGAGACAGCAGCAGTGGTAAGAGGATCTAATGATCTATCCACAGCAGCAGTAAGAGGAACTTGCATTCTATCCTCCAAATTTCTATGGTCTAAAATTAGATCATCACAATCATTTGTTTGAATCTGTACATCCTGCACGCTTTCTTCTTGTAGACAATTTGAGTTTCTTGATTGCAAACTTTCATCCCCTGTTCGTTCATCAGTGTTATTTTCTACATCAGCACTTCCATTTGAAAGAGGAACTTTGACAACAACACATTCAGTTTTTCCAGTCTCACTGCTGTTCATTCTAACATCATCAGATGCCCCAACAATCTGAACATCATGGCGAATAGCATCACTGACCTCACCAAGCTTCCAGCTATCAAACAATGCCCTTGCCCTATCCTGAACCCGAGAACTATTGTGGTTAAGAAGATTATTGACAGTGCCCCAGACCCCTGAAGAAATGGACCTCTCCTTGTCTATTTGCAGCTTTTCCAGAGCCCTTAAAAATGCAGTAATTGACTCTTCTGCAGAGCCTTCACTTGTTTCATTACTGAACTTCTGAGCAATCTTTAACCATCTATCAATAAACAATAGTCCATCTAAGTTAACAAAAAGATCAAGACAATCTTTATTCTCAGTAGCAGCAATTGTGCTTGCAACAGCAGCCCATTGCCTGGTTGAATCTCCGACATTATTCAAAACACTGGGTTTCTCTTTCTGCATTACAGCAACCAACTCATGGACTCGTGAAGGGGCTGTGAGCCCATCCTTCATCTCAGTCAGGGTAAAAAAATCTTCGAGTGTCATACTGATTTAAATGTACCTCCAAGCATTGAAGAAGTCCTTGTGGCTTAATAATCTGCTCTTTTCTATCAAGAACCACAGTGCCTTTCAGAACTATTTACTGGACGCCCTGCGGAAGGGACAAAATAGAATCTCTAAGTGGAAAGCTTGAGACAGTATATATTAGCTGAAAAACACCTATTATATCTAATAAGCTCAGAAGCCATTAAAAAACATGCACTCAGAAACTAAACAAAGACGAACTAGAACCACGTAACAGCATGACATGGACCAATTCATTCATTACAGGGTATATGGTCTAAGTAGAAACCAGCATAAGAATATAATATAAATTGAAGAACATTCAGAGACTGTGTCAACATTATCCCTTGGCACAGCATACTCTTATCATACTAAAAGAAATGAAGAAGAGATGCAGAAGAAACATTAAATACATTAACCATTGAGGACATCAAATGCAAAAGGAGAAGGTTAGTTGACCTTCCATGTTGAGTATAATCTCCTTTATCAAATATAGTCAAAACTCACCTCCTCTGACACAGTTTACAAGGTACACTAGAGCTGCAGCTAGCAGAATGCATGGAATCTGACAAATTGTAGGCTTGTAATCATGGCACAAATAATGGCAAATGCATGGTGAATCACATATTTAGTTTGAACTTGGAACCTCAAACTGGCAGTTAGATATTGTTTTCTCAGATGGGAATGGAACAGCAGACTGTTTCATGCAAAATTAAGTAGGGCTGGGGGCACTCTTTCTACTCTACGGCCTTTGTCTCTTCAAACCTAGGAAACTTGAAGCATCAGAACATTACACAGAGAATGCAGAACGGTTGCAAGGATCAGGCACCATTATCTTTTTTCATGGCACCCAAAAACAGCACAAAACCAAAAATAGCAGGAATTCTAATGAGAAACTTTCTTCCACTGTTTTTATAGCGAGAAACATGTTCATGGAATAAGCATTTTAACAAGATCCAAACATATAAAGCACTATTGAATGACTCCAAAGCATGCACAGCTACTTTCATATGTCATTGGCACAAGCAGCTGCTTTTAAAACGCCCAGCCAAGAAAGTGAATGGATACACTATAATAACATCAACAATAGTTGCTAATCCATTCTATGTATGATGCGCCGCAAGAATTCAGAACATACATACGTTACAATATGCTTGGTGTCTATCATCTCGACTAACACATGTTGCGTAAAGATTTTGTGAGGCATAACAGAAATACAATTCCCGAGCCAGCATCACTGTACCAGATTTCTCTTATGTGCACTGATCTATTCACCAGTCCATGTTCAACATATACCAAAATCTCTTCATCAACACTCATAAAGTAGACACTAAAAATGATAAATTCAAAACTTTTTAATAGCACCCAGCAATTATAGACCATCTCAATCCCACTAGACTCCTAATTAGAGAAAGGAACAGTAAAATGAAAACCCATCAACTGAAAAGGAAAGACAACACAAATTTCAAGGACAAGCAGCTCAAAACAATGAAAAAGAACTTCCTTTTCCTTCAATTTCAGCAATTACATTTCAAAAACCCAGTAACAGAAATAGAAAAAATCAAACCCTAGAATTTAAAAACCATCCATATAAGAAAGCAAGAGAAACCCTAGGTCTTCTTCATTGCTTTTTATTAAATGATATGCTGCAAATTAAAAGAGAATTTGTGAGCTAAACTAAGATCACCCTAATCAATGCTTGTTTATGTGCAATAATTAAATAACAATAAATCCCATAAATGGAAATAAATAAACGAATATAAAAATTAAATCTCCGAAAAGAAACTAATATAAAGTTCATACCTTTATGATAAATCAATACGAAAACCCTAGCTGGCGAGTGACACAGCTCCAGCACTCGAAAACTTTTGTGTGGATCCCTCTCTAAAAAAACTCTCTCCTTTTCACTTTCTCTCTCTAGAACTGAAGTGTTCTGTCTGTAATTTCTAGGTCTCGAGCATAAAACCCTCGTATAGGTGTTCTCTTTGAGGTTACCAGAGAGAGAGAGAGAGGAGAGCAGAGGGCAGAGGAGTTTGTTGCTCTTCGAGTTTGTGTTTTCTTCTTTTTTTAGTCTAATTTCGAAAACATTTATAATTTAATTTTCTGGTCGGTTTAAATTCGAAGATGGGTAAATCCACGTGCGATGTGTGCGATCGAGCCGTTTGTTTTGAAACGGTTCGGTTTTGGTGACGACGCAGCTTAGCTTGTCTGGTCAACCGGTGACGATGGATGCTTGGTTTTATTTCTTATATGGAATGTCCTTTGTTTGTTGCCCTTTTCTAGGGCGACTGCTAGCATTTTACGATTTTTTTTTATATAGTCTAAGATATTGAAAAAATACAAATGACTTTCTGTTGTTCAACGGCCAAGAGAAGCTGATAACCGATCACTTTTCAAGATTTTTGTTGTTTTACCCTTGAATTTCTATAGATTTATAAGCATGATTAAATATGTGTGTGTGTTTTTCATATTTTATATGTAATTTGATTATTGTCTTGAAAAACAAATATCCGATAAAACATATCTCGTGCTCTGAAAAATTGTTTAAGAACATATTTATTTATTATTTTTATATATTTAACTACAAACATTTATGTCTATTTAATTTTTATTCTAATACGTCAATCAAATATAATTGTCATACAGTTGTCACTGGACATTAATTAAATTCTAGCCTGCATAATAAAGTCAAGATTCCAATTCGAATACTATTGTATCCGTACCACATTGTCATACCTGCCACGTTAAGAGTACGAGGTTGGCATTGAAAATTTTTAATTTATAGAAGTCAAAACTAAACATTATCGAGTTTCCAGGGACTAAAATATGATTTATGGTGAAAATAAGTGCTGTTTAATTTTATATTTTTGGAGGGCAGAGAGTTGCATAAACACCTGTCAACTTCGTGTATGCTTTGATGAGGGGCCCATTCTGTGGTCAGATTGAAGGGTAGGAGATGGATAAGGGGCATACGCAGAAAATGAAAGGAGGCACATCGTTGTCAATGTGTCCCTTTCTTGGTCACGTGTGGTATACATGTTTAATGATGAGTGGAAATTTTTCCACTTGTTTCGTTTACGAAAAATATTTTATAAGAAAGTGTTTTATGTAATTTTTCATGTTTTTTTAAAAAAAAATATTAAGAAAAAAATATATATTTTATCATTATTAAAAAAATATATATATTATCATTATTATTAATAATGATAATAAAAATGCTGATAACTTATCAAAAAAACAAAACAACAGGCTGAAAAAAGTTTTATATATATTGAGAAGTCAAGTCAAAATTTTAGACGGAGTCAGGAAAGAACCCTATTATACACGATTGTCTCTAAGACTAAAGAGACAATGAAGATTCAAGGTCAAATTAAGGGATTATTGGATAAATTTATACAAAAACTAAATCTAATGATATGATTAGATTTTTAATAGATCTCAATGATTTAATCATGAGTCCAGTTAAAAATATAATTATATTTAAGAATTAATATGCGTTATACTCTAATTTTAATGTGTTAAATTAACTTTATTATGAATTTAATTGGTGAAAAAATAAGTTTGAAAGCTCAATTTAAACTTAATTGGGAAGATTTGAATTTTATAAGGCAAAGTTTAAATTTTCCGAGTCAATTGATTAAAATGATGAACAAAAATGGATGGAAAAAAATCAAAGTTTAGGGTCAAGTAAAGGTTAAATTAAAGAAATTTATAGTCGATTATCATTTTAAAAAAGGCATTGAACTTTAAGGACTCAATTTGATTGAAAACACGGTGAAATTGAAGCAAATTAAAAGTTAAATGGTCTATTAAGGATCAATTTGCATAAATTTAAAATCAAAGACCAAATGAAAAAAATCAAAAGAAAAAAGAATGAACTAAAATTTAATCAAATTCCTAATTAAAATATTTTTTTAATTAAAACGATATCAATTTTACTATTTATTCAAAAGGAAAAAAAAAGGTGAGAATGCCTATCAAATATAGTCAAAATTAGTTATTACTAAAATAGAAATAACCTTTCAGACTCTACATATTAAAGATTCACATCCTATCAAATACATCAAAAACTCAATTATCTGAAATTTTCTAATAGATTATTTTTTATTAAATTTTATTTTATTTTATTTAACAAACACATAATTATTCTCATATAATTAACCATTCAAACATATCTTGGAAGTCCTTGAAAGAGTTTCTCCATGTCTCCATCCTCGCACGAGAGCTTTGAGCTTATTTTCTACCTGCAAGAAGCCAAGCCCTCAAAGTCTCACAGGAAGCATTCATTACAAATCGCTTGAATGTCTGATGGAACGCTCAAAACTCAAAAGTTTCTTCAAGCGGCTCACCCTCTCCAGGCCTTCGACCCTGAGACTAGATCTCCCTAACAGGGATAGCATTCATGGCCTATTTTTCCTTCTCGCTCAAGGCGGGGGAAAGTACAGGGGGCTTGAATTAAAGCAGTTAGTTTGTGAAGCACAACCATCATCGCTGGTACGATTAAAATACAAGCTGAGCTTCTCTGATCTTCTCGAGCCCACTTCTAAGAAGATTCCCCGGAATTGAAAGCCGACGAGGCTGGAATCTGTCCTGATGAAATGAAATTCACGACCTTCTCTCCATCCTCGGACACAATTAGATCTATCTCAAGGCAAACCTGCCTGTGTTCTGAACTTTACTGCCTCCCACAAACTCAGCAGTCTTGTCCCCATTAGAAGTCTTGCGTGGGGAAGATGGAAGAAAAGCATTAGTAGCCGCAGGACCTCTCCATCCAAGAGTTCCCTCAAAATGAGAAGGTGCTGCAGGCGATCCACAAGCTGCTGCAGGCCTTGAAGCTGAAACAATGGCTATCGGGGAAGAGAATATTCTTCCTAGTAAGAACCATATCATCGGAACAGACTTCTCTTGTGCCACTTGAGTAGCCTGAGAGGACTCTGGGTCATGCGTGCCATTCTCTGCCTCATTCTTCCGGAATATATGAATCAATTTCTCACAATTTCTATGGTCTAGAATTAGATGATCATAATCATTTGTTTGAATCTGTACACCCTGCTCGCTTTCTTCTTGAAGACAATTTGAGTTTCTTGATTGCAAACTTTCATCCCGGCTCGTTCTGAAGCGTTATCTTCTACATCAGCACTTCCATGGAGGTACATAAAGAGTCAATTAGGTAAATTCCAAATTGGTTCCAAGATCTGAAGAAGAGATGCAAAAATATTGACGTCTTATGTGAAAATTATTATCGTTAGTACCTCATTCAAATTCTCCGGTCCAAATGTTAGCTTTAGCGGGGGGGAAAGTTCAGTTCATCTTCCCAACTCTTGGTTTATGATTTTTTTATTATTTACGCTTTGGTCACTAAATTTCTGTTCTTTTAATTTGATCTCTTAAAATTACGATTTTTATTGTTTATCCCTCCACCTCCTTTCATATTTCATTGTCTAGCATTATTATTCATTGCCCGTTTTCCCGCTCTTGATCCTTGAAATTTTTATTATTTTACACTTCGGTAAAGTTTATTTTACAAATTAAATTTCTTCTCGGATTAACTTCCCGTGGTTTATTATTAAACACCTCCATGTTGAAATTATTTTTTAATATATCTCATAAAAAAAACACTTGAAATTTACACGTATTCACCGCCATGTTGAACATTTATATTATTTTATTAACATTTGATAAAAAATTCTTTACCATCCAAATTTGATCTCCAAAACAAACTGTGTTTTTAGTGCATTGGAAGACATGCTTGTCCAAACTCCCAAAGAGAAATAAATCCCCTGGCACAGCAAACTCCTATTATACAAAAAGAACTGAAGAAGAGATGCAGAAGAGCAGTAAACAAATCACCCGTTGAGAACAACAAACGCAAAAAGTGAAGATTACTGTTTGGGAGTGTTTGCCATTGTTTTTGAAAGTGTTTTTTGTTTAGAAACATATTAAAATAATATTTTTATTTTATTTTTTTAAATCATTTTTGACATCAGCACATCAAAATGATCTAAAAACATCAAAAAAAAATCATTTAAAATTTAAAAAAAAAAAAAAAGGAATTTTATGCAACCAGCGGTACAACCGCAACAGGCACTTGGTACACTAGAGCTGCGGATAGTAGATTGTGGAATCTGACAAATTGTAGGGTGGTAATCATGGCTAATGCATGGTGAATCATATAATTAGTTTTAATTTGGAACCTCGAATAACTATATACTTTTTTAGTTATTGTTTTGTTTAACTATTTAACAAAAAAATATTATATTTAGAATCTCATTTCTTATATATGTACTTTTGATTGTTGTCATGAAATAAAAAGAAAAATTATATATTTGGAAGATAAAATATATCCCAAGTCCTAAACAGCTATTTATTTAATATTTTTTAATATATTAAACAAAAAACGTCAATGTTTATTTTATTTTTGTTATGATATATTAATCAAACACAATTTTAATAATGTAAGAGATTACTTGTCACTGAACATTAATTAAATTTTAGCCTGCATAATAAAGTCAAGATTTAAATTCGAATACTATTTGTATCCGTACTGTATAGCCGTACCCTAATGACAAATGCAATGTTAAAAGCACGAGGTTGTAATTGAAAATCTTTAGTTTATAGAGGTAAAAAATAAACATTAATGAATTTCCAGGGACTAAAATATGATTTATGGTGAAAATAAGTATAGTTTTATTTTATATTTTTGGAGGACAGAGAGTTGCATAAAAAACTGTCAACCTCGTGTATGCTTTGATGAGGGGCCTATTCTGTGGTGAGATTGAAGATGGATAAGCAGAAATGAGAGGGAGGCACGTCGTTGTCTCTGTCAGCTGTGTCCCTTTCTGAGTCACGTGTGGTATACACGTTTGAGGATGATGGAGTGGAATTTTTAAATATTTTTATTTCGTAGAATTTTATAAAATATTTTAAAAATAATGATTCACTTATAATATTATTTTGACCACTGCTATTTTTTTTCACTGCCATTATTATCTCACTATTAATACTTTCGGGTGATTTTAGATTATTTTTATATACTAATATCAAAAATAAATAAAAAATATTATTTTGATGTATTTATAATAAAAAATACTTTTAAAACACAATTTTAATTACACTTTCAAACAGTAATAAAGAAGTTTTTCTGTATCATGTTCTTTTTGTAGAACATGTCAAAAAAGGGATAAAATAAAATACAGCTGTACTTGGTCAATTAAAATCTATTTCTCAAAAAGATAATATTAGGAAACATTCTACTTTTTTCCTAAGCTTTTACAATTACAGCAAGCTCCTCCAGACAAGACATAGATGATCTAGTTCACGCAGACAGGATCATGGTAGGGTAGAGACCAGACGACTTTTCTATCAGGGGTTATAGTTACACTATGTTTCTGCAAAAAAAAATATAGTCTTAAATTATTTTGATATACTATCATAAAAATAAAAAATTTAAAAAACAATAAATTAGCATATAATAGGTAATAATTGTTTTGGCTGTGATGTGAAAGCCAAGTTTTATCACGATTTAAAATATAAAAAAATAAATTTAACCAGTAAAATCAAATAATTTTTAAAGTTTTGATGAATCTATAAATATCTTCAATTGTTGACCTAGAAATGCTAGAGCAGGCAGAAAACAATGCTGCCGTGTATTGTTAAATCATTTCATGAAAAATATATGCAAACAACCTTACCTAATAATTAATTGGCATCGAGGGAGTTAAATGTGTCGTGTAAAGTAATCGAGGCACGAAGAGGGTGATTTATGGATTGCAAGGAGACATGCTGGTAGTGCACTTGAATTTCATAAATATGCATCCATGATTTGCCAAGTCTTGACGCCGATTGCCAAGATCAATATAAACTAGATTATCGGGTTGTGTTATGTTGAGAGTCGAGTAAAAAAAAAAAAGCCTGAAAGTAAGAATATATTTAAATATAGTAATAATTTTCTAATGAAAAAAATTATTCTATATTGGACTTAATTTGATGTGATTTAGTTAACTTTTCAAATTTGAAAACAACTTGACCAGTCAATAAAAATATAATTTAATTATAAATATTAAAAGAGTATGTATTTTTTCATATTAAGATAACAATATATTGTATTAATAAAAGCAACTCTGGTTAATGTATCAAATTTGTGATGTGGGTTATGAAAATATGATAACCACATAGAAAATAAATCAAAACAAATTATAAAACTCAGTCTTTAATTAATCTAATATTAAATGATAAAATTAAAAAATAATCATTTAAAAAAAATTGATTTGTCAAACTCATGACTCGAGTCATAAACCTAAAATAACTTTATAAAAATAAAATCAGAATAAATTATGAAGTTCAGTCTCAATTAATTTAGTGTTAAAGGATGATTTAAAAATGAAATCAATTAAAAAAACTATTCAAGTCAATATGCTGAAACGTTAAAATAAAATGACATAATTTAATCCTAATTAACTTGTCAAACATGTAATTTTGATCATGAAATTAAGATAACTCTATAAGATAAAATTGAAATAAAATTATGAAACTCAATTTCCAATTAATTATTTCAAACACAATATTGACCAATGAAATTTTTAGGATTTAATTAAAAATTATATAAAAATAAGTCAAGTAAACACTATTATCGACACATGAGACCAGGATATAAAACCAAGTAAAAAATGAATGATATAATTTTTTGTTGGGTTAGCCAGTCAAATCTACAATCCAAATCATGAGATGGAAAAAATCCAATAAAAATCAATTCCAATACTGAAGGATATGAGACAAGAATAACTTTTTAGAAATAAAAAAATATGATTTAACCGAGGTTAAAATATCAAAATTCACAACTTTAATCATGAGATCAAAATATCTTTAAATTAAATTATGAAATCCAATTCTCAATCAATTCAATATGAAATGGTATTTAAAAAAAAATAACTCAAGTCAATTCAAGTTGATATATTAAATAATATTCACAGGTCATGAGATTAAAATAATCCAATAAAAAAAATCAATTAATTCAATATTCTTAAAATCACTGCAATCATAAGTGAACACTTAGTCGTGGATAACAACCAGTCAACTTGCTAATTGCTGGTTCTCTTTGTTTTTTGTCTGTTCAAATTTTGTGTTTTACGTCAACTTTCCAACCTGCTTGAAGGGGGACCGGACCATATATAGAATACTTGTGAAAATAATTATTACACATTCCACTACATAAATAATTATTAAACCTGCCTCATGGTTCGGTTCACTGTGTTAGAAATTCTAAGTCAGAGATTGAATGAATTAGCTAGGATAAATAATTATTATTTTTTAAATATTGTCAATTAATATTGAGACGAAAGATTGATTTAACCAGGTGGGATTGAGACATCTAGAGAGTGTTCGAGAAGTATTCTAAAAGTTTTCTGAAAAAATAATTTTGTTTTTGCTCTAAGTGAATTTTTATTGTTTTTATATTATTTTGAAGTGTTGATATCAAAAATATTTTTTAAAAAATTAAAACAATATTATTTTAATATATTTATGGGTAAAAAACACTTTAAAATGTAACCATAATCATACTTACAAACACCCTTTTAGTGTAGCTATATATTTCATTATTAAACCTCATTGGAGGGTTGATTTGATATAAATTATGGATTATAGATTAAATGAATTAACCTGTCAAAAAAATATTTTTTATTTTATTTTACTAAATTATAGATTAATTTGAATTTTAACCAGATTATAGTTAGATTAATTTTAAAATAAATTTTAAAAAAATTGTCTGATTAATTCCAAATCTACCTATTAAATCATAATTATAACTACAAGTCCTATCCAATATGTCCTGCATGAATCTCTAATAAAAAAAAAAAAGTTCCCAAAAGTATTACGTCAGCAAACTGACCATTAAAAAAAAAGGGTCCATGGACCATCATGGTTGGTGTCCGTTATCATTCTCTTAAAAACTGCGAAGTTGAAAAAGGCCTGATTTTGAATCAAGCCAGGCTCAACGGATAGAATCAAGCCAGGCCCTTCATGGTGTGAAGTCACCTGCCAAACGAGACAAAGTGGCCCAACTCCAAGTCGGACTCGAATAGTAAACCAATCCACCGATCCCTAGTTTGATCCACTGAACTAACTGAGGTCTGCAACTCAACTAACTTACGTACTTTGCCAAGCTAATACTACCTGCCAACGTGTTTGATATTGAGTGAAATTGTTTTTTTTTCAAAATATATATTTTTAATATTCAATATAAGTTTATTAAAATTATTGAAAAAAAATATATATTTCCAGGTGAAACAGAAGCTAATATACTCCCCAGCATTTACTAACACCTTTACACCAACCCATAGATGTCAGAGCATCCGATACAATCACAGGCAATCATGCAGCGTAGTCCTTGGATGAATTATCAGAAAATAAGAGATACATTACTATCTGCACTCGTTGGATATGGATGAAATGATTCAGGAAAATATTAGTGGATAGTATCGATAGTGGGTTTGTAGTAACTCGGGGAGATCCCAGCAGATAAACTTATTTCAATGGCCCAGAAAATGTTATAAAAATCGTAGATGCTGGCGTGTTTATAGCAGAAGCATGGAAGATGGCTAGCCCCAATACACAACAAGAAAATTTTACACCACTGAAGTCCATGTTACCACAGAATTATTACAATTTGGTTTTGCTTTCATTCATTCAGCACACATTAGCCTAGCTTCAGTGCAGGATCACCCAGATAAATCTAGAGGGCGAGTAGGCTTGGGGCTGGCTGTGGAGGATTGGTGAGCATGTGAACCACTTCCCTCATGGTAGGCCTGTCCGAGCTCTCATCTTTAACACACAACATAGCTATCTTAAACAGGTGAATCACACCTGTTAGAGGGTAAGCACTTAGCCTCGGGTCCACAACTGCCATGGCTGAAGCCGAATCGGATGGCTGAGATAGTTCTGACGTGGTCTTCCTGACCCATCTCACTATGTCCACCCCATCTCCAAACTCCCCTACTGGCTTTCTCCCTGTTATCAGCTCCAGCAGCACAACACCAAAGCTGTAAACATCACTTTTTTCGTCCACTTTCAGTGTGTAAGCGTACTCTGCGGCACACCAAACCAAATCAGAATGCAATCAAGCGATCCTTCACTCCATGTTCTTAAGGTGGTTGCATTGAATTCAAAAGGTTTCTCTAAAAGTGGCGACTAGAAAGCCATTATTCGGAAAATAGTTTCAAAACGATCTCGTACCCCAGGAAAATAGCATAAAACCAGGCATGTAAAGTAACCAAACTACCTCAATGTGGACCTCAAACGAGGCCACTTAATGTATAACACCCAATTCATGGAGTTAATGGACTATATATGAGCATATTATGCTGCTGACACGATCTGTAATAATTAGCTTATAAAGAAAGATGATTAGCAATGTAGTGAGGAAAATCACAGACCTGGAGCAATGTAGCCATAGGAGCCAGCAATAGAGGACATGCATTCTGATGCATCTGAATCTTGCAAGAACTTGGCCAGCCCAAAATCAGCAACATGAGCCTCAAAATTCGAATCAAGCAGAATGTTATTGGACTTCACATCCCTATGTATAATCAAAGGAGAGCAATCATGGTGAAGATAACAGAGTCCCTTGGCAGCCTCCACAGCGATTCTGTACCTGGTTTCCCACTGCAAATGGCCTCCCTTCGAACAATGCAAAAGCTCTCCTAAGCTCCCATTTGGCATGTACTCATACAGCAGCAAGTTGGTATCCTTATTTGATACGTACCCCAGTAGCCTTACAATATTTCGGTGCCTGATCCTTCCAAGCGTTTGGATCTCGGCTGAGAAGCCATGATCGCTTCGTCCGGTACCTCTACCAACAAGTCGTTTGATTGCTACATGATCAAAACCCTCTGGCATAGACCCACGGTAGACAATCCCAGCGCCACCTTTGCCTATGATGTTTTCCTCTTTCAAGCACTCGAGCACATCCTCTGCCTTGAAATCGAGCCTTTGGAATGCAGTGAGCTTCCAGGCCCGTGATTTCTGCAGCTTCTTCTTTCTCAATCTGTAAACTGTCACAACTACTAACAGCAACGCAGTGGCAAGAGCAATGACGGTGATTATTAGCCTTGAAGTAGTAAAGAACCTTCTATGGCCATGACCACCGAATGAGCAAGAATCGTTTCTTGCTGCACAGAGATATGGATTTCCAAGAAATGAGCTGTCATTAAACGCCAGGAATTGGCCGGCAGAAGGGATCCGGCCAAATAAATTGTTGTAGGAGAGGTTTAGAGTTGTGAGACTTATCATGTATCGAATTTCACTTGGCAGTTGACCAGTAAGCTGATTTCGAGAGAGATCAAGAATGCTCAAATCCTTCAGCTTAGTAATCTCCTTTGGAATCTCCCCACTGATGCTGTTTTGACTGAAATCAACGGATGTAAGTGAAGTGCAATGGAGCATTGAAGCTGGGATTTCACCGCTGATGTTGTTGGCACGAATGCTGATCTTGGAGAGGATCTTCAGACTGAAGATTTCATCAGGAATTTCACCAGAAAGTCTGTTCATTTCCAGAGATAGAAACTGCAAACTCTTCAAATTCCCAATAGCCCGAGGGATTCTACCAGTAATCAGATTGTCAGAAACCGAAAGAGAGCCTAATGCATCTCCTGAAATCTCCTGTGGAAGCTCGCCGGAGAAATAGTTATGGCTCAACTCAATTTGGGTCGCCAGAGGTAAATTAAAAATCCCAGCAGGGATAGTGCCTGTTAAGAGATTACAAACGATTCTGATTTTGAGCAAAGACTTGCACTGGCCAATTTCTTCAGGAAGTGATCCAATGAAGAAATTGTTCATGAGAATCAACGCCTTCAATTTCCCTCCCTTGCATAAATCCCGAGGAACCAATCCTGTCAAGTGATTATATGACACATCCAGATACTTCAGCTTCCCATTCCGGCCGAGCTGTTTGGGAAGCTCAAATGTGAAGTTGTTTCCCCAAACCTGAAGCACCTCAAGGTTTGGAAATTCACCAACAAAATCTGGGATTGGACCGTGCAGCTTGTTTTGAAAGAGATTGACGAGTGTTAAGTTTTTCAGAGCTGAAAAACTCTCGGGTATCTCCCCAGTGAGGTTGTTGATTGAAAGATCAAGTGATTTCAAGCTAATTAGACCAGATAACTCCGAAGGGATATGTCCAGTGAGATTATTGAATTGAAGAAATAGCGAGTGCAGACGGGTTAATTGGCCTAGAGTAGAAGGAATCTCACCATTAAGGTTACAAGAACCCATGTCAAGAAGTTCAAGACTACTCAATGATCCAAATTCAGGTGGAATACCTCCTTCGTAATGGTTAAAGTACCCGATGGACAAGCTCTTGAGATTCTTCAACTTTGACAAGCTAGAAGGAACTTCGCCTGAAAGGTCATTGCCATTCAAGCCCAAGAACTCCAAGCTCAAAATCTCCGAGTACTCCTCTGGTATTTTACCAGAAAAGAAATTCCCTCCCAGATGAACATGCTTGAGTTTTTCCAGGCTTGCAATTTCAGTTGGCAGTGGACCTGAACAGTTATTGTTGTAAGCATCAAGAACCTCAAGCTGCGTCATGCCAAGAGTGATCGTTCCAGGGAAACTCCCACCAATAGCATTGCTGGAAATGTTCAAAATCCTGAGAGATGTAAGCATGGCTATCTCCACAGGAAGTTCCCCCGTGAGATTATCATTAGCCAAAGTAAGATTCACAAGCTTGTTCAACAGCCCAATCTCTGGAGGAATTGAACCAGGAAGATGTCTAAACGACACGTTAAGTGACACCACACGTGAGCTCTCATCACACGTGACTCCGGAGAAGAAACAATGAGATGAAGGAGATGCCGGGGAAGCCACCCAATCCTCAAGTCCACTGCCATCATGTCCGTACATGGAGGATTTCAGCTTCAAGAGGACGTCAAGCTCACCGAATCCACTGCAAGCAGTGAGCAGTTGTGCAGGAAAAAGAAGAAAAAAACACAGAAAGAACCCCATTGTTTGTCTTCAAGGAGAAAAGGATAGAGAAGATAAGGTGTGCTAGCACTTTTGATTCTGTTCAATCACGTCCGGGCATGGCAGGCTATAAGTATAGTTTGGTTGCAGGACCATGAGCGCTGACTCGCAGTATCGAGCCTGAATAAAAAATCAAGAAAGTTGGGGTCACAAAAGGAGTAGCGGTTGCATTGCATCTTGCATGAGGTTTTGTGCCTTGGACCTTTCCAAACCTGCAGCTAGGCATGGCTAGGGTCCCACTTTGTACGCTATAAGTTTCACAGTAGCAGTAGTTTAGCTTCCATTGGTGGATTTTCGTGCAAGGTCTAGAAATGGACGTACCTTTATTAAAGATGTTTAGACCTTAAGATTGTCTTCCTCGCTCTTCCATGGAGGGAATTGGAATCTAAGAAAAGCCTTGACATAAAAAATTTACAGACTAATGGGGTTGGGGGTAGTCAATTTACCTGACAGGGTGTTTTGACGGTGTGAAGTTTTGGTTTGAGAAAACAGGCCCACGATCTCGCTGTCGCGTCCTCTATCTCGTGTCAACCACGCCAGTTGACGTGTTAAGTTTTCCAGTGTTCATTCTTACTTTTTAGTTCTCCAGTGATTTTATGACGTAAAATTGTGGCTAATATTATTTTAAAAAATATTTTTATTATTTAAAAATATATTAAAATAATATATTTTTTATTTTTTAAAAAAATATTAATAATCTAAAAATATTAAAAAAATAAATTTAACGTATTGTTTTTTCAAAAACATTTTTAAAACACAATAACTTCTTACTGTTTTATTTTTTAAAAAACAATAATGATTTTCCAGATAGATACGTGTTTAAATTAAATTTGTGAATTTTTATGACTGTATTTATATAAAAAAAATTCTTACAAAAACATGTCAAGTTATACTTGGTCATATTGCTAAAAAAAATATAATCTGTAAAATTCAAACTTAAAGATTCATTATTGCATCCTGTTTTTTAAATAGAGTATCGTTGTTTAAAAAATATTGAATTCATAAATTTACATGTTTTTTATATTAAAAAATGAAAATATATATTACTTTATCATGTTTATAATTATAATTATATTTTTATAATTTTTTATTTATAACTTGAGTTAATTTGTGGATTGGTTCTTGCAAGTATACTCTTTAACTATAGGCTGATCCAACCAAGAGCCTAAATCCTAACGTTAGTGTTAAACGGCGTTCGTTGTCCTATCTTCCTACGTAAAAAACAATCTGGTTCTAACCTTTTTTTTGTTTTTCCTGCCGCCTGGGTTCTTATCGTTTACTAACAAGTGTCAACGTGAACTGTGTCTTCTTCAGAAGGACCGGTGATGAACTGGGCTTTGGGAAATTTCGATGGGCCCATTGCAAAGGCTGTCTGTGTCTTTTCCTGAAGAAGTCACCTTTCTCTCTGACTCTCTTTGGATGGGAGCTAATAGTCCACTCTTTTTTGCTCCTTTCTCGTCCTACTCTAATCTTGACCGTCCATTAGTGGGCCCTTACATTAAATGCCTTGTAATGACCTCTCTTTTTGTCTATTTTCTCACCGAATTTAATTACCCTCTTCTTCAACACATCTATATCTATTTCTGTTGTAAGATTTAACTGTTGTTTGTACATGCAATTTAAATTTAATTGGATCTAAAAATATATCTGGATATTCAATTATAGATACCTGTACAAGACTCTGATAAGATGAGGATGCATGGAAATTAGCTCGAGATATGAGGCTTAAAAAAAATGACAACGAAACTGTGGGCTTGGATGGATGTTAATGTACTCCTACATGCTTTTTTTTTTTTTATAATTGGAGTGTCCAGATCAGCTTACACGCATCACAGCTAATTCTCGGACTCATTGAATATCCTGCAAACCCAGTGAACAAGTAAAGCACCGCTGAAGTGACAATATGCTTTAGTTCTTTAGGAAAGTGGCTTTTCGTGGAAGCTTCATGCTTGAATTAAAAGAACCTGTAGTGGATGTTAAATTCTTCTGACTTCCTAAGTAGATTACTTTGAAAATTTGAGAGCCACACAAGTTGCTCGGAGAAGACGACCATCTATTCTTGGAGAACTTATTCGTATTCTCCCAGTGAAGGGATTAGTGGGAATTATGAGTTGGAGGAATCCATGTAATTAAGTGGATGATTCGGAGAATAAAGGTGTTTGCTTTTATTATATGCAAAGGCAAAACTACGTCGTTGACCGGAGCTCACCATATCCAGAGAAAAAAGAAAAAGAGAGGAAGAGAATCCCTCTCCATCGATCATGCTTTTGAGTGCTCGAGGGCTGCTTGTCTAGTAAACTCCACTTCGATGTACTTTAGGGTTTATTCCATTAAATTCCAGAGAATCTCTCTGTTGTGATTTAACCTGACCACGAAACACATTCCTGGACACAGCCTCGTCTGTTCTGAGTATTAACCAATGAATTCATGATTGTTTTTCAATGACTCCGCCATGCTCTTGCTGGAAGCTTGCCAGCCAGGAGCCAGCCCCACCCGTTGGGTCGAAGACCCAGAAGGCATGCACAAAGCCATACCAAAACTGTGAATCCTGTTAAGAGTGGAAGGCAGGCTAAACCAGTTTCTGATAGCTTGGTTTCTTTCACGAATTTCTGCAACTTCTTCTTGATGAACCTTGAAATTCACAAACAATGCTTTCCATCAAGTCCATGTTTTCATAAAGCAATCAACATTTCGTTTCTGCTCGAATCGATATGGGCCCAGGTCCCTTGTGATGGCGGAGTTATTGTGACATGCATAAAATTCGAGTTAGTGTGTTTATTCTTTATAAAGATTATTCCCTCGTTTAAAATCACAAAATACACTTTTATGGTAGTGTTGTTTCAACCCTGAAAAAAAAGATATGGTCAAAGGCCAGAACAATACCCATCCAACTTGGAACTCCATGCTCTCAGCTGCGCCCTTTTCAGTTTATTAAACGGAGGTTATTTTTCTGATTTAGGGCAGGTTTGGAAAAGTTATGATTGTAAGTTGTAAAAAGCTATGGATATATTTCAGAAAACCGTAAAAACACACTTTTCAAGGATATATTTCTTCACATCCAACAAAAATTAAATTGACTTAAACACGTTCTAATATGAATTTCAAACACTAATTTATTTAGGCTCCTCCCAATCCTCCTTATGTATCTATTCCTTTTTTCTATTTTCTACTCGAATCAGTTTTAAATTTTTTAAATTGATAATAATAAAATTTATTTCAAAATTATCTTATAAATATATTTATTTTATATCCGTGTTTTGATTTGTAAAAACATAATTGTCTATGAAAATATTTGCAATATTCCATGATAAAAAAACATATCCTAATTTTTTTTGAATAAAGAATAATAGCAGGCCGTGCAATTACTCAATTTCTTAGTTTATGAAAATAAATGTATTAATTATTCCAAAAATAATAATCTTTTTATTCATGGCTGGTTGGCTTGACAAGAAAGATGGCGATAGGTAATGATGGCCTCGTTCTAGTGAAAGCCGAAAGCTAGTTCTGGAAATGGGAGAGATTGACAGATCACAGATTAGACGACTAATAGTCCACTTTTCTATGAACAAATTACTCAGCCGTGCAATTATTATTACAGCCTAATCTAGGGTATATTTGTTGACGTGTTAAAACTGTATTTTTTTATTTTATTTTTATACATTGATATTATTTTAATAAAGTTTACAATCAAAATATAATAATAATAATAATAATAATAATAATAAGCATTAGTTTTGTCCACGAAGTATAATTATAGCTGTTTTTAAAAATAATTTTTATTTAAAAATATATTAAAATAATATTTTTTTATCTTTTTTAAAAAATATTTTTGATATCAGTATATTAAAATATCTAAAAATTAAAATATATATATTTTTTTTTAAAATCAGTTTTCACTCGACTGTCTTGATTATAAGTTTTTGTTTTTAATTTTTTATTTATAATCAATTTTTTTAAAAATAATTTTTTAAAAATAAAGAATTACAAATAAAAAATATTTTAAAAATAGCAGCTACACCATTCTAAACAGCTGTAAATAATATATGTGCTGTTTGTGCTTGTAGTGTTGGAACAGCACTAAAAAAAAAGAAGCATGCTTCTTGTGTTATGAAGGATTGTACCCCCACAACAAACTTAAAATCAAAAGAGTTTAGATAACAAATTGTTCTGATCCTCACTCTAACAGGAGTAATTCGACGGGGAGAAGGTTTTGGCAAATCCATCCAGGAGAATTTTTAGCTCAGCTAAAACAAATCCCTAAGTTAAGAATCCATGCTAGCAAGGGCCGGCACAAGGAGAAGCCCAATCGTCAAAATATAGCACTAGAATATGTTTATTTTTAATCCTTGTTTTTTTTATTAAATAATTTTTATCATATTTTTTAAATTTTATTCGAAATAATAGTTGAGCACATGTCATTAGGTCAACTAATGTGAACTCTTTTTTCTTTTTTAAAAAATAAACATTATTGTTTTACTATTAAAAAACCTCAAAGCAAAAATCAATGAGTTTTTTTACCTGGGTTTTGACTGCATTTACACGGTCAACTAGATCATGAATTTGAACTAGTTTCTTTAGTTGAGTCGGGTCAAATTTCTCTTTTTTTAATTAAACCACGGTCAGTCCAAAACTTGAGTTGGTCGAGTTTCGGACAACTTGTTGACTCTGTACAAATTTTATAACCAAAAATATTATATTATTATTAATTTCAATACTTAATATAAATTATTGTAAAAAAATAATATATTATTATTTAAAATATATTAGATTGACAATAATATATATTAAGAGATTTTTTTTTCCATATTTTGTCCCTCGTCAACTAAACAAGATACAAATCAAAAATTTATTTTTGTATAATTAAAATTTCAATAAATTTGATCCATGACTTTAATTTTTTTATTTACTAGATGTGAATCTAATTAAATGTATTGGATTTGAGCTCAAATTAAATTAAAAATTCACATATATTTTATAAATCTTATTTTAATATCCCTCAGAATAAAAATATTTTAAATAATTTTTATATTAATTTCCTTAAAAACTATCTTTTATATATCCACATTCAAGGCACCGATAAGTTTTATTCGAACCTTGTTCATCACAATCAACTAATAAACATCCCTCCGCCGGTATTTTCTACGTAGTTCTTCGATCTCGGCAGACTTCTAGACCCTTCATCCATTTTAGGATATCTTCTTATCGAGATACAAGTTTAATTAAACAGTTTGTGTAATCTATGTCCTCATGACTTCAATTTTTCTATACTATAATTATGCAAGGGAAAAGCTAGCTAATGCCCTTGATATATCTCTGAATTTCTTTATTAGAATACAAAATAATTTTGTAAGCAAAAAACAATATTATTGATTAAATATATTAAATAATTGCTACTTTATATGATAGCCAAATTGGATGAAACATATTTGGTACTATAATTTGTAATTTTTTTTTATGTATTTCTTCATTTAAAAATATATTAAGTTTTTTTATCAGTTCATCAAAAGCATTAAGAAAATATCATTATATTTTATTTTCTTAAAGTAAAACATACTTTTAAAACAGATAAAAAAAACAAAAATTATAGCCCTTGTAAACACCGATATCAAATTCATATTTGAAACACTATCATCATATATTTAACTAAAGATCAATTAAATCTCCCATTAAAATAAAAGGACAAATCTATCAAATATGGGTCTAGTTCGTTGTTTTTAATTATTATTACAATGATCGTGCTTTATAAAGGGTCTCATGTTAAAAGATTAAAGGTTTGTTTGACATTATGTTTTAAGAATATATATATATATATATATATATATATATATATATATATATATATATATATATATTACTTCAAATTAAGTTTTTTTTGATATTTTAAATCATTTTTATATGTTAATATTAATTTTTTTTTCTTAAAAAAAACATCATAGGTGAGAAAGTGTAACTCCGATACCATGGAAGTCTCTGAGTATTAACGGACTTTACAACATAAGACAGCTTGAAAATGGTGTCCTTATCATGAAGGAATTCTCTGTTTTGCACAAGCAGGTTCCCTTGTAGTAACTAAATAACCACCTGCACGCTTCAAAAATTGTTTGCAAGTACTTGTCTGTAACGTTCCACTTACCATTTCAATTTTGAAAAATATAAAAGTTTATTAAAGAAAAAAAATAGTTCTCGTCAAACACAAGAACCTGGCTGGAAATTTCTGCACATTTTTACTAAACATGCTTAAAAACGTTTCAGCAAGCTTAGATGTACTAAACATGCTTAAACATCACTATAAACAAAAATCACATAGAATTTTCAATGCTTGATACCTACCACAAACCACAATGTGTGTCCCCTTAAGATGTTCTCCATTGCAGCTCAACTTGGATTCGGCCATTCTTGGAGTCGATGAGATGGTACCTCTCGTTGATTCTCTTGTTGTTTACGACATCCGCTAGGTTTATCACCACATAACCCAGGTTTTCCTGATTTGAAATCATGGAGAACACAGAAACATAACTCAGAAACTATCGGCGAAATGGGAAACAACAGACTGGCCTCGATATTGCTGGATCAGGCACACCAGAGATGGTATCGAGGCCATTAAATAAATGCAGTTTATATACCTTGGGATGCAATAGACCCATCCTTGAGGAGGAGCTAACAACCTCCACCTGAAGTCTTTCATTTGTGGGTGCTTCCTCCAGCATGAACTGAAACTCTTCTTCCCATCTCGGATCTCTGCTTTTCTTCACTTGCTATATCGATTTCAAATATAAATTATTAATTTTTAAAACAACAACTCTTTGCTAGTGAAACTGTGTTAATATCATGATTGAAAAACGAAGCGACTTGATGGCTATGAGGCTAAAATACAGTGTGCAAACAGGTTCACCATTGAAAGGTGAAAAACAGCTACAATTATGCTTGTGTAAGTTATCGTGACGACGCTTATGGCATACCTTAGATCTCTTCTCCTTCCCTTGGAAAAGTAATCGAACGTAAGGATTTGTGTGGTGTTTTCCTTCCACATCTTGAGCTTCGTGCACAATAACTACTAACAGACCACCAGCAGCAGGTGTTCCTTCAGGAGCTTTTGCCACCGCATTTGGATCATCGATATCTTTGGGTATCTCATCTTCCTTAAAAGGTTTGTATACCAATTCGACAACGATCTGTCCACGTGATTTCTCATTCTGAACATCATTCGGGTCCATATTTTTAAGCAGATCAAGTGTAAGAACCTTCGGTTCATCAGGAGTCAGCTCTTTCAGTGGAATGACATTCATGCCCATCTTGTCATGTTTGCCAACCTATGCGAAATGAAACATAAAAACACTTGCAATCACGAATGTTGGGAGCGATAGGACAAAATTATGGTGGGAAAAAAACTTCTTAAGCATAAGCACAAAGATACACACACACCTGTTCCCAATCATAGACAAGAACCTCTAGGGCTTGAGATTCCGGGTCTTTAACAGTGATGTTGAACTCCTCATTCCATTCAGGGTTCAAGTTTTTGTGTTTAACAGTTGTTTTATTTGAATGATGCATATCTTCAGTAAGCTTTAATTTCACGTACGGGTCTGATGCCCCTAACAGATCTTTCTTTTTAAGCTTCGTTGCCCTCAGAACCTTCACAGTGAGTATCCCGACAGGTCGCTTCATGGCTCTGCCATTTTTAGGAGAGCTTAGCAGGTCTCCTAGCAAACATATTGCATCATATCATGGACTAGAGGAGTTGACGGATACTTACTTTGAAGGATCCATGATTGGTACTACCAGGCATTTTGGCCATAAATACATATTTGCAACCTGATCTTTGATAAGCTCCTGAACAGGAAAAAATGGAGAGGAAGTAAAAATGAGGGATCGAAAAAATAAACTCTATATTTTACTAATTCACTGTCTTTGATCGGGGGCGTTCAAATAGTTGGATGCTCCTTGGAATTGCCACCTTGCGCTGCGATGCTTTTCCAAGGTAAATATTTGTCCTTGTAATACGTGCATTAATCCCCAGATAGATATAAAGTAGACATTATGACTCAAATTATGGTAAACAGTAGCAGATATAATTTGTTGAGATAGCATACTAGAAATGACGATGATGATTAGATAAATAAAAATCTAAAAAAGAAGTGCGGTGCTTACTGTTGAGATGCTACTGTTTATATATATAGTGTATTTTTCAATAATTCATTCATCTACTTTTATAAAACACTGTAGATGCTAATATTGTGATTTAATTGTACCTGAAGGCCAATTGTTTCTAATTCTTATTTCAACGTGAAATTAAAAAATTTTAAAAAAAAGTCTATAAGCGATGTGCCAGAGATGATAGGTCTTTAATCTTTAAAAATAACGCAATATATACAATTTAGGTACTCTTAGCTTCTAAAAATTAAATTTTGACTCACAATTTCATTTGTATTATTTTTTTAGTCCCTGTTAGAGACGAGAGAAAGAGGGATTGTCGGCTTCTGGCAATGAGTGAGAGTTTTTGTTGCTTCATTTCAAGTCACCAAAATAGATTTTCTCGGTATCTACGTGTTTTATGAGATGAGAGTGACTTAATGATGGCTGTTTAAAGACTCCATGTTACATGAAAAACTAGATTTTGGCCAAATAAGCTAAAATTAAAATTAAACCAATTTAATTTTAGATTTTTGGATGGTATTTAGAGTTGATGATTTTGTCGGTGTTATAATCTAGGTTTGACACGAACACATTGGCAACCTTGGCAAACAATGTGTCGCCAACCTTTTTTTTTCTTTCAAAAATAAAGAGCGCATGATAGGCTGTCCATTCTTTTTTAAAAATAAAATAATAAAAATACATGCTCATAAGCACTTCATTCAAGTGGCCCGGGCGAAGTGGGCCGTAGGCCCAAGCGGTTAGGCTCGTACTGTTTTTTAGGTTGAATATAAATTTATTGAGCCTAATTGAGTTCATGGTCCAACGACGACTTTGACTGGTTAAGTCACAACAACCAGAATATTATTTTAATATATTATTGTTTTTATTGATATCTTTTATATTTTTTTCTTTTAAATTTATATTTGAATTAATATCTATTTGTGATTTTTTTTGCTTATTTAATTTTTTTTTATAAAGATTATTTTTTTATGGTATTGTTCGTATTTAATTTTGGAAAGATTATTATGATTTATCTATATTTTTTTAATCTTTTGTATACAAGAACTTTATTATTAGAATAATATATATATTTTTTTATATAATACTTTTGATATGTGCGGCCTTGTATAATATATTTTAAATTTTATTTTATTTAATCAATTTAATTTGTATATATATTTTTAATATAATTTGATTGAATAAAAAAATAATTTTAACAAACAAAATCAGAAACACAACCAGATAAATGCACAAGATTAAATATCTTGATTTATATTTCAATTATCTAGTTTTATTCTTAGTTATTCTTAATATCTTTTTTTTGTTTAACAACATACATAATTTTTTATTTTTTTTTACCTATGCATGAACTTTTTAATTTATATTTAAAAAAAATTGTGTGCACAAAAAAGCATAAAAAAACTGCATATACAATTCCTTTACAAGAGAAAAGAATAGGGTGAAATAACTAGCAAGAAAATATATCTTGAAACTTGACAGTGAGAGGAAACCACCTCCCACTTCAGCCCACCCTACCATCAAAAAGAAGAAACACATAAACTATCAATACCTGGACAAATTTGTACAGCCCGGGAATGGCCATCGCATCTGCTCCAAGCAATTTCAATCCAAAGTCAACATGTGGCTGCAAAATCGGGGAGAATGTATCAAGTTTCCTTTGTACCAGGTGAGAGATCCATCTGCACAGCAGTTGATATATTTTAACCATCCCCACGTACCTTCTCTAGCAGAGACACATATATGTTGGCAAAACAAGGAAATACAGGAAGCAAAGGCTTCAGGGTGATACGAGGAGCAGCAAATACTTGCAAATCAACCACCTGAAATAGTCCGAAGAGGTCAATGATTTCACTTGTACATAGAGCCAGGGTGGGGGGATGTGCAAATATTTCTCACAAATCAGAATACCTGAACTGTGGCTTTCAGACCAAATGCTTTAACCGCAATAGTTATATCTGGATTCCCAGCCCACTTCAGTACCGGTTCCATGATCAGCTCTTTCTCATCAGTGACATAAACTTTCATTCCTGGAATTAGTAGAGCCAAGAATCATCAATGTTAAGAAATTTACCAAGCTACGTCCCTTGAAACAACCTTGAGATATATTAATGCAAGGAATAGAACAATGTGATTCTAAATTGAAATTGCATGTATGCGCCACAATAGCGAGAAGAAGAAGAAGAGTCCCCTTCTTAATGCATCAGATACAATAGAATGATACTTTTACCGGGGGGGGGGGGGGGGGGGCGGACTTGTTAAAGCAAAGGAGATGATTCAATTGTGCTTGGCTTCCTGGATTGAAGACAATTTATTTTCCATATTCACCAATAAGTCATTTACCGATCAATTTAATGGATTTAGAATGAGAAGTTTACTATTATCATTAAGAGGGTAAAAATCTCAACGTGTTCTTAAATGTCAACATATTTTACTAATCCCTTCCAATAGGTGGGGGGTGCAGAAATGAGTTCTGCATAACTCTTATCTTAAAACCTGACAATCGAAAGTTATGCAGAAGAAATATGTTGAGACTTTCCACAGTTTTTTCAGCAACGAAGTTATTTAGATCACTGTGACAAAAAAGAAAAAGAAAAAAGAAGGTGCATGCAGAAGCCTGTGAACGTGCGGAGACAGAGAGGGCAGCGTAACCTGGAAAATTTGGTGGCAGAGAACCCAAAGTAAGTTTTTCAAATTCAACTGAATCAATTTTGTATTTTGGAATTTGCTCAGCAATAATGGGCTTTGCTATATTCCTTGCTGTCTTGCAAATTGCCTAGAAAACATGAAGCATCAACCAAAGAATGCCCACGAATAGAAATGAAGCCATGGATAACAAACCGAAAATTATTTAGGCATCCATACCGTATCAATGTAAGGCCACATGTTCTCAACCAGTTTGTTAAGCCAGTCAATCTTCACAAAAGAAAATTTATTCAAATCTGTAAGAAGGTTGCTGTGGAATCTGCATTTTTCTACTATAATTAAAAAGCAAAAGACAACTGCAGGCTATCATAGCGTACCCGGTCATAATCTGGATTCTTCACCCACTGGGGTATTTCTGGAAGCAAACGTTGCAGAGTTTTTGAGTCTTGTTCAATCAAAGGACGGATTGCAGGATCCTGGAGAAATCAGAACTTACAACCAATCACTCAAAAAGCATGATGAATACAACAACCAATTGGCGGAAGGCAATGGCATACCCTTCTTCCTCCCGCATTTGACAATTTATCAGGCCTAAACTGTGCAGGAATTTCAAAACTTTGAATTGCCAAAGTACAGACAACATGGAAATACAGTAACATTTCCAGTAACTGTTCCATTTGCCGATCTAATTTCAGTTCGAGTGATGAAATTCTCACCCATCTTCCATGTATAATCAATATGAAAACACGTTGGCATGTGAAAATCCATAAATTTCCACGCCCTCTAACAACCAACACTTAATACATTCTGCATTTTTTGTATTTGGAGTCCCAAAACACGATCATCTCCTACTCTTATCAAAACCACAACCCATCAACGGTATAGACAAAAATCTAGAAAACAAGACCAACCTGGCTTGGTATTTGGCACCAATCCTCTTTTCAATCAAAACGTTTGCAAAACGAACCATGGAGGTACAAAAAAAGTCAATAAGGTCAATTCCAAATTGGTTCCATATAACTGCAAAAATATAAATCGACCATACATGGCCTGATTCACGTTTTCAACATTGCTTAAGCTTAAAATAGTCCCAGCATTTCTTTTTCCTATCATTTACATGTCTTAACCACTAGTGCAAAGCAAGAAACAGTCATAAATATCCAAACATGGAATCTTAAAAGGTAAGAATTCAGACCAAACAAAACCAAGAAAATGCAACACAGCTGAAAGAACAAAAAGGGAGACAGCAAAACACCAACCTTAACATCAGTTGGCTGAAAATAGATGAACATATAGTAGCCAATTACAATCCCAATTGATGTTCCTATTCCAAATCCACAAAACCCCAATATACTACTCAGAATTCCCATCTCTTAAAAAAAACAAAAACAAAAAAACAAACCCAACCCAACCCAATGTTGAAAATGTAGCAGAGATTCAAGAAACAAGTAATATATCTTTACAAGCGGGAAATAAGATCTGTATGATCCTAAATTGCAGGTTGGTCTTATCAGGTAAGAGCAATAAAGGTCGCATTTATTTCAGCGGCAATCTTTTTACGTTTAACGACTTATTGTATTTTTACAACGGCTTGAAAATGAGAGTTTCACCCGCGTGTTATACAGGTACCATCAGTAACGTCTTAAAGGCTGAGTTGTGAGGTCCTGATTGACTGATTATTTTAGGTTTTAGAGCAGGTAGGAAGGGAGCAGGGCCAACTTTTATTGCCTCTGTGACAATTATTGAGCTGTTGGGTTGGGCCAGGAAAAGAAATTGATTATCCAAAACAGGGATATGATTGGGTCTATCCGTTTCAGCTTTATTAGGGTTAATTTTTTAATTTGATTTCCTAATTAGTTTTATTGTTTTAAAATATTTTGGGACACTTCCGAGGTTTGTTTTCTTCGAACACTTCCAAGGAGTAAGTTATAGCTTAGTGCCTTAGTCTTTGAAGTATGATAAATTAAATTAATTAATTCTTGTAATTTTAGAAATTATATAACTCAATTACTATTTAGTACCCTTGTGATTTTATATTTATCTTCTTATAAAAATATTAAATAAAAAAGATGCTAAATTGAGGTCGGTAAACATGAAGTAATAAATGGGCTTTAATTGTTTATGGTACCGCAGAGATCCTAATTAATTAGTTTTGATATAGTCAACGATTGAGTTATAATATAAAAATAGAATTATTGCATTGCCTTTAAATATTTTATGAAGCACTAGGTTACCTATGCTTGAGAATGTCCCCACACGATGCATCAATTGAAATGGATTTAGGGTTTGGATATCAAGAAAAAATGCAAATAATTAATTCTTGAAGAATAAATTTATCAGTACGGTGGACCATACCATCAGCATCCATAATTTCTATATAATATTACCTGTTTATATCAAGAAAATAATGTAGATATTTGTGTAATTATAGTTCAAATAGCTTGAGCTTATTATAGTTAATTAATAGCAGCTGATTTTAAAGAAATTAAATAGAATAATTTCTATTTAATTCCATTTAAAAAAGATATTCCACCAAATCAACAGGATTGACAATAAAACTTATCGCACAAATAAAATAAATCGCAAAAAACTTTTTCATACATAGTGCAAGGTGCTATAATTTTTATGCTTAACTCATTGCTTATTATTTTTTTAATTCATTGTTTACCATTTTTCACTTGACGGATTATGAAGTTTTAATGTGGGTTTTTTTTTTCTTGTTTGTAAATCATCTCTAGATGTCCATCGCTAACTCATTTACCACTCCATACAGGGAATTGTTTATATATATATATATATATATATATATATATATATATATATATATATATATATATTTCAATTCCCTACAGAATAGATTACCCCTAATCTTCCAATAATTCCATAACCAATCAAATAACTCTAGTTTATTATCGGTTTAACATTACGTTTCAAAAATATTTTAAAAAAATTGATTTTTTTAAATTTAAATTAAAAAATATTGGTGTTCTTAAATCATTATGATGTGCTAATATCAAAAATAATTTTTTTTTTAAATCACTTTGATGCATTTATAAATAAAAAATACTTTTAAAAATAATTTCAATTATACTTACAAACAGTTAAGAGTATTTTAGCAAGTCAAAACACTCCATCTCATCCCAAATACTATTTTTTTTTATTCAAATTACAAAATTAACTCCAACTACAACATTTCCCCTCACCAAGCAACGTGGAGCAATATTAGCTGTCGAAAGGGGACGTAGAAGCAACACAGGGCTCTACTCATTCCGGCTCCTCGCAGGACAAACCAACTTTTTATTAGCTTATTAATTCCTGTCCTGAGCAGAAAAGGTTCCTTTGGAAGATGGTGGGCAATGGACCAGAATATGGACTCTCTATATCAATCTCACCATATGCTGCAGATAATTATGGAGACTGCCTGCTTTAGCTTGTTGTCACTTCATTTTTATGTTTTTGATAATTACTTTCAGATTGTGGTCTCGACTGTTTCCCTCGAAAGCAGCCTCGGCTGATTAATTCTGAAAACTTCATGCATGGACTGATTGGTTAGGAAATGTAGCGTGGAAGTAATCAAGGCCAACATGGCATAAATTATATTCTAATATTTTATTTAACAATTTAAATTTTTAATTAAGGTATACATAAACTTGATTACCACCATGAAGCAGCAGTTCACCCTTACCCGGCCCCCTTTCCCTACCGCTATCAGCAACAGGAACATGATTACGTGCCTGACAGTTCTTCCATGTCAAGCATGTGCTCGCAGAGACCCACGGACGAGATAGAATTGGCACCTTTTTTAAAATTTTGTTGAATTTATAAAACAAATTGTGAAGGAGAACTGGTCGTGAAGAATGTGAAGCAGCAGTGGGTCAGTATAGAAAATGGTTAGATATTGGTGGAGGAGGATGGTGGGATTCCTGTGGTGGCCATTGAAATGAAAATCTCTTTCGGTCAAGTGCAAGTGGAGACAAGAGAGGAGGACCCTTAGGGTTGTATTGATCGAGAAAGCCACGTAAAAGTTCGTTCAGTTTGAAGGGAAACACGTGGATGACAAAGAAAGCTGAGGTGTCAGCGTGCACCATCCACAGTTACATTTCTTGAAAATCGATCTTTGTGTATGATTGGATTGTGTAATCTGCACTGACAGAGCAGACAACGTAAGGAGGTGAAGGATATATAGCCCTTGTGAAGTCTGAAAATACTAGACCCGGTTGGACCGGGTACACAACGAGCCCGACATATCATGGGTTCGCCGAGGAACCCAAGTTGCCAACTTAGCAGAGGAGAGGAGAGGAGAATCCAACTTAGATATAACTAGCCATTTAACGTGGGTTTGCGTATTGTAATTTTTTTTTTTTTAAATAGCTATGCTTGCTGTTTTGATATTTTTTTTTTACATAAAATATCCAAAATATAAAATTAAATGAATTGATAATTATTTGTCTATATATATAAAATGTTGTTAACAATAATCAGGAAAAAAAAACTAAAAACATTGAGAGAAGAATGCAGATTAAGACATCCAATCATATAAAATGAGGCATTCATCCGATTATGTTTATTGAACTTATTTATTTAAATCAATAAAAGATAAATTTACATCCTGAAAAAAACCCATGATTTAAAAGATAAATACAAATAAAATTGAATGAATAAACTCACCTCATAAAAAATATTATACAAGGTCGAACGCATTGCTAATATTATTTAAATACAAGTGTTTTTTATTTTTTAAAATAAAGTTTATTTTTATATAAAAAAAATCATAGATGAATTAGAATAGTATCTCAATAAATCAAATAGAAAAAAATATTTAAAAAGGCATGCAAAACCTCGACCTAGGTCATGAGATCAAGATAAACTCATAGAAAAAACATGAAGATGATCACAAAACTAATATTAAAAAAAAAATGCATTGTGATAAAATTGTTTGAAGTTGAATCCTAATAAGTTAAATGTCAAACGATGAAACCATGAAAAAAAATCAAATGTACAAAAATATCTAAGAAAATGAGGGTGAAAAAAACAATAATTAGAGGGATATAAAATCTCAATTAGAGAGTTAAATTGGATTAAAAAATACCTTTAATAGAAGAAAAAAATCAAAAGAATAAGGGTTAAGCTAGAAAAAAAAACCAATAAAAAATTGATTGTATGATGAAATTGAAAGCAAAAGGAACTTCAATAAAAGTGTTAAGGAATAAAATTAAGAAAAAAAACATAAGATTTGAATATAAAAAAAAGCAAGGAGAAGAGAGGATAGTAAAAAAAAACAAAGAAATAAAAAAATTGACACCGGAGGCACATCGAAACTACGATCATGACACCATTGGTATTATTGAAAGAATCTCGACAAGATGACACCAAATAAGATCACAGACAATGAACAAAGTGGATCACATGACTTACTTGTATTTGAGTCGCTTACGTGACACACTTATCGGAGGCACATCAAAGCTTCGATGATGATAATATTAATAACATAGGTTACATAACTTACTTGTATCTGGGTCGTTTATGTGACACACTCCGATCATTATTAGTATTTTTTCTTGTATTATTTGATTCATCTTATCATCATCTATTAAAAATAATATTGATGTCATTATTGAAGTTTTTGTGTGTTTCAATAATTTGTTTTTCATTTTTTTTCTTCTCTCCTCTCCTTGTTGAATTTTATTTTCAATAATTTTACAATTTGAGAAAGACATAAATTTTAAATAGTGTTCCTTTACATGTAAAAAAAATTGATTTTAAAACCCCAAAATACTATTCTTGACATGCCCATAACGAAAAATGGCAAATTTCTTTTTAGCACGGGAACTATGCAGGGAGATTTTGGGGGGAACATGATGACTACTATTTACCAGCTTACCATTCTTTTAAGAAACCAAACTCTCTCCTCTTTTTCATTGATCTACTCAATGACCTTTTCACTTCAATTGTTTAATCAACTTGGTTTACATCAAATATAATTAAAACCCGATCCGATCTTACCTTAAGAGACCAATGCTGGTTAGTTAAGGAGGTGGACACGAAGGGCTGGTGATCTTGCAATGAAAAGTAAAAAGTCACCTTGCAATTATAAAATGTAAAGAAATACTTTTATAAATCCAACTTTGATTACGTAATGGCTTCTTTATCTTCAAGATAGCGACTCTTTTACCTTATTCTATGAAAGAACGTGGGCTTTCAAGAAATGGACGGTGCCGCAAGTTGTCGCTCGGACGCCGCTCCACGTGATCATGAATTTGTAGTGTCAAATATTATACTCCTAGAGTTAGTATGCCAAGGGAGACATAGGTTTGAAAATTCTTATTTAATTTGAATAAGAATAATTATAAAATTACAGCCAAATAATTATATAAATACATTATATTCAGGTATTTAAATTTTTTCTTTCTTTTTTTTCCATCTCGAAGTTTTTTAAAGAAACTTAAAGTGAAAGTATACAAGAGGTAGGTCTCGGACATTGCAGATCTACTCTGCACCATTGACGTCGTCTTATGTGAAAATTATTATCGTTAATCAAACTCTCCGGTCCAAAATGTTAGGCTTTGGCGGGGGGGAAGTTCGGTTGATTTTCCCACTCATGATTTTTTTATTTCTTACGCCTTGGTCACTAAATTTCTGTTCTTTTTAATTTGATCTCTTAAAGTTACGATTTTTATTGTTTTTCACTTTATCTTTATCTTTATCCCTCCAGCTACTTTCCTATTTCATTGTCTACCATTATTATTCATAGCCCGTTTTCCCGTTCTTGGTCCTTGAAATTTTTATTATTTTACACTTCGGTAAAGTTATGTCCATTTTGTTTTATTGTACAAATTAAAATTCTTCTCAGTTAGCTTCCCGTGGTTTATTATTAAAAACCTCTTCCAATTAATATAATATATAATTTATATTCATTATTAATGTATCTCATCAAAAAATATACTTGAAATTTACACACATTCACCTCTATGTTGAATATTCATATTATTTTCTTAACGTTTACTAAAACATTTCAACAACTAATTCAAACCTACCAATAGGATGTAATTAGCCGTCAAATTTAAATACACTACAAGTCTATTTTGTCATTCTATATTGTCAGGGACCAAACAAGCCCTTTGAAATTTCTATACCTGCAAATCGCCTCACTTACACTTCAAAGATCTTGAAAATCTGACAGCCAAATGTCCCAATCGTATTAATTAAATATAAATCAAAGTTTATTACAGTGCAATAACCTCTTATGACATGACTTTCACAATAGACTCATTTCTTTTCCAATCAATATTTGCAAATTGACATTGACCTTATAAATGAACATTGATAAATTAAGGTCTTTCATGTTTTATGTATTCATTAAATTCAAACTATTAAATTAAACTAAATAGATAGATAATTAAATATGAAATAAAAAATAACAACAATCTAATCCGTTATTATTTTATTATTATTTTCATCTAGTCTACAATTAAATTAAAAAATAATTATGAGAAGTAAAACATGATCGAGTGTTATTTTAAAAACATAAAAAAATTAAATAACAAACATTCATAAAGAAAAACAATTCCCTATATACTCTTTCTCGTATGTATAAATGCTCTTTCTCGTATGTATAAATGTTCATTGACAATCTTGTCTGTACATGGCATGAATTTCAGTATTGCTACGAAGCTAAGTCGGGATTGATGACAGGGAGAAAGATAATCAAAAGAGTATATTATTAAGTTAGCATTTTCAGTGCCTGTTTCAAAATTGAAACTATTTTTTAAGAGTATTTTTTTTATTTTTTTTAAATTATTTTACATGTTTATGTTAAAAATATTTTTTAAAAATAAAATAAATATTATTTTAATATATTTTAAAATAAAAATATTTTTTAAAAAATACTGCTCAAAAACAACCTTTTAATAACGGATTAGACTTGTCCATCATGCACTGGAAAATCACACATCACCATGGAAAACCACACATTACCAAGTCAAGGACGGATCTCATCTAGCCACGTGTAATCAAACCAAAGAATTTATTATTGGATTATCAGTGTTATTAAACTTATCTCGTATTAACCGTCGACTGGGTAGTCCAAAACCTTGTTAAAGTTTCATATTAAACCTTGTTAAGGATCTTTAACTGTTTTTTATTTGTTTTTAAACACCACCATTTTAAATGAAATTTTGTAACTGCTGGTTCTAGCAGCTGTTTTTATATAATTTTTTTAAAAAAGATTTATTATAATAACATTGTTTATTTTTTTAAATTATTTTTTTATCAATACATCAAAACAATTTTAAAATATAAAATAATAATTTAAAATTAAAAAAATTAAAAGTTTTAAAAAATATCATTTCAAACGCGTTAACCAGCAGCTTCCTAATAGCATCGATCCAAGTCCCGTGCTTAAAAATAAAATCTTTCATTTGTGTTGCCGAGATGATTCCCTGCACATTAGGTCACCGCGACTAAACAATTATACGGTGCCTTTCTTTTTTATTATTGTTATTTTTTAAAGTGGGCTCCTCCACGCTTAAATTATGTGAGGTTAGGATTCTTCTAGGCCATGTCCCCCGAGACAAATTTCGAGGAACTCGATGAGGAATAGACGGTCACAATCTCCTCAGCGGCTATTTCAAAATATCATGATCGGATGGTCCACAATACATCGGCGGTTGCCGCCCTACAGTATTCTCGGTCTTGGACCAAGAGTTAAACCGACCGCCACAGTGTCGGTAAATTAGGAGTAATCGTGACATTTTTATTAAAATACCAAAACAATGTTACAAAATTATAAAAAGATAAACCTCATATCAATCCTCCAATCATATATAGGGTATTCATTAAGTCATCATATTTTCAAATGTTATCAAAGGGGTCCCCATATATACTTTATTTTTTAATCAACTCCTTTTCACTAAAACAATTGGATCCGATGTCGAATAGTGCGGACGATGACCTTAGTTTCCCAGGGTCCTTACATGCAAAAATATCCATTTATGCACAAATTTCCGTGTATATTGAGAGGGAAATGTGCATATTTTCACTTCCAAGACTAGTAAAATTAGGATTAATTAGAAAATATGTGACCAACTTGTGCATTTTCTAACACTAACTATACATTATTTTAACGAATGATTTGACTATGGAAAGGTATTCAGACGAGGGGAGGAAATAAAAAAATTGGTAGCTATTGGATTAATTAAGAAATCATATAATGTTGGAGGATTAATTCGGTATTTTCCCAAAACATAAAAAATAAAGTAGCCGTTGCTGGCTCGCGTCCTATAAAAAGAAGGACCACCACTCAAAGGTTCATGAAATTAGCAAACTAGAAAAATATCAATCCCCTCCAATTCCAAAAGGGATTCTTCAGGATCCGTTGAGGAATATCGTACACTAATATTTTTCTCAATTCTCTTTATGAGAGCAAAGTTTGTTGCGATTTATAGCCCTCTTAATCTATCAAGGGTCTTTCTTGTTCGAGAGTTTCTAGGAAATCTTGAAGAGTATCCCATTATATTATATTGATCCTTCTTTAATTTATTTTTAAAGCTTCGTAATTTTTTTTTATAATTACCGAATAATTCCATCTCTTCTTCTCTGTCAGTAATTTGTGCAACTTTCTCGAGAAAATCAGCAGCAATTCCGATCCCTTATGTTATATAGATTAAAAAAGGAATTTTCTCCAGGCTATTGATCGTGCTATTTGAAAGATCATTGCCCTCTTTCTTGTTTTAATTTGTGGATATCCTTAATCATCTTTAGATCTATAACAAAGCTAGAGAATTTGTAACAATGGAGGCCTTTTTTGCACCATCAACAGCAGATCATCGTCAGTCTATCTCTCCATACAAGCAGATGAAAAACCCAAATCCAACAAAGAAGATCAATCATACTAGTCGCGGTTTCATTTCAAGATCCGCAGAAAACTTGCCCCCTATGAACTACAACAGCAACAGCATCCATGGAGGCCTTTTCTTTGCTCCTCCTCGTAATATCCACTCCTTTTCCTACCCTCCATCTTCTCTTTCATTTGTAAATCCACACCAACATTATTATTATCAGAAGCAAGCCCAACCACCTCTCCTTCCTCTTCCAGCCCCTCAACCCCGCCAAAACTCTCTCCCTTCTCTAAGCCGGGGCCTTTCTTGCCCTCCTACTGCTACAAGAAAGACTAATAGACCCAGAGACCAATCTTTCACCCCAAAGAAATCCAAACAGCCCAACATCAAAAAGGAAGAGCCGAAGAAGAAAGAATCTTTTATTATTGAATCCACTGTACCATTAGGACCTGACCCCAAAGACTTGCCAAAATATGTTTCTAAGGTTTTATCATCATCAGTGACAGTATCAGGTAACGATGTTATTACGAAACCTGTTCTTACGAAAGACTTCGATCCGAAGTTTCCAGATTCTGTGTTTACACCATCTCCACACCCTAGCAGCTTGCCCTTGCCCAAGTTTTCCATGAAACCAAAGCGTGGTTGCACCGCTGAAGCTGCAGCGGTTGATACTGGAGCTACAGATAATCTCCGGCGAATTTTACGTCTCCGGTGAAGTGAAGTTATTTCCTTTCTGGCTATTTATAAATAACTGTGTGGTTTTGAAGGTTGATCTTTAGTTTCTGTAGATGAAAAGCAAGCCGAGAGATTGTGCTTTGCTGGTTGTGGCCTCTGTGTTGTCTCTGTGGTTTTTCTAGTTCTAGCAATCTAATAAAAGTTTGTGATCACCACCTGCGTTTTTGAATTGGGGTGCACAAACAGTTTACAAGCGTAAAGAAGCCTGGTAGCTTTCTCTTTTTTTTTCATGTTCAGGGAGAGATAAAGGAGTGTGTGTAATCCTCCTTTTGTCTTATCAGCAATAATATTACATGATCTGTACCTCGTCTTCTTCTTCTTCTTCTTCTTCTTTTTTTTATGTGAAAGTGCATTTATTTTGTTTTTCTGTAGTTTTTTTCAAGAAAAATAATGTCAAGAAACAAGGGATTTTGTGATTTTTTTTGTTAGAAACAATGAATTGAACTATTAGGTGATTGGATTATCGTTCCCCCCCCCCCCCCCCCCCCCCCCCCCCCCCCCCCCGTTATTGCCGCTTTCATTCATACAAGGTTTAATGATTTATCAAATCTTAGTATTGCTTAGTATTTTTGGATCTAGGTAACATGTCTGAACTTATTTTTCACTTTCAATGAACTCATACAAGGTGCTCGAGCTCAACACTCGCTAAATTTTTTTCTAGAGCTTCATGCGGTTCTCTTAATATTTTATATTAATATAATACTTGAATTTTATTATTTTATGGCCTTCTGCAGGCTGGTCTAACCACTTAAGCCGTAGCTACTGTACCTATCATGTTCATTCAGCTGAACCACTTGTTTTAATGATTTATCAAAGACGAAGAAAAAAACTATTTAATGGTGTTGGATTTAATCGGGAAATATGTAATTAATATTAGAACTGTACATGTTCATATGAACAAGCAATGACATGCTAAATTGTGTCGGTCCGGGACCTAATCAGCAAGGGACCTCTCCACACGCACAAACAAAAGTAGATTATTAATAAATATCTTATTTAAAATTTTAAGTTGCTAGTTGAGGTTTTAATATATAATTTATATTATTCTCTGATACATGCTTTCAAGTGAACGTTCTTTGAGCCTGAAACTTGCACACATATCCACACTACCTCGTGTTTAATTTTTATTAAATAGAATAAGCACGATACGATTCGAACTCATGACTATCATTTCAACAAGGTTCTCATATTATATCACTCATCTCAAAACATAAACTATAAGGTAAGACCTCAAAATATGATTTATATTATCATGTATTTAAGACTCTTCTTATGCAGGAATTAGGTGTGTGGACAGATACTCATATTCTCACATGATTGACAAGATATAGCTGGCATTGATTGTAGTGTTGATGCAATTTGTTATTTGATCGTGCATTATCGGACAGCCCTTTTGTATTGTTGTAGAGTTCGAAGTTATAGATTGATGGGCTGAAAATGGTAAATTCTGTCGATGGCCGAAGGGAATCTCTGATTAGCAAATTTGCTCGAGATGTTTGATTGGGCGTTCTTTAGTTGAAAATCGAGTTAGGCACGTCCGAAATAGCATCTGTCTGCAGATGGGCATCTCAAGTGGAAAGGAATACCACATATACTCGAGGAAATCAACAAGGCTAAAGGAGTTGCATAATGAAAAAGAGTTTATAATTTGTATAGAAGGTCTCGGTTCGAATATGACATGTAATTTTTATAAAAATCTAGAATCACCGAGATTTTACTCACTCATACCCACTAAGTGCTAAGTGCACTTTCTAGGTATAATGTTTCCTCAGTATAAAAAAAAGAGTTGCATAACGAGCAGTCTCGTTAAAACAGTAGCTAACTGCTCGATCCACTTGCATCGAATGTGCTCATCCAAAATCGGCTGTAATAAATAAACAGCTTTTCCCGTCTTAATGCAATGCTAAATGAAGGTAAGTCCCCTCCACAGGAGTCCTTTATTGAGCAACACTGGCATCCAGCTGGCATTCCAGCTCTGTGGTAATCATGTAGCTGTAAATAGCTAGTTTCGGTCGTTTGCATGATCTTATACCACACAGTATAGATGAAAGCTACACCCAACTGTCCTCTTCTCTCTTTTTTGATTTTCCACCCCCGGGACTGATCATGATTGTAGCTCGGGCCTATAAGATATTGTCGAGCCAGTTTCTGGTGATTTGAGCGGGAGAGTAAACGATGTGGTATCCTTTAGAGAGGGGTCCTTCCATCTCACCACACCCGTCCATCTAACTCCATTAATGATTTCCACACTTGGACCATGTTGTTCTCAAATCTCTCTTCAAGGGTCAGTTCTGTAAGTAATTGCTCATTAGACTCCATACTTTGATGAGTCAAGAGAAACTAAAAATACGGTTTAGAGGACTGCTGACTTAAATGCAAGGAAAATGATTTGCCGATTGAGAAGCATGCTAGCGAACGTATACTCCTTTAGCACCCTAAGTTTCATCAGGATAATCACCTTATTCACAGATGATCAAGAAAGTTCAGGAACGGAGTAGTTGGCTAGCTAACTATTTAAACCTTTACATTTATTGCTAAGAGAAGCTACTCGTACTCCACGAGCTCTTTATGAAACAAGCGTACCCTTTTGCGTTATTTCCAGTTTAATCTAATCTGTCACATTCTCTCCTATCTTTCTTCAGCTTAATTCTACAATGGAAGAATTAGAGCTCACCTCTGATCAGAACTTGGGTCAGAGTTCACTTCCGAAGATGGAGCAGCCATCAAATTCAACCAAAAAGCCTACTGTATCATTTTTTGGCCTATTTTCTGCTGCTGATAAATTTGACCATCTCTTGATGTTCTTAGGACTTGTCGGTTCATGCGCTCACGGTGCTGTGTTTCCTGTGTTCTTTATTTTGTTTGGTAAGATGATTGATTCTCTGGGACATCTAGGTTCCGATACTCATCAAATGTCTTCACAGGTGTCCAAGGTAAAAAAAAATTGTCATTTACTTGTGTGGCTAATAGTATCAGTCTTTCGAGTCATTGGTGATGGCAACCTTTGTGGCAGTCGAGATGATGATAGTACTATGAGTTTAGACACCGACACTATTGATGGAATCTGGAAATCTCTTGTCCAACGTATACAAGAGTTGCCACTTGCAATTCCAACAGTATATTTTAGAAGCAGTAAATGTACAAACGAAGAATTAGTTTGCTCACGTGGTGTGATCTTCCCAGCCTCTTTGGCCTGTGAGCGCTTGTTTAACTAACTGGGAACATCTAATGCTTCCTTTTTTTTTTTTTTTATTGCAGTATTCCTTGGACCTGGTGTATTTGGGGCTTGGAGTTTTTGTTGCTGGATGGATTGGTACATTTTTTTATTTCAAACTTGGCATGACAGCCAAATTTGTACGTCTTCCTGAAAACTGTTCATCTTTCCTTCTGATAGCTGAGCATTAGCGTTTTTGTTTGTATCAATGTTTCAGGTGTTGCATGTTGGATGCAAACTGGTGAGAGGCAGACAGCACGCTTGCGTCTTAAGTATCTTCAGTCTGTTTTAAGAAAGGACATGAACTTTTTCGACATGGAAGCTAGAGATTCCAACATTTTATTTCACATATCAAGTGATGCCATACTAGTACAAGATGCAATAGGTGACAAGGTAATCGGAAATTTATCTCCTTGTCTCATGGTCTTTATTTTGACTGGAGTTCTTAGGTACCTCAAACGCATCTCCTCTCCCTTGATGCAGACAGGCCATGCAGTTCGTTATCTTTCTCAGTTTTTCATTGGATTCGTTGTTGGGTTTAAGTCGGTTTGGCAACTTACCCTCCTCACCTTGGCTGTGGTTCCGTTGATGGCCGTTGCCGGGGGGACCTATACTATAATCATGTCTACCTTGTCAGAAAAGGGCGAGGCTGCTTATGCTGAAGCTGGCAAGGTTGCTGATGAGGTAATCACCTGCCTCATTGATTTTATATATGCTGAAATTAACTTAGAAGGTTGGGGAAGAGCTTATACAAGTCTCTTCTATGATGGACAGGCTATTTCGCAGATACGTACAGTATACTCATTCGTAGGAGAGGAGAAAGCGATAGAAGAGTACTCCCAGTCTCTAAAGAAAGCTCTTAAATTGGGGAAGAAAAGTGGGATTGCAAAAGGAGTTGGTATTGGATCTACATATGGACTCCTATTTTGTGCTTGGGCAATGCTTCTCTGGTATTCCAGCATACTAGTTAAGCATGGGGACACAAATGGTGCAAAAGCTTTCACAGTGATAATCAATGTCATATTTAGTGGATTGTAAGCCACTTTCTGAATCATATAGCTGCTAATTCTGCTGTTTTGTTACTGGCTATCCGTTTCTTTTTCCTGATAAAACACAGGCCCTTTGTCTTTATAGTGCTCTTGGCCAAGCTGCTCCAAATATTGCCGCTATTTCCAAAGGCCGTGCTGCTGCTGCCAGTATCCTGAGCATGATTGAAACAGATTCCAATCGTTCTACAAATTTAGAAGATGGAATTGCTATGCCAAAAGTATCTGGGCAGATCGAATTCCGCGGGGTCTGTTTTTCTTACCCCTCACGGAACAACATGGTCTTTGAAAATTTGAGCTTCTCGATAAGCGCAGGGAAGACCTTTGCAGTTGTGGGTCCAAGTGGTTCAGGGAAAAGCACTGTTATATCCATGGTTCAACGTTTCTATGAACCAGCTTCAGGTACCTAATTTTAGCTCAGCAGAGGCTATTCAGGACAGTAAATTCATTAGATGACCTCTGCAAGTCAATTATATAGAAACTGTTAGAGCACCCGTGCATAGCTTATGCGCCGATATTTTCTAGGTAAAATTCTGCTGGACGGGCATGATCTCAAGACTCTGGAACTGAAATGGTTGAGACAACAAATGGGATTGGTCAGTCAAGAACCAGCATTGTTTGCTGCAACCATAACTGACAATATTCTGTTCGGTAATGAAGATGCAAGTATGGATCAGATTTATGAAGCTGCTAAAGCTGCCAATGTACATTCTTTTGCTATACAGTTACCTGAAGGTTATCACACTCAGGTGCGTCCTGTCCGATATTTCTTGTCATATAAATGACAAAATATGTCTAAACATGGCAAACCGATAACAGTGAAGGACTCCAAGTCCAACATTTCATCTCCCTAAATCAACTATGTCCTCTTACTTTATGAAAAGACATCTCATGTATAATTAACTTCAGAAATTGTCAAGACGTATGCAAAAGCAAGAGGAAAGACCCATCGATCCATAGCTCAAGATATGTTTGATTGTTTCTTGATCTAGGTTGGAGAGGGAGGAACACAGCTTTCTGGTGGTCAAAAACAAAGAATAGCTATAGCAAGAGCAGTGCTGAGGAATCCAAAGATATTACTTTTAGATGAGGCCACCAGTGCTCTTGATGCAGAATCTGAACTCACCGTGCAACAAGCCCTGGAAAAAATTATGCAAAATCGGACAACAATTGTCGTTGCACACAGATTATCTACGATTCGAGATGTTGATACAATCATTGTTTTGAAAAATGGTCAGGTTGTTGAAAGTGGGAATCACTCGGAATTGATATCCAAGGGAGGAGAATATGCAAGTATGGCGAGTCTGCAAGTATCAGAACATGTCACAGATGCAAGCTCGAAACTCTCTGGAACTGCTGGAAAATCTAGCTTTCGAGAACTTCCAAGCAGTCAAAATGAGGAGGTTACAACAAGAGAGATGAAGTCAAAGGATGACGACCTGTCCCCGGCCAACTTTTCTCCCAACCCTTCCATTTGGGAACTAGTAAAACTAAATGCACCGGAATGGCCTTATGCAGTGCTTGGTTCAGTTGGTGCAATGATGGCTGGCATGGAAGCACCTCTGTTTGCCCTTGGAATTACACATATGCTGACTGCATTCTATTCTCCTGATATGTCTAAAATGAAAAAAGAGGTTCAGCTCATATCTCTTATTTTTGTTGGAGCGGCTGTTGTCACTGTTCCTATTTATATACTTCAACACTACTTTTATACACTAATGGGGGAACGTCTGATAACTCGTGTCCGCCTGTCAATGTTCTCAGGTTCTTTTCTTATCCACTTACTTATATAATGTCAAGCATCCGCAAAGTTCAACATTTGTATGATGAACAATCCAGGCAATGAATGCTGTCCACAATCAGCAGAATTTTTGCAGGCTATAAATCAAGGAAACTTTCAGTCCTTGATCGTGTAGCATTTTATATCTGAAACTCTCTTTTGTTTCAAATGCAGCTATCCTTCGCAATGAGATTGGCTGGTTTGATTTAGATGAGAACAGTACTGGCTCACTGACATCAACTTTAGCTGCCGATGCGACCTTAGTTCGAAGTACTCTCGCCGACCGTCTCTCAACAATGGTGCAGAATGTATCACTCACTGTAACAGCTTTTGTTATCGGCTTTTCCTTCAGCTGGAGGGTATCAGCTGTTGTCATTGCTTGTTTCCCTCTAATGATTGGCGCCGCCATAACTGAGGCAAGCCCTTAAAGCCTCCGTCATAACAATTTTCAGATTGGTCTGTTATGTTTTATGTTTTGGACTACAGATAGTATCATCCTCATTTTCTGACTTGTGTTTCTCTACTTGTGAAATCTGCAGCAATTATTTCTCAAGGGATTTGGGGGAGACTATCACTCTTACACTAGAGCAAATGCTGTGGCACGTGAAGCGATTGCGAATATTCGCACCGTAGCTTCATTTGGTGCCGAAGAACGAATTGCTCATCAGTTTGCATCTGAACTAAACAAACCAAACAAACAAGTTCTTCTACAGGGGCATATATCAGGCATTGGATATGGTGCATCCCAGTTTTTCTCTCTTTGTGCATTCGCGCTTGGGCTTTGGTATGCATCGGTAGTAATCTCACGCAACGAATCTGATTTTGGTCATGTCATGAAGTCCTTCATGGTTCTGGTAATGACTTCATATGCTATAGCAGAAACGATCGCGCTCACCCCAGACATTTTGAAGGGTTCGCAAGCACTGAAATCGGTTTTCAGTATTCTCCATAGGAAAACAGCCATGGACCCTGATGATCCCACATCAAAGGTGATAACTGATATCAAAGGAGACGTAGAGTTCAGACACGTGAGTTTCAAGTATCCTGCAAGGCCTGATACAATTATTTTCGAGGATTTAAATCTCAAAGTTTCAGCTGGAAAAAGCCTTGCTGTGGTGGGCCAAAGTGGATCGGGGAAAAGTACTGTAATTGCCTTGATTCTGAGGTTTTTCGACCCCATTTCCGGAACAGTTCTTATCGATGGATATGATGTTAAGACCTTGAACCTGAAATCATTGAGGAGGAAAATAGGACTAGTTCAGCAGGAGCCAGCATTGTTCTCGACAACAATCTACGAAAACATCAAGTATGGGAATGAAAATGCTTCAGAAATTGAAATCATGAAGGCTGCCAAAGCAGCCAATGCTCATGGATTCATCAGCAGAATGCATGAAGGATACCATACTCATGTGGGTGATAGAGGACTGCAGTTATCAGGGGGGCAGAAACAGAGAATAGCAATTGCTAGAGCTATACTTAAAGACCCTTCTGTTCTTCTTTTGGATGAAGCTACAAGTGCACTGGATACAGCATCTGAGAAACTGGTCCAAGAGGCTTTAGATAAACTCATGGAAGGCAGAACAACAGTTCTGGTAGCGCACAGGCTGTCAACTGTTCGCGATGCTGACAGTATTGCAGTGCTACAACATGGGAGGGTGGTCGAAGTCGGAAGCCATAACCAGCTCATTGGGAAACCTGGTGGTGTTTATAAACAACTAGTCAGTTTACAACAAGAGAAGAACAGACAACTATAAGTCATTTTCCTTTCAATAAGGGTTCTAAACCAAAAACAAATGGATTGGAATCATATATTTTTCTATCTACAACTGAATCTATCCAAGCTGAAAGTTTCTTCTTTGACTTTACTGAGTGTACGAGAGAATCTCACACTTGAATCTTGAGAAATTAGCCTTGTTATTGCTATCATTTTTTTTCTTGGAATCAGTTGACACTTAAGCTTCATTTGCCATCAATTTTCATCTACATTTTCAAACTCCCCTGCATAGAAGATCACGTTGAGAATAAGGACACAAGTGACAACCACATTTGTATGGCTAACACAAATGGGCTTGAAATATGCTGGATGATTTCATGGCTGCAAATCAGGGGATGATTTTGTGGTGATTTGTTGGGAGAAATCATGGCTAGTTGTTTGCCCTTGGTGTTAGAATTGAGGCTAGAAACAGGGGGGGGGGGGTGCTTGTGAGCATGAATAGAATGAAAAGAGAGCGAGCTGGACTTCTCTCTCACATATAAATCAGAGCTTAAATTACCGAACATTCGTGACACGACGCCATGCCTATAAAATCCCAACAACATCTTGTGTCGAGAGGGAGAAATACAACAATTTGGACGGCGGTCTATTATTTTGCCTCGAACCACTACTTCTGCTATTCATAATTATGTTTAATATTGTCATGGAATAAAAATAATATTCCTATGATTATTAAATATCGATCATGAAGATAGATTATTTGGGCACGTATTTTAGATTCCTTCACGACACCCATTTCATGGAGGAAAAATGCCAGGCACGTTGGTTGACTTTCCATGCCACATTATTATATGCTTTTATATTTCCTTCTTTTTTCCTTGCATTACTTGGTCGATAATTTAGAAACAAGAAATAGCAGGAGCATAATCCATTTGACCCCTGACTTACAGAGGCAAAAATGAAAAGAAATACTCCCCATGAATCGGCCATTGTGAGTTTTCCAAAGATAATTTAACATGTTTTTATTTATATTAAATAAAAAAAATCAACAAAAAGAATAGTGAAAAACATAAACTCTTAACAAAAAGACTCTTTTGGTATCAGCTCAACCAAAAAAAAATTAAAATTTTAAACGAGATAGTTCTTTAATAGGATCGATCTTCACAAACATCACATTAACTTTGTTTTTGAAGTGGTGTAAGAACCAAACCATCACATGAATGCTACAAGACTCGTCTGGTATCAGCTCTTATTGCACTTTAAGGAGCTCACAAGTGGCTGGAATTTAGGGGCTATCATTTTATCTCACAGATCATGCACTGGTGGTTACAGTTGTAGCCATAATTGTTATAACGTTTTAACTCGGAAAATTTAAAAATTCAACTCAATAAGATATTATTTGAGAGAAACTTGATTGATCTGTTTAGTTTTTAATGATTCAATTAACTTAGTTAGGTCAAGCTAACTAAGTTTATGTCATATTTTAATTAAAAAGTGAAATAATGTTATAATTATTAAAAAAAAAAAAAAGGGAAATGCCAACCAATCCACATCATAACAGAAGCGTTATCATGTCTAGTCTCATCCCTTGGAAGGCAAGAAATTGTTCGTAGAGAGAGGGCTCTCGTATCCTTGCAAAGGAACATGGCAGTTGGTTAAATTGTCAAAAAAACAATTATTTTTTTTATTAATATAGATATTCAAGTTAATTTGTGTATATTTTAATTAATTCTATAAATTCTAAAATTAATAATTATATAAACTTTCAATAATTATCATATTAGCAACTATATATTTTTTGAAACTGAAAATACAAGAACATGAGAGCAATCCCTGCTTGGTATAGACATTTTAATGGGTCTTCTCTTGCCATCACAAAACGGTAGCCTACCTCCACCCTTAAATCCCTTCTCTTTTATTTTTAGTTATTTAATTTCAAAAAAATATTATTATTTTATTTTATTCTAGAATATTACTATAATCTTAAAAAAATATAAAAATATATTTTTTAAAAAAAAAAACCTTTTAAATAATTTAGCAAACAACCCCCTTGTCCATTCATTGGCTTCGCAGCTCTGTCTATCAACAACCGTGACCACTATTTATTGCCGTCACAGCTCTGTCTACCAACAACCATGGCTCTCAAATCTTGTCCTGTATCGTTTCAGCTGCCATTCTTTCTGTTTGCTCTTATTGTATTTTAAATGATGATAAAAATCTAGGTTTGAGAAAAATTATAAATTATGTATTTTAAATAAAAAATTATAATTGTAAAGGCTACACCATGCTAAAGCTATGTAGTTCATGAGTTTTTTATATACGGATATTTAAAATGAAAAGTAATTCAATTTAATGTTGTTTCAAGTATTATTTTTTATATAGTTTTCATATTATGGCATTAAAAATATAAAAATGAAAAACAAATTCACATACAATAAAAATGTATTGTAAGAAACAAGTAGACTTATTTTTAAGCAAATATTTTATTGGGGAAGATAAATAAAGAAATTTAAGTTTCATTGTTTATATCAATCATGCACTCGCATTTCGCCGCAGCCAGAATCATATTTTTTTCAACATAAAAAAATTAAGAGTGTGAGGTTTTTTTTTATAATGTTATAAATTTAGACAAAATAATACATTTACGCGAGTTTTTAATAAAATATATAAATTTTAAATCGATATAGATTTTTTTTTTAACAGGTTTCACCAAAATCACCAACATAAAATTATCATTTTCATTAAAAAAACAAGTTTCGGATGCCTGAATTATTGAATTCACTGTGTTAGGATCGGTTCATTTAATAATTTAATTTAAATTAAACACAATAATAAAAAAAAATTGTGTAAACACTTACAATAATTAAACAATAAAAATAAGTTATTGATTTTCCATCACCATTAATGTCCTTACAATGAAAATTATTAAATTACCCCGAAGAATAAAAAAAAGCAAAACACTTTTACAAAAAAGCAAGCAAGAAAACCATTGAAAAAACAATCACTAAACTTATCATTATTATTGCATAAATAATGAAAACCATAAAATTATCTTGAAGAATAAAAAAAAACTTTAACAAAAGAGCAACAAAAAAAACAAAACCAAAATAAATATTACGAGCACAAAAAAAATCATATGATCAGAAGAATAAATCAAATAACAGAAAATACTAATAAAAAAGAACAAAGAGAAAAAAGAAAAAATATCAATTTTAAAATGATTACCAACATAAATTAAAATTTCAAGATTGAACTCAACAAAAATAAAAACCCCAACAAAAAAGAAAATGACAAAAATAAAAATAAAAAACTAAAATTAAAAGTATAAATATATAAATACGAACAAAAAAACAAAGATTGTCCAAGAAGGACCCAAAGAATCAAAGGAATTAAAACCAAATAAAATTAAAAAAAAATAAGGACCAAGATGAAATATAATATATATAATTAACTTTAATCAGAGGACAAAATTACAAAAAATCAAAACATTAAGACCAAAAAAATTAAAGGGATTTAAAACAAACAAAAAATCAAAAGAACAAGGGTCAAAATGAAAAATAACATATATGATCAATTTCAATTGAACTGTACAATTGCAAAAAAAACAAAACTTCTATAGAAGAAATTAGGAAAAAAATAAAATCAAAAGATAAAAGACTAAATGAAACAAACATCAAAATAGAAGACCAAAATGTATTTTGTCGTTACAAGAGAGAGAAAATGGGTAAAAAAATTGACCACTTGCGATCCTCCGCCCACCACCCGATGACATGCGCACTATTATGTGGAAAAATACATGGTGGCGCATCCAGAGACAAGATGACCGGACATCTTTAACCTTTGCACAACATTGTACGCACCGTCTTAAAGACACATATTGGAGGAAATTGTTTGCGCGTCAGGAAGACGCACTTTTAGTTACTCCAAAAAATAGTAAAAAAATATGAAAATACCTATACACCCCCGTAGTCGAGCGATACCAACAAAAAATCAAATATGAAGCACCATCATGCCCTAGCATCAGGCCTCTGTCTTGTCGTTTCTGATGACATTTAAGTGGTTCACTGTTCACAAACCGTGAAAATCCAAAAATACCTTGACCGTCAGCCCCCTGTTTTTATCCCACCACCTGGGGGGAAATATGTATTTTACTATTCACGGTCAAATGAAAAAACCAAAAATGCCTTTGCCTTGCCTTTGTTTTTGTTTTTTTCAAGGGTAAAAAAGTAGTTTCATTATTCAAATAAAAACAAAAAAGACACAAATACTCTCATACACTCTGGAAATGACACACATGTGCAATGTAAAAAATCTAAAATACCCTCAAAAGCATGAGTTAACTTCTATGGGCTAAAGGGCAAAATGATAATTTCACTATTGAAATCCATAACAATCCGTGTCTAGGGACACAGTTAAACATTGACGTGTTATATATATATATATTTTTTGTAATATATATATATATATATATTGATTTATGTTGTTTTTTAATTTTTGGCTTGTTGAAATTTATAAATATTTTTTGTTTAATTTTTTTTTTGACATAAATAAAAAGTATTGTTTAAAAACTAAAATAAAATTAGTTCTAACTTTGACTTATACCGCGTATCTTATTAAAAAAAATGATTTCAACTATTTTTACCAAACATTCTTTTAACTTAGAATCATTTTAAATTATTTTTATCTTCAATTATTTATAAAAAAATAACTTATAAACATACTTTTATTCTCAAGCAATCTACATAAAATATATAAAAAAATCAATTTCCGTACTCTAAAAAATGGCAGTAAGAAGAAAAAAAGGCAAAAAGTAAATAAATTAGAAAACGTTAATTGTATTAAATGGAAAAACATTATTAATTTTTTAATTAAAAAGTTTTGGTATTGAAGTATTAAATATTCGGATTTTAGTAAAAAGAAAAAAGAAAAAACCGGGGGGGGAGGATCAGGAGTAGTTAGACAGACACACCTTAGCTGGCAAATATTTGTCTAAGTCAGTCAATCCCCAATCCCCAACAAACGCCTCTACCGCAAAATATTGTATCCTCCCCTCCTCCCCCTTGCTCGCTCGCTTCCTCTTTTTCTCACATTCTCTTTTCGCATTGAAAAATTAGGGTTACCTAGTCCCCGTTTCTTTCCACAGTCTTCAAATGAGGGTTTCTTGTCGAGTCTTAGCGTCCGATCATTTCAATTCTTGAACTGGTAATGAACAATCACGAGTCAAGCTCACTGTTATTGGCTTCAAGTTCTGATCGGAGAAGAGAGAGGTGAAGTGGGAATCAGAAGCATTGAAGAAGAAGAAGCAGTGGTAGTGGTAAGTGAAGAAATCGGACGGTTGAAATGAGCGCATCCAGGTTCATTAAGTGCGTGACTGTCGGCGACGGTGCTGTTGGCAAAACGTGTATGCTTATTTCCTACACTAGCAATACTTTTCCTACGGTACTCTCTTTCCCTTCCTCTTTCGTAATTTCGCACATTGTGTTTTTTGGAGATCTTTTATCTTGCTCGAATTTAGAATATAATTTTAAGCATTTTCTATCATTATCTTTTTTTTTATTTGTGAAAATGTCTTAAATAGCAAGCAGTTTTACGGAATTCTCGTATATATATATTTTTTTGCATTTTTTAGTGTTCTTTTTTGGGTATATCATTTAGGGTAGAATTAGATTTGAACTGGAAAATTTAGGGTTTCTGCTGTATACTTGTCATGATAAATACATTTACTGTGTGTAATTATTTGACTCTGGAATTTCGAATTATTCGTTTTGGTTTTCTAGATTGGGTATTACTCGTTGCCGTATTTCGAAGAATATTTGGGCATATATCCATGTACATTGGCGTCATCAACGAATTTTTAAGAATTATTTGGAGTTGAAAATAGTCTAGAGGTCTATTTAGAGCATGTTGTACAGTGTGATATGTGTGCGTTTCGGTAAAAACAGATTGTGTGGATACTTTTCCGGCTGTTAATGTTATTATGTGGCTGTTGACTATCGTGATGCGAAACAGGACTACGTACCGACTGTTTTTGACAACTTCAGTGCAAATGTGGTCGTGGACGGAAACACTGTCAACTTAGGATTATGGGATACAGCTGGTAATTTGTCTTTACGCAATCTTGTTATGCATTTTATGAGTTGGAGTGCTATCTTGTGTTGAGTTTAAAGAATTTCATCGAACAGGTCAAGAGGATTACAATAGATTAAGACCTTTGAGTTATCGAGGGGCAGATGTCTTTATTCTTGCTTTCTCTTTAATTAGCAAGGCCAGCTATGAAAATGTTGCCAAAAAGGTTATGTATTTTTAATTGATATCTCTTTTGATTAAGTTCCTGTGATACTACATCTCTATATTTCTTTGTGCTGATAAATTCTTCACTGGTTTTTCCATTTCAGTGGATTCCAGAACTGAGGCATTATGCACCCGGGGTTCCAATTATTCTTGTTGGAACAAAACTTGGTAAAACTCTATCACCACCTCTTAATCATGATGGGGTATCTAAATTTGTTTTCCCAAGCTGGGTGAGCTTTACCTGCAAAGCTACTGTTATAGGACTCCTGCATCAAATTAAATGAACAAATCACTGTCCCTTACCGTTTATCAATCATGCCAAGCATACCGTAGCTTTAATAACTGCACAACACGTTACTTCACTTTCTTTTCACACTGCTTTAATAATGGTATGTGTAATAAATTTTGACATGTTTCTCCTTGGTATTGCCTGTTGTTGCACAGACTGGTGTGTGCTGACGGGAGATTTCATGTTTAATGGCTTTTGAGAGTGTTTGGCTGTAATAATTATAGCATGTTGCTTGTAGCAACTTTTTTGGGAGCTCAATGTTTTTTTGGCTTTAATGCTCCAGTCTCGTCTGTCTATTGGCATCCATTTAGGTGACATGGTAAAATGACTTGGTATTAGTTGAGTTTGCCAAGTAGGGTTATTAGCTGTTCTTTCTTTGCTCCTGTCATGAAAAAATCCACAAAGACTTAATTTTTTTTATACTGGTGCTTGATTATGCTGGGCGCCATTTTTGAAAATGAGTAACTCCCCATTTCTAATTGACTAAAATTTGTCTCGAAATAATGTTTCTCAAAGCAAACATTTTTTTTATATATAATCATGTTCATTTTCCATTCGTAGATCTTCGGGAAGATAAGCAGTTCTTTGTTGACCATCCTGGTGCAGTGCCAATTAATAGTTCCCAGGTAAAAAATGACCATCCTCGTGCATCTGCCTTTGCCCACCACCACTCCACACACCGAAAGTTTCTTCGTATAAGTTTCTATCATTAATTTGGCTTCGTGGCTTTACTTTTTTGCTGAAGGGAGAGGAATTGAAAAGGCTTATTGGGGCTCCTTTCTACATCGAATGTAGTTCAAAAACACAGCAGGTACATGCACCCTCTTCATTTTGCTCTCTATATGCTCTTTGTCTATGCCCATTTCCATTGATCGGATTTCTGTTGTAATTTCAGAATGTGAAGGCGGTTTTTGATGCGGCCATCAAGGTGGTGCTCCAACCTCCAAAGCAAAAGAAGAAGAAAAGGGGGCAGAGGCCTTGCTCCATATTGTAATTGATGAAAGGCATGATTAGGTTTGACAGAATAGAAGATGGGGTCTGCCTGCCCACTCACTGCAGTGTCACGCCTTTCTCTATTCCTTACCCCCCTGCGAGGAAGCAGGAAGTGATGTATAGTCTTGACTTGACATTCCAGGGACGTGCGTGAAAACATCAGATTAATTGCTTCTTGTTTTCCTCAGTCTCATGGTCTGGAACTGAACTGCATTCCTCGTCAAACATGCTCATTTTTTTATTTGGCTTGTCGTGTCTTAATTTGACTCTTGATTTACCTTGATGGGCGGATCCTACTGTGGAAGCATGGTCTTCTGGCGCGGGATCCTTGTGTGGCTGAGACCTCCTATCCGAGGCTTGCAGAATATCTGGCCCACTTCGGATCTTATTCTGCAGCCGATTTTAACGACAGTGATAGTTATTTTGTATCCCGTTTCAACTAATGCTACTCTTTTGAATTTCCTGTCAACCTAAAAATGTTGGTTTGAGTTCTGTATTTTTTATTTTATTTTCTGGAAATGGCTATCCTCAGCACTGGACCGGTCATGATAATTGACCATAGTAATGACCATGCCTCGTTGTGGTGTTAGTGTTAGCAATTATATAACACAGGGCTGGTAAGTGTTATTATATCACCAAGCTCATTCCTTTTGAAGGCTCCACCCATGTCAGCGGGCCCAAGGAATAGGATGAACATTTTACTCCAGCATCATAAAAGAGTATAAAGCGGCATTCTCTTACAAGTATAAGAGAAGCATTGTTATAAAACCCTACCTCAACTCAATTGATCTTAAGCAAGCTGGTAAAACCTAGTTTACATGTTAAACTCTTTTTTTCTTAAGAAAATCGTGGAATAACACCTTAGGTTCACCAGCCCCAGGGTCGTGGTTTTATAACAATGAATAGTAGTCATGAGTCGTATAATTTGGAGATTATAATCTCGAGTCCCGTCCCGGCCTAGAAACATGCATGCATGCATGCAGAAGAAAAAATATATAGCTTCTTCCAGGCATAATGACTTGAGAAAAACTTCGAAGTGCAAGTTGAATTCTCTCAGAAGGCACCATATAAACTATTATGGATGATATGTACTTACGGCATCTGATATAAAAGAACAGACTATTTATAAAAATACTTTTTATCCTCCCTTTACCTTTTCAATGAATAATCAAATAGCTAGTGCATGAATGATAGATGTACAGATAACCCGGAGAAAGATAGGCCCTTGTATACCACAATGTTTTGACCAATAATTACTTGAAACATCCTCACCAAGAATAATACACAAATTATAATTACTGAACTACGGGGGAAAATTTTCAAGAAGAAAACAAAATCAAATGCTGGATTAGAAAATTTTACAAACCACCACCACTCCCGGACGACTCCTGCTGTTGAAACCCAAACAAATCAGTTTGACTCGATTCTAATCTTTCGAGCATCTTATTTACACCTTGATAGGCCCAAATTTCTCACCCATAACACCACCCTTTTGTTTCTGGAACTGAATGTACCGAATTGTGCTGGCAAGAAAGGCATCTGATACTGGATCTGGCGTGGTGGAGTCACTTTGCATTTCATTAGTAATTAATTCAATCAGTCCTTGTATCGCAGCACTAGTAATCTGCGGGTTTCCTTTCTCAAAAAAGTAAAGGTACCTGAAGCATGTGCATGGGGCCCATAATTGTCATGCAATGCCAGACGATAGGTGACGTGGGAATAATAAAATTAAAATTACAGATCCAAGCTACTCACTTGTTTAATATTTCAGCGAACAGTGTTACTGGTCCACTGCAACCCCTTGTTGCACTGGCAATCTGCTGAGCTGCATTGGCAATCCTCAAGGCACGCTTAAGGCAGAGCAGGACCCTGAAATTAGAGTAAGCATCTGGAGTCATCCGCTCAAGAGTTCACATATACAAGTAGCTAAAACTTGTCACAAATTGAAATACAAGTCTATTGGCCAGGAGACAACATTGATTAATAATAGCAATAATGTAGGTTCAAAAGCAGGAACACCTATTGCATGGACAAGTTCTTGCAGAGGAGTGATTGGTCCGTGGACAGAACTGTACAATTACTCAAGTAGAATACAATGGTTTTAAGCAGAAGGGTACATCACCTTTCACCATCCTTGATGCCATCCTGATCATCAACCCAAAATAGATGTGAGCATGCGTAGACTGCTCTGCACTGATCAGGTTTCTTCAAAAGCTTTGCAGAATGCTGACAAAAGGAGAATGATAGATGAAATGAGGAGACAGTAAAGGTTTTGGGAAAAAAAACTGCAAGGACATGACACTGTAATAATAGAATATGTGAGAACTATTACTCCCGTGGCCTTGTGTGTCAGAGTGTCCCTGTTCTCAACACCAAATACATGCATCCTCTGGAGAGCCCCAATTATTAGATGCAATGCAGTCACCTGAGCCTTGGAGTCCTGAAAGCAATTAAGTAAAAAAATTAAATTGGGTAAATGTGACTCACAACAATCTTTATTTCAAGAACATGCAATGAGAGTCACTCTGTCTGAGTGGCTCTGGCAAAAGGAAATGGTTTGCGAGTAATTACCGCAACTTCTTCCTCGTATAAGATGAATGCCCGTGTGAAAAACTCATAAGCAACTGACTCAAGATCACAGTCATTGGCAGCCTGATTATTATCGTAGAACAACAAAAAAGAGGTCAAAAATGTATACTTAAGCATAAGTGTGCACACAGGTGTGAGCAGAAAAGTTTTCCCTTATAAGATATGATAAAAGAAAAGGTGATATAGAAAGATGACATTATAGCTTTTTAGAGCAGGAGAAAAATAAAGAAAAGCCCTTTTCCCCTGATTCAAAATGCCAGTGTATGAGGTAAGCCCTTTCCCCCTGATTCAAAATGCCTGTGCATGTTTTTTTTGCATTGCACAAAAAGTTATTCCTTTAATCATTTCCAGGTCAATTTTCTGCAATACCAAGTTTAGTCATGGTATACCTCAGCACATTGCAAGTATAACCTTAATGCCAGCTCAGGTGAGGAAACAGATGAAAGAGTCTCAATTGTCTGATAAAAACAGTGAGCATACTGTAAGCATCAAGATGATTAATTAAATCAAAGAAAGGAATATAAACATGGAGCACATGACTAGCAAGGCATCAATAAGTTGATAAGAATGCAAGAGAAAAAAGAAATGGAATGTGAATACACTTTTGGCAAGGAAATTCTCAGTAAAAGGTAAGCAAAACTCAACTAGTGAAAGAACAATTTATATGTGGCAAGTAGGAGTCAAACATGTATAGACATTAACCATGGCACCTCTTAACAGCAATATAAGATTGCTTATATAGATTTACCTCGTTCAGGAGCTGAAAGATTTTCTTAGGTGTTGCGGGTTCTTCTCCTACTACATTTCCATCCTGACCTTGCAACTTTCTCACCAACTAGGAACCACACAGAATTCCAAAGAAAAATTCAGTTCAAGAGAGTAAGTAGAGGTGCTATAAGATCAGAGATCACAAAGTTAAACCAAACACTACTCTTTGAGTCTCAGAAACCTACAATCCTTAAGACCAATTTTTCTCCCTACAAAAAGCTTGTCCTCTGTAAATACCCAAGTGCTTCTTAACCATAGCAGGGTTGATTCACAAAATTGCAATATGCAATGCCACACATTCTGTGCTAAATTGATTCATTTAAAATTAAAATCAGGCATACAATCTGGCAAGCTTGCAAGTGACAGGCCTAAATTGACAGTGAAGAGATTAATCCAGCTGCACTGTAAAAGGAAGAAACATACCCTGAGTGCAGAAAATACGAGAGGAGGAACAGTAAAAGGTAATCGTTGTGATCCTCCAGCCATTATATGTTTCCTCACAGCCCGGAAAATCTGAACGAAAAGAGACTTTTTTATTGAAAAAATTAAATAAGGTTATATTGTATGAAAGTACAGGACCTAGACATTGTAACCTTAAGGCTCCAAACAGTTAAATCTCAGTGTCAATTGGATTCTCAGTTTTAATAAGACTATAACTATAAGACATTAGTGCAAGAGAAGATAATCTAACTTCCTCATTTTAGTGATAATATAGGTGGTTGCATGACAATTTATTAACCTATTGAAGTATAGTTAACATCATAATAAACCTGCAGGATGCCTCTAAACCAATAACTTACCTTCAACATTTCCTCTGAATCATCATTATAAAGCATATGTATGAGGCGAGCGACAGAATTTTGTTCTTCCTTGAAATCCTCCTCATCGAGCTATTTATATTGCAGATCAAGGGAGTGTTAGAAAGCAGGCTATCCATAAAAATATTAATCTTTCATAACTTTATAACAAGAATTTATACATCTAACCATATCATCACAACATGAAATTCATACTGAAAAAACTTTCAACATGCACCTCATCTTTAGCAGTCTCATCCAAATCCTTTAGTAGCCCTTTTATTAGTTCAAACAGAACCTCAACCTAAGAAAGAGAAGAACAGAAAAGATTACCATATTTGCAAAGGATAATGTATGAGATTTGAATATGTAGGGATACTTTACCTTGTCAGCAGTAGAAATGCAAGTTTTATTTTTCATAGCGCTCTGAATAATAACCATTGCCATGACTTTGTTTGTTTCATCATCTAGGCAGTCCATGACATGAGGGTAATTAGACAGTGTCAAGGCAGTGACAATATCATTGTACTTTTCTAATGGAGCACTCAGAAGTGCAACAATTTGTTTTTTTGCTCTGATGTCTTCAAGTTTTGGTTTTCCAGAGAGCTTTTTAACACATGCCCCCTGTAAAAAAATAAAAAATATAAAATATTTGATCTGCGGAATAACATCTTCGCGATCCAATTGATACAGAAGACCAAAGAAGGTGTCCTGAATGTTGTATGGTAATTTGACCAGCCAATATTATGTTAAAAAACATGCAGAACAGGGAAAAACTTGGATGCTCAGATGAGTGCAGTATTCATGTTTATCAAAAGAAAGCATACCAGTACTTGATCCACATAATCAAGCCGTTCAGGATGAACATGGAGTGTAAATGAGAGGAGAGACACATACAAAGCTACGGCTCCAACAATAGGCATGTCAACCTGTGTTTCAATTACCTGCCGCGGAATGGTTGCCAATCAACTTATGAAGGATTAAGATTATAGACTAATAAAAAATAAACACAATTAAAAGCAAGATATGAAAATACTTGAGTGTTTCCGTTAACTTCAGGGGGTGTCATGAAAGTCACTCACTTCTGTCACTATGTCAAGTTAGTGTTGATTTTTAGTCTTAAACCTTTATAAGATGTTAGCCTTTTGGCTAGCCTACAAGCCAACTTGCACGAAACAGAATGCTCTTCCAAACTAAACACCACCTCTTAATGATAAAAATAGATGGAAGCAGACAGAGTAACAACTATTTTGGGGAAACCAACCCATGAATCTATTCTCAAAGACTCTCATGCATCATATTAAACACCAGCAAAACACTGCTCTTTTACTTTTACTTAGGAGAAATCTACCTTTCCAATAGCACTGCTCAATTTAGCAAATGCCTCCACTTGCAGGAACTCGGGTAAAGCCTGGAAGATAAGGCATCATTAATAAAAATGCAATAGCATGACTTACAACAGTCAGAGTCATAAAGATAACTCACATCTGCACTTGAAGCAGCATAATTGGATAATCTTGCCATTAACCGTGATAGCACTGTCTTAACATCAACTGTTGGCTGGAACCAGACAATGTTGCCCAGAGAAAATATGTCAACGTGTAGGCCTTGACTAAAACAGGAACAAGAAGGCAAATACAATGTATAGATTCTTAAAATTATAGAGATATTAAATTAAAAATCCTTAAAACTAAATTAATAGGTACCAATGCAACCCCACTCCCCCACCCCAAGGTTTTGGGGTGAAATTGAATTCGGGGATAACTATAAATAATAAAGCTAATGCTATCCGGACTTTAAAAATGTCCATTATAAGGAATTTATTTTGCTTGTACTTTATATAATTGTTGAGGCAACTACAGGCACCATGGACACAGCTAAAGATCAGAAATGTTTAGTCCTATCTGTGAACAAAACAGTCCTTGAACTGGAAAATAATCTACCTGAAGCTGGGGGCAGGCCCCCAACAATGTCTCAAGGGTCTGCAAGTGGTACTCATCTGGAAAGACTTGAATTATGCAATCCAATAAATAATACTGTGCAAGCTCATCTTTACAGTTGACAACCTGTAACAGCATATTTACAAGAAAATTCAACATATCATTCAATATAGATGTTATAGATTTCAAACTAATGGAAAAAGATCCGGCAAAAGGAAACTGAAAGAATCAGACCTGCTCTAAAACTCTGGGAAGAACAGTGTCTCTGTAAATCTCAAGGTTCACACCCTCTATCTGACTAAGAACATGGAGGTTCTTCCCTACCTGAGGACAAAGGAAAAAAAGAGATGCGTGTATTGCTTATAAGTTCTTTTTAAGGAGAGTGCTTCTTCAGTGATAGATAAAGACTAATGCTTACAAGATCACAAAGCTCGCTTCTTTCCTTTTCCAGCTTCTCTTTAACCCGGACAGGCCCCTGCAGACCAGAAAGCCCAATTGAAGGCCTCAACTCAGGATCACCAAAGAGTATGAATGATCACAAATACCAAAACACCTGCATGGCCAAAAATCATGCTCTCACGATCCATTTTACCCAGTATGGCATGCATGTACTGTGGTGCTATGCATCAAAAATATAAAAACAAACAAACAGGAAAACAGGTGTTAGCGGATATACATCAAACCTGATGCTGCATCCGGACCCAGAGCTTATTCATCTCGGTGAAATTTTGCAGCACAAATTCTACAACATCCATTACTGTGTCCTCAGCTCTGGAGAGATAAAAAACCAACACTAAATTCAAAATGAAAGCAAATTAAAATCATCATGTGAAATTATTAATACACTCATTCCTCAAATACTGTAATGTCAGTGACAATAAGAAACTAGCAAAACTTTACCATTAAATTCCTAAAACTAACATCTCTTACCCTTCATACTCAGACCCCAGGTCCAGTAACTTATCTCTACTAACTTGAGCAAGATAACTCCTCAAAAACAATCCGCGGATTGGGTGTTGAACACTGTGACACATCTCTACAAGATCCTTAAGCACATCCTTAGCCGGAGCCTCCTTCGATTTGATATACACCGATCCTACCGTACACAGCAGATACCTGTTACGAATTTCAACAAAGCCAACTTCAACCACACCGTAAAATAAATTAAGAAAAAAAGGAGCAGCACAAATTACATATGAAACTTACAATCTAGGCAATATATTTCCCGCATGTTGCACAAGTTCGTATAAATCGACAATTGAAACGCCATGTTTACTCTCATCTTTGAAAAACATCTCTAGTTTCCTCAATTCATCAAACGCTCTCATATCTAACAATAAATAAATATAAATTTCAATTCAACTCATTTCGAAGAATCAGAGAAATTAAGTCCAGGGATTAGGGTTAGAAACGTACAGAGATCGTAGTATTTGTGAGGAGAGAGTTTAGAAGTTCGAAGCTCTGATAGCATTAGAGCTGAGCATTTGAGAGCGTCTCGGAGATTGTTCGCTTCCTGAGATTTGAAAATTGAGAGCAAAATTAGGGTTTCGGATTGGAAATTAAGTGAAATTGCAAAGCTTAATTGATTACCAGAGCTCGATGCATGTAAAAGGCGTTGTGTTGAATGCTGGCGATTCCTTCTGCTAGCCATTTGTCTTCGTCTTCTATTCCGGTCAAGATCATTTTCTTCTCCGTTTCTTTCTCTCTGCAGTTCTTGTTTGGATCAGGAAGTTGCAGCGAGTGGAGTTTGAGGGAATCAATACAGTGACGATGCCTGACTGGCAGATCACAAATGGGAATGCCAACCGAAGGAAAATGCCGTAGGGGTGTGAACGTAATTAGAACAATAACTAGAGAGTGGCCCACGACACCAAACATTTTTTCCAACGCTAAAAACATATATATTCAAGAAAAGCAGCTATAATTCGAGACAATTTGAGTTAAAATAAATTAAAATTAAGGAAAAAAATAAATCGTGTGGGTTTTTTTTTTTAATTGCAGCAGTAGAAACAAATTATTATGAATTATAAAAGTATAATTATTATTTTGACTCTTAATGAAAATAATTTTAAATCTTGGACTAAAGAGTATTTGAGTCTTTTTAAGTATTTTTGCACAATGAAACTATGTTTTTATTCTTGCCATCATACAACAATCAGTTGACTACCCAGGGTATTTTCAATTTTTTATACTAATATGACAGTAAAATAATCATATTACCATCAAATAAGATAAAAATCAAGAGTTATTGGTGAGGTGTTTTTGGTATTTCAACAATACAAATGCAAATATGTCCTCATAAAAAATAAAATCCAAGAGTTGGTTGTAGGGGTGTTTAGGTAATTTATGTTTTTTTATATTATTTTTTTGCAGGACATTGTTGGCGTGTATGACTGACGCACCGACCGTTTTCTTCATTTCATTCTCTTTAGACAACATGTGTAGAGTCGTTCAATAGTTCAAAATGTTCATCTGACATCTTACTGCATGTGTCGTTATGTCTTCGTCCACATGGTGTTGTGCATGTCTCGCACGATGGTCGAAATGTGACGGTGGTCTGCTGATCATTTTTTTCTTTCTCTCTTTACTTGCCTAAATTACACGGAAGTCCTCTTGGTTTATGATGGTTTCATTTCAATCTTTGCTCTTTTGATTGTTTTGTTTGGTCTTGATTTCTGTTGTAAATTTTTTGATTTGTTTTCAATTTTTTTCTTCAATTGAAATTGTTTATATATTTTCTTTTCATTTGAAGTCCTTATTCTTTTAATTTTAGGTTTCGTTTTAAATCCATTAATGTTCGGTATAAAAGTTTGGATTTTTTTTTCAATCTTGTCATTCGATTGAAATTGATCATATGTTTGTTTTTTATTTTGGCCCTTATTCTTTTATATTCTATTTTAATTCCTTTAGTTTTTTATCTTTCTGAAATAGTCCCTATTTATTCCCATGTTTATATGTATATGCTCTTAGTTTTGTTTTTTTTTTCTTTTGTTAAGGTTGTATTTTTATTTAATTTAGTCTTTAAATTTTAATTTGTGTTGGTGATCATTTGAAAATTGATATTTTTTCTTTTTTCCATTTTTTTTTTTTATTCTTCAAGTCAAATGATTTTTTTAAGCTAATAATATTATTTTTGTTTTGCAATTTATTTTTTTGTTTACTCTTTTGTTAAAAAAATTAGGTTTTTTTATTCTTCAGGGTAATTTGTTATTTCATTATTTATGCAATAATAATAATAATTTAACCATTTTTTTTCTTGCTTTCTCTTTTATTAAAGTTTTTTAGTTTTTTTTATTAATCGGGGTAATTTAATAAAAAAAAAAATTTTGGGAGTAATAATAATGATAATTTTAGGTTTTATAATCATGGTAATAATAGTAATATTATTAATCATAATGATAATAAAAATTGTAATTATTATATTGCTTATGATGTTAATGATTATGGTTTTGATGATAATAATAACAATAACTCATAAAATAATATGAAAAATATCAATAATAACAATAATAATGATAATAATACTAGTTATAATTTAAATTATATTAATAAAAATAACGGTGTTGATCATTGTAATGATTATTATCGTAATAATCACAATGATAATAGAAATAATGATGGTGACAATGATAGTATTAACAATAATAATTAGAATATTAATTATTTATGATAATGGTTATAGTGACAACTATAATGACAATTTAACAATTATGATAATAACAATGAGAATAATAATTGAAATAATTCATTAGTCGATATTGTTTTTTATAAAAAAAATGACTTTTACAACTTTATTATATGCGATATTTTAGATCTAATATCACATAAATAAAAAATATATGAAGCCACACGTAGACCAAATGAGTGGGAAAATTGGGCCGATTAACTATATGATTAGCTAATTAACTTATATATTGATTGCTTTCATGATATTTATCTCTAAATTTAAAGTTAGAGTAAACTTAGAAGTTGGTATAATTATTTTCTATCGCATCTATTTTCAGAAGAAAAAAAATTGCATTGAAGCTATTAAACAATTCCTACAAATTAAATAGAGAAGGGAAAATGTGATTTTTTCTCATTAAATCAAACAACCCATCTAAGGCTAACGGGTGGCATGTCGCTCGGTTTAGGACCTCAGATAACGACCCTGTCGTTTGATTCCGGGGAGCATGTGAACGTGTTTTCCCTATATAAACGATGTGTCATGGTTGATTTCTAAGATACAGCGACGTGTCGCTTGTTTTGTTCAAGTGTCCAATTTGGTTTTAATTTAGTAGTTCAGGGATTAAATGTTAAATGTGTAAGAAAATAGTTGGAGTGAATGTTAATGATGTTTGATTTGTATATAATAAATCAAGAACAATGACGATTTCAATAGGTTTTTTTAACTTTAAAATAAATATAGTGGGATTTATATGTGCAACAATTAAAAAAAAAAAAAAACAAGAAGAAGAATGGTGTGGGAAAAAAAGAAGTTCAAGATAAATTAAAATTGTTTTTGATATAGTGAATCAAAATATGTTAAGAATATATAAAAATAATTTAAAACAAAAAACTTGACTTTTTTTCCATCTTGACAGTTTGGTAGGTGTTTTTGTAAAGTATTTTTCAATTAAAAAATATAAAAATAATATTTATTTATATTTTATATTTTAATATTAACACGTTAAAATTATTGAAAATATTATTTTCTTAGGAAAAAAATAATTTGGAAAATACTTTATGAAGTTAAAATGCAAGAATAAACGCACACTAAAAATATTAAAAGCTTAGGGATTAATACTTTAACCTCTTTAGCCAAACAAACACAACTTTTTTATATATATATAAAAAAAAAAAACACAAACCAGAAATTATTCCAAAGTGGGACCAGGTCAAAGTAGGATATTCATAGACAAAACACACGAAGACTATGGTTTGCTTGTTTGGTAGACTTTGGTCAAAAACTGAAGCTAGTTAGACTTGAATTAAAAAATGAATGAGACGTGCAGACTATGCCTTTTATTTCTCTTTTAATTTCGGTGAAGCAAAGTTTCTTTCCTTCTGATGATGGGCAATCTTTTGTCTTGATGTCCATATGATCTAAGAATGTTTGGTAAGATTTGATAAAAACAAAGAATAGTCAAATTCTCAATATCAAGCAAAGGTCCCGTGTCCACTTATCCTTGTTTTTTAAAATTCAACCGATTTAATCATGCGGGCTTCTCTACCTTTATGGTCACACTTTTTAGCATTCATAATCATATAATCAGTGACTAAGATGTTTCTTTAGAATTGTTTATGGTTTTTACCTTGTTGTTTCCTTATTGTGTTTTTTCAGTTGGTTGCTTTTTGAATTCATAAAAAAAGAATGTAATATTCTCTTTATGGGATGAATAGTAATGGCAGGCTGTATATGGACTGGTGTTATTGCTGAATGGTCATAAACGGCAGAAATTTGAAACATGCTTAAAGTACTAGGGGAAGCTGGAGATTTAAGGTGGAACCAGAGAGACTTGAATGCAATGAAAGGAGAATTAAGCGTTCGTGAGGGAATTTCAGCAGAAGATTTGAAGAAAATGGAACGTGTTTTTTATGGAATCCTGATGGGCAAATCTTGTGCAGAGTGTCTAAACTGTGACCTCTCTGAAGTTCCCAAATTTGTGCATCAGGTGCTTACCAGCTCAGGTATTAATTACTACTAGCCAAGTCCAAGTGTTTTTGCAATTTGAATACTGTCTGGTTTAATTTGTTGAACTCTTTGAGCTGTTCCTGATTTTCTTCTTTGCTGCACGTGTATTCTTCTCAAGATAATGATTTTCAAGACAGCTTAGGCGCAAGAGATTGTCCACGATGCTGTGAGGGATTGGTGAAAAGGGTTGGTCCTGTTGCAAGTTCATGCTCTATCCCGAAGGTTTTGAAGAAAGTGGTGAAGCATTGTGAAGCTCTGTCAGTGGAAATAAACCCAGGAAACTCTCCCAGGTGAGTTGAGATGGAAATTTAAAAAAAGAAAGTGGTTAGGTTCTTGAGTTTCTCTCTGATTTTGTATTTAAATATCTTTCAGGAACGGGCGTTCATGGGATAAGATTTTTGACAATCACTTGCCTGAAACTATCGTTGTTCGGGCTGCTCAAGTGGCGAAAATAGTGCTCAAAAGGGATTTGATTAAACTGATGGGAGGTTTGATTTATTCATCACATTTAATTATGCAAAATTCTAGTACAAGCTGTAAAAAAGAGAGAGAGACACCCTCTGATTTCAATCATATTTTGCAGGTTTCAAGTTAAATCCTAAGCCTTGTCGTGATATAAACCATGTCAGTTTAAGAGAAGAAGGGGTGCCTGATGTTAATGAAATCACATCTTGCACATTTCGAAGACTTGAAGATGTATCAAGAGATGACAGTGCTTACTTGAAAGACAGCACTGGTCACATGGCAAAAGTTACTTTTAGATCAGTTTCTGTAATCAGAAGAGAGCTGCCTGAGTCAGAGCTTGGCTGGCCTCTTCTTCCAAGAACCAAGCGTTCAGCTCTGGACACGTTGAGAGATTCAGAAGTGAGGAATATGTCACTGGTCGAAAGGAACTCAAATGAAATGAAGATTCCTTCTAATCTCAAAACAGATTATTCTATTGTCAAGAAATTCAAGATTGAAGGGACTGTTATCCAATCGTTTCATACCTCTGAAAATCGGTCAAGAGTTGGCGGCAGCAATGGAGAAGATGAGAGATTTGGCTTTAAGCAGGAAGTTGCTTCACAATCAGATTCTGTGCTTACCAAAAACTCCACACGATCAGGGCCTGGCTGGCCTCTTCTCCGTGTAAAAACTTCTGCATCTGTAGAATCTTCTCAAGAATCTCAGGCTGAAAAATTTCCTGTGGTTCAATGGGTTTTGAGTCGACCAGATCGATCTAAAGAAACAACTACGAAATTTCAAATTGATATTGTTTCCAAAGAAGTACAGAGCTATGTTCGAAACAAGATGCTTGGTTACTACAGGGATAGGAATACGGGGACTTGTTTAGCAGCACCAATGAAGCTGCCAAAGAAGATGGACTGTTTCTTTAAAGTGTGCATGTCTGGCTGCAAACGGTTTGGCTATGAGGAGCTGAAGAGAGCAACTCGTCAATTCTCCTCAGGTTCAACTCTCTTTTCTAATAGCATAACTAGAAAATCCATGGAGTTTTAGATTCATTTATTTGACAAATTGTTGATATGATTTTTTTCTCTACAACAGAGAACTTCGTCGGAGAGGGAGGGTGTAGCAACGTGTATAAAGGATATCTCCCTGGAGGCAAGCAAGTGGCAGTGAAGATTCTAAAACAGTACAAGGAAGCTTGGAGTGACTTCTCCTTGGAAATAGATATCATGTCTTCGTTAAAGCATAAACACATTACACCTCTAATTGGCATATGCGTCGAGGACAATCATTTAATTCTGGTCTATGATTTCTTATCCCAGGGGAGCTTGGAGGAAAGACTACAAGGCAAGTATCTTTGAGAATCTAGGTTGATTCTTTAGAAATGATGCAGGAATAAGTGCAGTAATTCAAGTGTCAATTGTGATGCAGGTAAGAGAAGGAAGTCTGTGTTGCCATGGAAACTGAGGTTCAAAGTGGCTATTGCGGTTGCCGAGGCTCTAAATCATCTTCACAACGATTGCTCCCGGCCTGTTATTCACAGAGATGTTAAATCTTCAAACATTCTCCTCTCAAAAGATTTTCAGCCACAGGTACTATTGCAAACAAATTAGTGCACGTCAAAGCAGCTTCTAAGGTAAAATTTATTCCAAGTACCGTAATCTTGATTCTGTTCTCATTCTATCCATGCAGTTATCTGATTTTGGGCTTGCCATATGGGGACCTGCTGATTCAGCATATGCAACACATAGTGATGTTGTTGGAACTTTTGGTTATATAGCTCCTGAATATTTCATGAATGGGAGGGTCAGTGACAAAATTGATGTGTACTCCTTTGGCATAGTTCTCCTTGAATTGTTAACTGGAAAGAAACCAATCATTTCCAAAGATCTGAAAGGGCAAGAGAGCCTGGTTAAGTGGGTAAGAGTTTTCCCGCTTTCTCTTCACTGGTTACGGATGCCAGTGATGTTCTTGCTTCTTAGTCCCCAGAAAACACTGTTTCAATGGATGACCTAACAAGATTGATCAATAACCTAATGCAGGCAACACCGTTATTAGAGAGTGGGAATCTAAAAGCTTTGCTGGATCCAAAAACAAAAGGAGAATTTGACGTTGTTCAAATGCAAAGAATGGTTCTTGCAGCGACTCTCTGTGTCAGACAAACAGCTAGATTACGTCCGAAAGTGAGCCAGGTAGTGAAAAGTGATTAAGACTGTTATAATTGTGATCTCTTCCTAGTTAAAATAACCTGTAAATCACATGCGGTTTTGGTTTAATAATCCGAAAACATCACCAACGCTTCAATCTTTTGTAGAATTTGTTTTGACCAACAGTGGACATGAGAATTTTGAATTTGAAGATTGTTTGACCATGCCAATGAAAGATTGGAAGCTTAACATGTCTTTGATAACATTTGAGTTCAAGCTAACAAGCACTTTCATTTGAATTATTCCTGCTCCAGATACTTGAGCTATTAAGAGGTGAAAAAGATGAAAGAGAATGGGTGAACAGCTATGCTAATGATATAAAAAAGTCAAGTGACGAGGAACATGATGATCTTTTCCTGGAATTTGGAGGCAACCAGGACTGGAGACCTCATCTCTGCAGTTAATTGATGATGATGATACATCACATAGTAGTGTTCATTCCGTTCTTGCTTCGTTCCAATTCAACCAAATGCTGGTATCTGGGGCTGGTTGTTGATGACTGAAATACACAGCGAATTCGTGGTAACATGGATTTCACTGCCGATCTCAGTTTGCACCGAAATAAGAGACTTCTGTTTCATACAGCATTTTTTCCGTTCTTTCTTCTATTTTTCCAATGAGAAAGATCCCAGCCCAATTCGCTACCAATCTAAGTTTGCACCGTGGAACTTAATGGCCTATGATTATAAAGTATTTGTGAAAAACATTTGGAAGATGCATGTGGAGTGAGTGAGTGAGTGAATGTTTATCAAGGCTTAAGAATGGATCGGGAGGATGATAGTGACACCGACAGGTGGCAGCAGATTTCAAACCGGTTCCAAAAGGAGCTAAGCAGGCCGCCATTTGGTTGAACTGGAACAGCACATGTTCTGGGGATGATCCAATGATTTGATTGTTTTCGAAGTTTTCTATGGCAATAAACTGTTCATGAGATTGACCGTATACGAGCATGTGTTAGAATGTCTTCCTCAGTAAGATCGCTCCTTTCAGTTTTTCTCCTCTTTCCTATCTTCTTTCCCCTTTTACGCTTTTCCGGTTCGACAATCTCCTCTGGAGCTTTTGCGTACCGAAATAACAATTTTAGAACAGGAAAATCACTTGGCAGGGACCAAGAGAAGTGTCAATTTTCCAAACTCATGAATCGGGCAATTTTAAGACCAGGATGAAAATAAAAATGATTTGAGCAACAGACAAAGAAATCATATTTGCTCAAACAAACCTTGATCGATTCGGTCAGGCAGCCCAGAGGCAAGGACCGTGACATTGCTTAATCAAGCCGGATCCATGCTCGGTGACTGAAAAATGTTTTCTTTATTCAATCAATGGATAATTCAATCAACGAAAACATTAGAAAGATCCAGGGCTTCAAAAAATGTTCAACGACAGAATGTTTCTGACATGATAACAAAGAATTACATTCTGAGTAGTAACATCCACTTGCATAACAAAGAAAAAAAAGAGCATAAAATTCATTTACAGGTTGTACACGTTGGCCGCTCTGAACCTCTATCATGTCAACAGTAAAATCTACACTACAAATTCAAAATTGGCTCCTTCAACGGGAGCTTCACGTCAAAAAGGAATTGTATAAGGTAAAGCGTAAGAATCAGTCTCGGGCAAGTAATGTGCTCGTGGCCACAAAGTAGAATTTTCACGACACGAGGCATCATGGAGTGCGTTTAGTCTCTTGTTTCCATGTCTTTCTTGCTTTAAGGTCCCAAAAAGCCAATCTTCATCGCCAGAATCTTCAAGCTCAAACTGAAGAGGTCGTGGAACAAAATCCTCAATTAAACTTTTGTATTGTGAGTCTGCTTTCCGCATCTTGCGGTCATGAAATCTAAACCAGGAAGTTTTGGATTCGTGGCAAACAGAGCTCTCCATCTTCTCTGAAATTGAACTGCAAGGTATATTTTCCGGTGGAGATGCAAGTTTCCCAGCCTTAGAGTTGATAGTTTCTTGATCCGATAAACGAACAATATCATCCTGCCCAGAAACAGAATCTGCCCCACACGAGGTAGAGCACAACCCTTTACTATTGGGAGACACATCTGGCTCTTTATGCTTTGTCAAGGGCAGCCGAATGCGAAAGACATTGCCTAATTGATGATAATAAAAACTTCAAACTTAAACAAGCCTGCGAGAAATAAATGGGCCACTTAAATGTACCACTCAATGAAGAATGACAAAAACTCACGAGGTTTGTCATCAGTAGTTGTTGAGGGGTTCAATCTTCTCTTCTTGTTGCTCCAAATGCCATCATCAGACAAATAGCAAGCATTCTGAAGGCATACGGGCTCATTGTGTTCTTCAGTAAGATCGCTCTTTTCAGCTTCTTCCCTTTTTTCCTTTGGAAGCATTCCTTTCCGCTCTTGACGAGACTTACCCCCGTAATAACCATTCTGGTAACTGTTGTCTTTCCTATGCTTCCTTCCTTCTTTCTTCTCCTTCTTCTTTGCCTCTCTACTACTTTCTGTTACAGAAAGCTCCTTGTCCTTTTGGATCTTTTATGTACCATAAGAACAATTTTAGAATAGATGGCCACGATCAAAGTAGTATTGAATTATACCCAACTCACGAATTACAAAATCTCCCGACAAATTGAAGAACACTTGCCAATTTATGTCAGTAAACAGGAAGCTAAGACATTGTACTTTAAAATTGATTTCAAGATGTTAAATCACTTGTCAATTTATGGGCTTCATCCTCGAAATTCGACTCCAAACTAATTTTATTGCTTTGTTTTCGTGAGTTCATCCCACATCATAAAAACTGATTTTCCAGGAGTATGTTTTTACCAATTTTCGTACGATTCTTTAGATTCAATCCCTAATGACACATGCAAAAAACCTAATCAAGAACAAGAGTCCCAAAACTCAAGATGGCAATATCTAAACATGGATTAATTACTACACCTGGTTGAATTAAGTGATAACCCTATAGTCTTTGGGTCAAGTCTTGAGGCCGAAGAAGGCTAGCAAACATTTAGAACACAATTACAAATGCAATTTTGCAACGAAAGCATGTCGAGCATCAGACGCATAAATCAAACTTGCCCAACAAACCTTAATCGACTCGATCCGGTAGTATCCCGGAGGCGGGTAAGGAAAGCACCGGGACATTGTTTAATGGATCTGGATCTGTGACTAGAATTACCCGCCCAAGATCAAAGGGATATTAACAAATAAATAAATACAAGCGTTTCTGCTTCTTCGATTTGCTAGAAATCCAGTAGTAGAAGAACCCAAATCGAATCGACCCAACTCCCGCAGTAGAGACTTGAGTCTAGGGTTTTTTAGTCGGCGACGACTTCTAATACTTCTGGCAATCAGATGCGAAATGTGAAGAGGGGTGCTCTGTATTTATAGTGTGAGAATGGAGATTGGCCGACTTAATACGCCAGCTTGACGCGTTCGTCATTTATGACGATAATACCCTTGTTATGCATTGGCCACCTGGCAGCCTTTCTCTTTTTGAGTAATACTGTTGGAAAATCCCACTATAAAAGCAAAAAGTAATAGTCTTCAATTTGTTTTGAATAGTTTTATTTTAATTAAAACTTAATTGATTTAATTTTCTTATGGGTAAGATTGAAAGAAAAAAATATTGAAATGAAAAAAATCAAACATGGAGGTTGAGCTATAAGTTTAAAAAATATATTTTGATCCTCAAATTTTATAAATCACACAAATTATACTATTTTGATACCTCTATATTTTTTATATTCACTTTTAATATATAAATTTATTTTTGTTATGTCTTAATTCCTAATTAACAAAGAAAAAAGAGGGGTTGCCAAATTCTAAAGATACAAAAAAAGCATATCGTTGGCATTTATTTAAGCCACTAAATTAATAAAATTTGTGTCGTAACGCATTTGATGATAGGAGTTCATATGATGTTTTTTTTACCTTTAGGGTTCGTAAAAAAATATGAGCTTGAGGTTTTTTATTATATTGATAGATTTATCACGATTTCTAAAGTGTTTGCGGGTGTTTTGGGGTAAAAATAGGTTGTAAATGAATTCTTAGATTAAAAGTTCTTAAACCTTGATTTTTCGATGCACTATAGTGGTTGAAATTCGAACAAAATCAAACAACATCTCTTGTATTTTTTTTTTCAAAACAAATGGGGTGGGAAACAAGTGCAGTGAAAAAAAAGCATCGTCTAGCAGGTCTGCTTGATTGGCCTACACATGGCCCAACCTATATGGCTCAAGTATGGCTTTAACTAGCCCTTTTTTCACTAAGTAAATTAATGTTTTTTTTTTTTATAATTTTTTATATAAAAAAGTTATATTTAGATTAGTGATTTTTATCTCTTTTATTTTATTTAGAAAGTTTATTTTGAACAATGGTGATTTTTTTGTTATGTTTTTAATTTTCAAATAGGTTTTTGCGGTTCATCTGTAATTTTTCTATGTCTTGTGTAAATAAACTATATTGTTGATTTTTTTAAAAAAATAGATAATATTTTTAATGTGTATCTATGCATCATATTTTTATTTTTATTTTATTTTATCTAGTTAATTGAATGTGTTATATTATTATTTTTGTTTAATCAAGTAAATAAATAATAAACAAAGTGTAACAAATTGTCTATAACATAAACGACGTGACTTTTTTGCCGTGATTCTTTCTATTGTTCATCTCTTACAGTTAACTATGAATTATAATAGTGATTTTTGAATAATTTGATTATTTTGGCTCTTAAATTTTTTTCTCTGCACAATCAAACCTTTTCAAGCAGCCAATTTCATGTTTTTTTTAGGGAATAATTAAATTAAAAGATAGAGGACTAAAGTGAAAAGTCTAGATAGCATAAATGGTTATTTGAAATTTATTTGAGAAATATACTTCATACTAGAACTTAAGAGATGCAGGGAAAATATTATTTCACTACACCCATTAACATCGGAGTTTATAATAGCAATTCATATTTTTTTTTATTTGACCTCATTTTTCTTTTCTTTTTTTTGAATTTAGTCCTTATATTATGAGCTTAATAATATCTAGAGCTAATAATTTATTTTAATATCCCTTTATATATTAGTTGAGAAATAAATTATATATTTTTATTCTTCAATCTTTATTTTAATTTACCTTTTATATAATTTTTTAATAGTTAATAATCTATTTTTATTATCACAGCTATATAACACAATAGTTAAAAAAACAAACAAACAAGTTATTGATCTCATCAAAATATATCATCTAATTTATAGTTTTAAAGTTTTGATCCGGATTGCTTGATTGACAGATTTGATAGGTTTATTTGTTTGATTCACAAAACAGACATGACCCCTCCTCTATAAACAGGCACCCTATTTTTGGCTATGGAGTGGAGCATCAAGGAAATTGCTTACCTTTTTTCGTTGCATCAAGAAAAATAGAATTTTGAAATGGAGGAAGGTTTAGAAAATGAAGTTGAAAAACCGACTTTTTTTTTGTTTGACTCTTTGTTTCTGATTCTACAAGGTTTTTCATTAAAAACTAAACCTGTTTGGTTGATAAGAATGAATGAAGAAAATGAATTTTCTATATTATCCATTTTTTCAGGTTGTATTCTGCTCTATTCTACAAGATAAGTTTCAGCTCTGCAGCTCATCTTCTTGTGGGCCGGTCTCTTAAAAAGCCCACGGTGGTAAGAGGCCCCCGAGATCACAGAAGAGGCTGTTTGTTAAGGTTATAATCTTGTTAGATGATGGCTTTTACTTCTATCCCGGCCGTGAGAGTTCTAATTCCGAAAATCAAAGCCAGAGATTTTAAGGAATCATCGATGTTATTGCCACCTTTTGTCTTTCTTTAGATCTGATAAGTAGTTTCGTTTTTTTTAAGAAAAAGAGCTAAAGCCTTTGAACGTTTTTAGAAATTTTCAAAGCCAAATAAAGTGATTTTAAAATTTGCGAGAGTGGCTGCTGCGATTACTGTTTTTCAAAACAAAAAATCCAAAATAAGTTTTCTTTTCCTTTTCATTTTTTTTTAAAACTCATGAATTAAGCAAAAGGACTTTTCTCTGAGAAAAATTACATAAATTCCCAAATGATAATGGGAGAAAAGAAAAAAACTACACTGGATAATATTGAGCATGGTAGTCAAATTTGGGCTGGCTTAGGGTTTAAACCCTGTTTGATATTATGTTTTAAATGTGTTATTAAAATAAAAATAAAAATAATTTTTATTTTTCACTTAAAATTAATTTTTTAAAATATTTTTAGATATTTTCATGTGCTGATGACAAAAATAATTTTTTTAAAATAAAAAAAATATTATTTTAAGATATTTTTTAATAAAAAAAAACTTTCATAATAATTTTAAACATACTGACATTTAATCATGACTTGCAAACTTGAGGCTGGATGAATATAGTATTCTTGCACTCGTTTAGATATACAACAGACTCGTTTAAATATATTATTTTTTAATTTTACTTGAAACGATGAAGTTTTTTTTTTTAAAAAAAAAATTATATAATTTTATCAAAAATGGGGTTATTTCTTATGATAGTTTCAAATTGATCCGTCGTAGCCGTGAATTGAACCGACTGCCCAACCATTGATATCTAAAACCGGGCCTGGCAAGTATAACCTCGAGTGCTATCTGGGCCGAATTTGGGTTACAACCTTAATTATCAACTCTACAGCTTCCATGATACTTTAACATCCAGACACCGATAAAGTAACTGTAAACGAGGAAAAACTTGGCGTGTAGAAGGGTGAACCAAAAACCCAACACCCTTCTCTATTCATCGGTCAAAACCTTGTACCCGGTTCTTGCCAGAAAACTTTAGCGGTGCCTTGACCTGCCTGTTTAATCCGTAGGCTCTTTCATAATTACAGTGCAAGTGAAATAATAATTAAGGGAGCTGATCGGAATTGATTTTCATAATTTTCAAATAATAATTAAAAAGAAAACCGAGAAAAAAGATTCTTGGTAATTAGTTGTTCCGTTCGTTGTCTTAATGGCATCAGGACATCATTCTCCTCGAGAGTTTTTGTAGCGCACAGCTCATGTAGCTCCAAATTTGGACCATCTCACACTGTTAAATTACGTGTTGGGGTGATGGCCATGGGATGCATGCCTTGGTGATCTTGCATTTAATGTGTGTCTTAAATCACTGCCGGTTCATGCTTTCTATGGTCCGGCTGCTACGTGTGAACACATGGTACAGGTTTGGATTTAAGAGTTATCTCAATTTTTCTTATATTTTGTTATTAAACTATTCCGAGTGTACTAGATTAATTTATTGAATGTTTGTGATTGTGATAGCTTGTGTTCAGTGAATTTTAAAAATACATTTCCTTTTCAAAAATATCAGCTTTTTTAATATTAATTTAATGTTTTTATGTTAAAAATAATATATATATAATTATTTAAATGTATTTTTAAATAAAATATATATTGGTTAATCACTCATGGGTTAACAATCTTTCATCTTCAGTTTTAATCATTGGTTATGCTATATTATATATATGTATGGCGAGCTACCACTCATGAAATATTTGAAATGGTCGGAGGAGTAAACGAATAGTGTCTGACTTTTCCCCAGCCTTTCCCAATGACTAAACTGACAATTTCCTCCATCTGTGATTCGTCTTTCTAACGTCTGAATTCTTCTGACTCTTATTTGAGTGAATTTCTCCACCAAAACCACCTCTTCATCTGACCCCGATACATCAAACAAGGAGGGTTGACGAGGGTGGCCAGGACTAGAAGGTTTGTAAAATGATCCAGAGCCCAAAAACGAAGCATTAATGAGAAAGAGATGAAAAAGGGTGGCGCGACACAGCAATGCAGATGATATTATGACGTGTGATTTAAAAGTATTTTTAAAAAATTAAAATTTTATTTTATTTTTTAATATTTTTAATATATAGTGTTTTTTATTTGAGAATATAATTGAAGTTATTTTTTAAAATATTTTTTGTTTAGAAATACATTAAAATAATATTTTTTTTATTTTTAAAAAATTATTTTTGATATTAACCCATAAAAATATTTTAAAAATACCAAAATATTAATTTGAATTAAAAATATATTTTTTAATTGTTTAAAAAAAAACACTTTTTAAACAAAATTACAAACATGGCCACAAAATCCGCGTTTTTGTTTAGCGCCACCCTTTTTCATCTCTTTCTCATTAATGCTTCGTTTTTGGGCTCTGGATCATTTTACAAACCTTCTAGTCCTGGCCACCCTCGTCAACTCTCCTTGTTTGATTTATTCGATGAGAGATTAGCCATTAATGTATCACCTCATTTTTCATTTCACCCCTGAAAGTTTTTTGTTATCCAATATGAGGTCCTTAACAATCAGATATCTCTCAATTAGCCCCTTTCATGTGCTCTTCACATTGTAATTGAATGGTATTGACGTCCTTTTAAGACACAACTATTTCTTAACCTTGTTTAGATCTAAAAGAAATGTTTTGATCATAGCTGTGAGACATTAGCAACTCAATCGATAAAAGCATTTTATTTGGAGATGAAGTTGAAATTTAGGTAAATGCTAGGGAAATTTTGAGGTTTTTGCCCTAATTTATTTCATTCAATTCCTTGGTTTTCATTCAGTTCCTTAATTACACCATTACAAACAAATAATATCCATAAATTCTCATTAATTAATTGCAATAAAATTTAATAGGATCTGGTCAGTTTTTGAACCTCTTTCTCTCCTACTATATATAGACAATCCACGAATCCCTTCATAATGTTTTCTTTCAGTTAAGCCAAGGGGGAAAATAGAAGAAAGAAACCAAAGCAACATAGAAGGCAAAGCATGCGCCATTAAAGAGAGGGAGCGCGCCTTCAGAGAGAGAAAAGGTCATGCATCTCTTCTGATTTAACAGCAAACATGAACCCTCTAGCTTTAAACCTACCCTCGTTATGTGTCCGTTGAGAATTCATGGTATTTTTATTTATTTATAGCTAGGTCATGAAAGCTGTGAATTGAAGGGGACGTTTTTGGTGTTTGTTGTAATCTTTCACAGTTCCTTTCAATCTTGCTGGTGTTGCCATGGCTGTTCAAGCACAGCTGTATCCAGAAAGACTTGGGCTTTTACCTCTGTATGGCCAACAAGATTGCACACTTAACAGTTATGTTTCAGAGTTCGATGCAGACTTGGGTGTTGCTTTTCAAGAGCCGCAACAACAAAATATCTTTCTTGATCAACATAACACCCAGAACTTTGGTTTTGATTTTAATGTCGGGGCTTCTTCTTCTTCTTTAACAGCTTGTGATGGTTCTTTCTCCATGTTTCTTTCTCAATGTTTGGATGTTCAGCTTGACATGCAAAGGCGAGAAGTTGATTGCATGCTTCAATTACAGGTAAAAATGTAACTGGGCTTCGTTGTTGTTTTCCTTTCAAGTCTTGGTTCTGGTTGTCTATTAGTTATTTTTATTCTGTAGGTTTGGTTTTGGTTGCTTTCTTTTTGTGTTTTTGTCTCCAATAATCGAAGTCAATTTCTCCGAAATAAACTCAGGCTGAGAGGCTAAGATTTGCTCTGCAAGAGCAAAGAAACCAGCTGTTGGGAATCGTACTGAAGAGTGTAGAATCAAAGGTCTCCTCTTTGATGAGGCAAAACGAAGAGGACCTGGCACAAGCAGCAAAGAAAACCATGGAGCTTGAGGTCTGCCTGAGAAAAGTAGAGCTGGAGAGTGAACAATGGCAGAGACTAGCCCGAGAAAAGGAAGCAATGGTCGTTGATCTAAGCAACTCGCTTGAACAAATCAGAGAAAGACTGGTCATGGCCAGCGATGAAGTCCAAGATGCAGAGTCCTTTTGTTGGGGCTCATGTGATATAGAACAAGTGGAAAGCCATAAAAAGTTTGCTTGCAAAGGGTGCAATTCTAGGACCTCGTGCGTTCTCTTTCTCCCTTGCAAGCACCTCTGCTCGTGCAAATCCTGTGAACCTTTACTGGGCTCCTGCCCTGTCTGTAAATCAGTGAAGGAAGCAAGCATGGAAGTTTTTTGGGTCTAACAAGAAAGGCTCGAAGGCAACGGAAAAAGGAATGAACCGGAGGATATTCCCGGCTTGTTTTGTTCTTTGGCTTTTCTGGGTCTATGTTTACCGTATATATGTGAAATCAAAATGTGATGATAGCCAGTACGAATCATGGCAAAGAATCTCTGCTTTTATCCTTCCTAGGATAATTACATATTGCCTGATTCAGCTTAAACAGAAAGTAAATCTTCTATGCTAATATTTTAGTTTGTTCTATCGAGAATTTTTTATCCGGTTCTTTTCGGTCACAAGAAATGCCAGCTCTTTTCAAGCCGTAAAAATGTCCACTGCTATAGCTGACAGAAAAAGATTTCGAAAGCCAAGTTTGACACACATCAGAACGAAAGAATCGAACTGTCACCGCCACTATTTACGTACGTTTTTCGTTTTCTTCCTGGCTTGCTCCAAAAAAACCATCCATTAAATCAAGCTAGCAGCAGCTAGCTAGAAATTGACTACCCATCTGCTCCAACCATAAATGACTCTTCGATCCGCAGAACTTTTTGACTCACCAGGAATTAAACACGGATAAATCTATCCCTCGAATGGCTTGCCTCGAGAAACCATGGAAGTCTTGGTGGGCATATCGAGTTACCAGCAGCAAAACAACAGAACCTATGCATAGCCCCAGTGAGTTAAAAAAAAAAAGTTGGCCTCAGACTGCAGATGCGGACTTTGATGCTGGTTCCATGCATCGTTGCTAGCTCCCGTGTGGGTCCTACAATGTCCCTGCATCAAGGAGCCGTTTACGAGGGGGTGTAATGACTGTTGTTGAGATCTTGTTAATTGGAAATCGTGATGGGATTGAAGTTGGCATGATTTGCTCTCTCCCATGCCGGAAAAAAGAAAACAGGTTTGACGTGTACACGGGACCAGGGATGGGATGCTTTGGAGTTTTTGGACTCCTAATTATAGGGGTCCCGTTGGGCTTTTGACGAGAATCAGAAGACTTTTAGGGGGTTGGCCCTCGCCTAAGGAGGTCAGTTGGCCATATCTGGTTCGGCTGGTGTAGGATTCGCTGACTTTTCTGACGTGGCATGCGTGTAGGCGAAGCATACGTTGAATTCGCCACGTATATGTGTCATTATTACCTAGCTTCTTAGGTTGGGGTTATTTTAAGCCCAGTTAGCTTCCCTCGTTTGGAACTTGTTTCTTCTATGTGGGTCCTATATGGGCCAGACCTGAAATTGTAAATTACATGACTTCGTTGGAAAAAAAGTTAGTGCTATGAGATAAATTTACTTTAGATCATGTATCTCGAGATAACATTATGGCATCACACCACTTCATGGATTGAATTAAGAACATGATCAACAATAACTCGGACAGATAAAACTAAAGGTTAAGCATTCAAGACTCAGAGAGAGAGAGAGACCCTACCACCGTATTCATGTCCATCTTTATGCAGTCCGAAACTGGTCTCGGATAAAAGCTATATTTGAAACCTATTTTATGTTTTTAGATTATTTTTATATGTTTATATTAAAAATAATTTTTAAAAATAAAAAAAATAAATTGATATATTTTTTAACAAAAAAATATTTTCAAAAGCAGTCTCAGTCAAACTACATATACTCATCCAACTTGCATCCATGTCAAATGAAGAAAATAATATTGTCTAGAATGTAATTAAATAAATTACATAATTAATTATATTGACAGATTGAGCATATTTTCATGGTGTTATTTTAAGTTAATCTAATTAACATTTTGCGATCGTTTATTCATTGAGAAATTAATAATATTTGTTATATTTTTTTATAAGTAACGATGTTCTTTTTAAATATTATACATTTAACGAAAGAAATCCACTTTTGTTTTTATTTTAATTATTTTGTGATGTGTGTCGTATTGTTTTCCACACTTTTGTTTTTCTGAGAAGTTAGTATACAATGACCAAGGAAACGATGTTTTGTCGTGACAATGATAACATTGTTTTATTGTTTTACTGTGTTTAAAATGAACCCGACATCTTACATGTTTTTATTAACATAACTTATTTTTTATCATATGTAGACATTGATTTCTCTATTAACAGTTATATTTTTTATTCGATGTTAAAAAAACATGTCAAGAGCACCTGCACATTAATTATTTTATGTTGAAAAAAGATTATTTTGCCTGCAGCTAGGACAGTCGAGTGAACATGTTAATACTTTTTCTTGAATCTTTATCAACACGTACCACTCTTAATTTATTTAGTTAAATAAATGCACCATTTTTATTTATTTAATATTACTGTTTTTTTTTTTTGGTAAAAAATACATTTGAAAAGCTTGCATATTTATTTATTTATTTTATCGAAAAAATTATACAACATTCGACGAAACACAAGTCAAAGAACCCGTGATAACTATATGCAATAACATTAGTCACTAGTGTTATTGAAAAATAGTAAATTAAATCAAAGAACGATACAATGTCAATGAAACAGTATATAAATAAAGATATCAGTGATTTTTAATACATCACTTTATAATTTATAATTACAATGTAATCAGCTATTCATAGTTTTTGCTGTAGTCATCACTAACCAAGGGATATCTCAGGTCATCTACACTACACTAAGTATTGAGAAGATATCTATGAGTATAGGGAAGATTGTGTTTTTAAAGTATTTTTTTTGAAATATTTGAATTGATTTTTGATATCATCAATATAAATGATTTTAAAATATTAAAAAGTTTAGCCTGGAGAAAAAAATATAATGTTTTGTGAAGAGTACGGTTGGATTGTGAAGACAATTAATCTTTTAAAACATGTTTAATTTTGTAGTTGAATCGCTGTTTCACTATTTTTTTTATTTTAAGTTACTTAATTATTTTATATTATTTTGATGTGTTAATATAAAAAAATATTTTTAAATAAAAAAACAATTTAAAATACAACTTCCATCACACTCTCGCATAGTCAATTACGTTGCCAAGGGTGCCTTTATCAATTCATCAACAATCGGGTCCAAAGTCCAAACAGAACCTCGTACAAGATCACGCATCCAGGGGCTTATCAAACTCCAGGCACCGAAATTCCGTGCCTGAAATCACATCCAGTACACTTCCCACTAAATTATTTCTGCCCTCCCATCCCAACCGCCTCCCACCCCCCGCCCCTCCTTCCCCTCTTCTCTCATCCTCATCGTCTTCGCTTTGAAAAGAACCCCAATTCCCTGTTATTTGGACAATATCTTATCAAATCAAGCGATGCAACAAGGAGATTACAGTTCTTACTATCAACACCCACACCTCCAAAACCCCAACCCCAACCCCAATCCTAATCCTCCTATTGATCATCACCAAACCCCTTACGCGTCCGCACCACCTTTCTCCTCCGGCTACACCCCCTCTGACTACTCCATTTACCATCCAAATTACCCTCCTTATTCCCAAAATCCCGATCCCGGCCCTCCGCCTACAGCCCCTACATTCACCCCAATACCACCATCACCACCACCACCAAACCCTAATAATTCACAACCATCCTTTAACCCACCACCTCCACCTCCACCACAACCACCACAACTACCACAGCAACCGCCGTCCTTTCCTCCGTACGATTCTCATGGGTTCTACCAACCTCCAGCAACTCAGCAATCTTATTTCCCACCGTTTGATCAACATCAAACGGCTCCCAATTACGCTCCCCAACCACCGCCTCCTACCTCACCAGCACCGAATCCTTCCGCAACAACCAATTCTCCATACTCCTCGATGTACAGTGCGCCTTATAATCCAAAAGGTTCATCAGTGCCGCCCGTATACGATGCTCCATATGAAAATCCGATAAAATACGACCAGAATTTCGGGTATCTTGACGGCTATAATCGGAGCAGGTCCGATACAGGGTCAGATCTATTTGGAAAGCGACCTGAGAGCAAATATGATATTGGTGGCGGTCGTGATGACGGGTATGGAGATGGTGTTTATGCATATGAAGGAGGGAAGGTGGAGCCTTATGGCGCGCGAGGGACAGCGCCAAAATCATCGACCTGGACCGGGTTCGATGATTATGGGAGATCGATTAATAATCCTTCTGTAAAGGACAATTCATTGCAGTCTGGTTCCGGCTCAGGGAAGATTGTGAGGGCAGTGCCGAAGGCGGATACCCAGGAGGATGTTAAGAGTGGGGTCCAGAAGTTCAGGGTTAAGCTTTTGGCTGAAAGTGGAGGACAGAGTACTATGGATGTGCTTTGCCAGGTAGATATCCGAGTTTATCATTTGATTGGTGGAAATTTTTAAAACTTGTAGTGTGATTAGAATGATTAATTTGATGGTAGAGCGGGGTTGTGTTGATATGATTACCATCCAGGGGCTCTTTTTTCTAAATGCTTGGTAGTGTTAAGACATATTCTGTTCAGCTGTTGCGTTGCGTATCATTTGAGGTCGAACGTGGGAATTTATAAATATGGCTAATTGCGAAAGGAGCTTAGTTGTTTGGAATTCCTCCTTACTGCTCCAGTGAATGATTTTGCGTGCTTCTGTTGGGTCATTTGAACTGTCACTGTAGAAATCTTTTATTACTGTTAAGGAACTAAAATGGAACTTTCTTCTAGATTCAGTGGTCAATTGTGCTTTCAACAGAGCTAATCAAGTCTAGTGTATGTTTAGCGCTAAGCATTTCCATTTCAAGTTTAGATTTATTATGTGTACCAGAGTGCCAAGCAGTTTTTGGAAGTCATTGTTATAAGAACTTGTCTTATTTGTGGTCTTATTTACAGTCTTTGTTGCTCACTGTCTTCTGGGGTTTTATTTATTTTCTGCGCTCTCGGCTCATGACTGTATTTAAATTTATTCAGATTGCTTTGGATGGAATTCGCATGCTCGATCCTATTACCAGTCGGACTTTGAGAATATACCCTCTTGAGAACATCACAAGATGCGATGTGAGTCGGCTTATTTTCTCCAATTCCCCACTCTCTTCTTGAGTATCATTATCATTGTTAATATATGGCTTAACATTGAATTTGCTCTTTTCTCTTATGTAGAAAATGGATTCATCTACTTTCGCATTTTGGTCCAAGAGTTCTGTAGATATTGACCCAAGACGTATTAGACTGCAATCAAATAGTTACACCACCAGCACCCTTCTTGACACTGTGACTGCTGCAACTGTACAGGTTTTGTGGCCATAAGAAAACCTTTTCATGTATTACATTTGCTTTCTTAGAAGCATAACCATTGACTCATCTCTAGACTCATTCTGCATTACATTGTTTGTATTGCCCTTTTCATTGCATTAATATAGAATAAAATATTCAAAAGCTTAGCTTCTCTCTGTATGATATGAATTGAGGTCAAGCTTTGATCAAATTAAGAATGTTAAATTTGGTAGATAAATCTGTAACTATTACAAGCACTTGTTAGTATATGAAATCTTAAACTTCTGCTAGATTTGGACATCATTGTTGAATGAACATTTTAATACTCAAGCTTTGATCAAATTAAGAAGGCTCAATTTGTTAGATAAACTTGTGACTATTACAAGCACTGTTAGTTTATGAAATCTTAAATGTCTGACTTGTGACTATTACAAGCACTGTTAGTTTATGAAATCTTAAACGTCTGCTAGATTTGGACATCATTGTTGAATGAACTCAAGCTTTGATCAAATTAAGAATGTTAAATTTGGTAGATAAACTTGTAACTATTACAAGTACTAGTTAGTTTATGAACTCTTCAACTTCTGTTAGATTGGGACATTATTGTTGAATGGAAATTTTGACACTAGCTACATGAAAGCAGTGCAGTAAAAATATAGCACTTTCATCATTTTCCCATTGTTGCAACTTCATGTAAACATGACTGATATGCTGCTTTAATGTCACACACTGGAGGCGCACTACTCTTCTGATAGACATGCATGTATTGAGCTAAGGACCTACAACTGAAACCTTTTTTGGGCTGTGAGGAAAAATTCCCAACTTTGTGTTCTTCCTGTAAGATTGTGCACTGCCCTGCCCTGCCCCTGGGGCCTAGGGTGTCAACTGACTTGTGACAATGTGATTGATCATTGTCAATGGGTGTTAGAATGTGGTTTCTCTGGTGTTTATATATGGGATATGGGTTATGCTGCCTCCTTTTGGAGATCACCTGCAGAATGCTATCCTGGTCACAGGTGGATCCAGACTGAGAAGTGGATGATTATTTAGGGAAACATTTGTCAGTCCTGCAATCTGTTCTGTGATGCATTGGGTGTTCTGTTGAGAGGTACATGTAGCCAGTCCAGTGGTGGCTTTTGGCTGATCCAAGGAAATTGGTGGCGTTCTGGGATCTGGGCCAGGGCTTTATTCCAAGAGAGAAGATGGGGGGAGTGGCAATTGGTACTTTTGCAAGGGGATAACATTTAATGTTGTTTGTGTGGCTCACCAACTGTTTCATATGTTATTGGCAAAATGAATGCAGCTGCACTGTGTTTTTGCTGCTTTAGATTGTTGACGTGTGTTCTTGAAGCATAATTTCATTCTTTCCAAAATGCAGCTCAAGGAAATGGGCGGAAGAATCAGGCCTTCTGATGCTTCAAAGACAACTGAGCAGTCTACAGAGAAGAAGAAAGGGCTTGGTGAATGGATGAACCTGATAAAGCCAGGCAGTGAAGAGAAAGATCATTGGGTAAAACCATGGCTTTAATAGAGATTTTATTTTGTTGATTGCTTAAAATGGAATCAGACTAGTGTTTTATTCATTATTGATCATGGAACCATAATTTTTAATTAGACAAGCATGAGCGCTCCCTTTATTTTTGGATAAACAAAAGGGGGAGGGGTTGTTCTTTTACTGTTTATTGGATTGTGATTTTGGAGTTCCTATAACATCTTTTGTTCTTAGGTCCCTGATGAAGCTGTTTCAAAGTGTACATCATGTGGAACAGATTTTGGGGCTTTTGTTCGCCGGGTAAATTCTCTTACCATGGTTGATTTTCTGTATTTGCTACTTATGCATGCCCTAAGATTTCATGTAAATTTAATGCTTCTCCCTTTTCCAATTCTCAGCATCACTGCAGAAACTGTGGAGACATTTTCTGTGACAAGTGCACTCATGGAAGAATTGCTCTTAATGCTGATGAGAATGCTCAGCCAGTTAGAGTTTGTGATCGATGCATGGTATGTACTGAAAATCTATCTGTCATTTAATCTTTTATTGAACACAAAACCACAACATCCATCTCTTAACTTTTGGTAGTGATATAGTTTTTTTATTTTTTTATTTCTTCTTTCTTTATTCACTTTGTGCTTGTCTCATTTGTTAATGGGTTTACTTGCATGCTTATGAGGTGTTGGGAGTCGTCCAACTGAATTTCTTGCATGGATGTGAGCAGTTTATTAAAGTTCATTTTCTTTTCAACAAGTATTTTTGCTGTCATTGTGGTGTGTTACCAGTTGTAAGAGCCTGGGATTCCTGTGTTTGCTTTCCATAGAAAATATGCCTTTGCATATCGTCAACCTATCATGTATATTTCTTTTTGCAAGCTATCACACATTTGTATAAAGTACTGAAATGATTGTCATGAGGATCCTTAGGTTCCAAAGGATGTTAGACACAGTGCATGTCACAGTTGTCATACTGTGCATGGATATTATTATGTGCATTTATCATGGCGGTCTCACTATATTTCTGAAAGAACAACTCATATAAAGTCTTCTATCTTTCAGGCAGAAGTGACTCAGAGGCTGAGTAATTCTAAGGAAGCAGCTAGCAAACCTGCATTTCATAGTCATGAGGATCTTGCCAGGACGCTCCAGGTAAAGATCATCTAACTCAACCTTTCTTGATATGCTCATCCATAGCTTTTGATTCCTTGTTCTCTTGTTCAGTTGTTATTTCAACATGTATTTGCTTTTGTTTTTGTGATAGTGGTTTTTTTATTGACACTGATCATTTGACAGGAGGAGATGGAGAGAAATCGAAAGTCATCATCAGGTGATTTTACTTTGTATTTACGTTTCTTTTTCTTGCTGGTGTATGAGCTTGCTCATGGAAGAAAAAGCTTCCACCATGAGGAAAGGTTCAATTTTGCAATGGTTTCAAATTTCTGTTATCTACGAGTTATTTGATTCATTTGGTGGTTATAGGCTAGGTTCTAGCATGTCATATTTAAATCTAATCATGAATCTAAATGTAGGGTTGTCATTTTAATTGTTTGAATTTCCAGGATCCAAGTCAGATGGATCTGGGAGGCGGATGAGGGAAGTTGCCTGTCCAACTTGCACTGTCCATTTGCAGGTTTGAAATCCTTTATCTAACTTGTTTTTGGGTTTGCTTTCCATGAACTACATTAATTGGATCGTTAAATTATCTTGGTTGTGCTATTTCCGCAGGTCCAGGTTCCCAGCTCAGGTTCAGAAACCATCGAGTGTGGAGTATGTCAACACCCATTTCTTGTCAGTGCTCACTGATTCAAGCATAGTTTTCTGATCATTGGAGGTGGCAATTCCTCGAGGATGGAACGCAGGCCTATCTGGGGTGAAGTGCTTGTTTACCCTAGTTTAGGTCTCTGCTGTAAAATGGAATTTGGTAAACTTTGTACATGGCTATGTTGTTTCATAATTCTTGACCATTCGTGTTGTGGAAATATTTTGTCTCTGAGTTTCTACGGGTTTGTAATTTACAGAGTGGGTTTGTAATTTGACTGCCCATTATTACGATAAAATAGTGGACTATTTGTGATTTGAAGTTTACCCGAATAAGCAATTTGATTCCTGAAATGTGAACCTCGCCCCCCTAAAGGCCGGCTATTTTACACACCGGGTGTGTAACGGTGAGCAGATTGGGTCAAATTTCATACCTGGACCAATAGTGGGGCTTCAAAGATAAGTCCTATAGAGGTTTGATGTTTGAGAAGCGCAGCTGCACCTCTTCTGAATATTGATGGGGCCCATTTTCCGCAAGCTCTTTAATCTTGGATAGCTTCAAGCTCCGAATTCAGTAGAACTGGTCAGTGAATTACTGTGACGTCCTCCTTTCACTTTCTTTCAGTCGAGATGGTCAATTACAGTATCCTTCTGAATGATTCAGCATGCCATATGGCGTTTCTAGCGATTGGTTTGAATGCAATAATGTGATTCTTGTCCGTGTTTTGCCAATTTGATGTATATTGCTGAGCATCCTTGTAAGTTTCGAGTGTTGATTGATTTAACACTCAATTCACTACACTATGGTGAATTAATCAAACGCGCAAGGATGCGAAGATATTAACTGCCATCTAGCCAGCAGGAGGGCCTTTGTTTTTGTCTACTATAAGCTTGGTTCTTGGCAAAAATATTTTGATTCGATGCTTACACACTTCACCCAAATGCAACCTAATCCAGTCGGATCTCGTTCCTCTACCAGTGCTAGCCTAACCTGTGCTAGCTCAGAGTAAGTAGACCTGTTGTGAGTGACGGCTGTATGACATGGAGGACTTACTTTCTAGACCCTACTCATATTTTTTTAGTATTGATCAAGAATGTGATAGTTAATTATTATTTGGTACCGAAACTTTTTTTTTTTTTTTTTACCTATTTCTCAATGTCGAAGTAAGAAGAAAGAACGCAGCAGGGTCCAAACCTGTATCATGGCTCATTTCTACACATTCAGATCACGTTAGGTCCCAGATAAGTTTATGCCACCAAGTCCCATCCCACCTCTAAGCTTATTAGGGGTTTGTTTGGTATTGGGGTTGTTTTTATGGTTGAAGTTAAAAAAAAACAATTTCATGAAAAACAATTTTAGTTGCAGTTCATAATTGAAATTAAAATGATTGGTTAAAATTGTTGTTGAGTTGAAGGTTTAATAAAAAATAGTTTTATGTGTTTGGTTAAGTTTTTCATATTGCTATCAACTTATGAAATTACTTTAAAGGACACACACACATTGTTTTTAAATATTGTAGATCTAGTAATCATAATAATAAAATGTAATTAATAATTCAAGTAAATTAAACACTTGTTTTTATTCCCCCATCAAACTACTTGCAATTCCATCACGAACTAAATCTATACGTGAAGGCCTCTGCGATCCCTTGCTATTTGATCGAGGAACAACATCTGGTGTTATATCATCAATATCTGCGATCCATACCAAGTTTTAGGATCTCTATCTACATGTTGTAGATATATATTTCCAAGGCCAAATTCAGTTGCAAGTTTTTGATCCATAATCAATCGAAAAAAAACAAGGTTGTGGAGTGAAAAGAAATCATGTGTCCTTCCTTTTCATCAGGGCCAATCTTTTTTTAAATATTTTTTGATTTTTTAAAATATGATTTTTATATATATATTTTTTGAAATCAGCCCGAGTCTGACCTAACTAAATGGGCTGGCCCAACCAAGGTGGGTCAAAAGACCCAACTCTGTTGGACTTGGACCGGGCCGAGAGCATGTCCAACCTAGGAGGTAAAAAGAGTGAAACGGTGCGCTGCACTGTTCACGTCTTCTACAAACATGAACAGTGCACCGTGAATTAATTCAGATGAACAGTAGCAAGGTGATCAACGATGACGAGAGACTCCCTTGTCCATACCAACGTGTAAAGGACCGAGGTGGTTCTTCCTGTGATTGTGACATCGAAAATGATGGTCTGTGGTGACCGGGAGAAGCGTCAGAAGATTGTTATTGTTGTTGCTGTTGCTAGAGGTCATAATGGAGTTGTCAATGCTTCTATTGTTGCCGATGATTCTCTTATACACCCTGAGGATGCAAATAAAGAGAAACTTGGTCTTTTGACTATCGTAAAAAAACAATTACCATATAAAAAGTAAAATGAATTACAAATATATCTATTTACCGAAAAAGTAAATGAACTACAAATTCAAGACCAAATCCAAGAATAATATATTTTTAAGATACATAGATATGAATTTAGAACATTAATGTGATCTTCGACGCAAGTGATGATGAAAAAGTTAATAGAAAAAAATGAAACTAGAATCTTAGAAATAAAATGCTAATTATGATGCTTATCAAAAAATAAAAAAGGAAATATATTATGTAACAAATACTAGTGTGAAATGTAATTTTTTTAATGAACAAAATTTTAAGACAGAAACAAAATATTTTTCAAAACTTGGGTTCCGTTCGCACTTTACACGATAACATTGTCTCGACTGATGATCCAAAAATAGGATCAAACGTAAGTAGAAAACAAGTAGTTATTTTCTAAGAAAAAAGGAAAGAGATAAAAAAAAACTAAATTAAGGAAAGCATAAGAGTATTAAGGAAATCAAGTTAACAACAGATAGCTTGAAGGGGGTGGCATTTCCCTCGACAACTTCAGGAATGAAATTAAACAATGTAAGATTCGAACTTAAAATCCATATGGTTGAAGGGGTAGCTCTTTGATCACGAACCACACCTCATTTTAATTAATTTATCATCAATAATCATTAATGGAGGAAGGTAAACGCGTGGCAAAACACGTGGCTGTTTACCATACTAGCTTGCTGGCTGGAGCATTCATACATAATTAAACAATCATACAAGATATTTAACCTGTGGCAGACTTCCAGTACCACCAAAATTATGATTTAAATTGTTTTTTAAAATATTATTTTTTAAAAATATATATTAAAATAATATTATTTATTTATTTATTTATTTTTAACATCATCATATGAAAATATCATCTATAATTAAACAATTCACACAAGATTTTTAACCTGTCCTTGTATCACCGACAATCTGGTTGAAGTTATTTTTTAAAAATGATATATTTTTTTTAAAAAAATATTTTTAACATCATCACATGCAAATGGTATCCATAATTAAACAATCCATACAAGATCTTTAACCTATCCCAGTACCATTGACAGTGTGGATGAAATTGTTTTTGAAAGTATTTTTCGTTTATAAATGTATCAAAATGATAAATTTTGAATTTTTAAAAAATATTTTTGATATCAGCCTATAAAAATAATCTAAACACATTAAAATATTTAATTTAATTAAGAAAATAAAAATAAAAATTTTCAAATTTTTTAAAAACATTTTTAAAACCCAATAACAAAGAAGCCATGTGTGTATGGCCTCGGATTTCATTTTTTCTTTTTTAAAGGTGAATCTCTCGAGCATGAAGATTGAAGAAAGGGTAGCCCAACAACTTACAAGAAGTAAGATCCACTTCTACCCAATAACAAAGAAGCTTTGCAAGTTTCATTTTAGGCAACTTTCGTGTCCTGATCGTGGCTAATTCTGGCTCGGATTTCCACTTAATCTAAATTTTATTCAGTTTGTATGCATAAAAAAAGTAGAAATGCTAGCCCGAGGATAGGTTTCCATGTGTTTAAAAGGTGGTTTGGTTTGATTTCTTTCTGACAAGTATGACACTTAGTTGAGTTTGATTTGCTACTCCTGGAAGTAATTAATTTACAAGACATCACATTCATATTCATCGAGTGTACAAGAAAGTTTCGAACAAAAATAAATTATTGTGACATCGAAGAGCATACGTCCTGGATCCAATCTGATCATGGCAGGGTGACTTAATTTATTGCATAATAACTCAGGGGGTTGCAAGGTAGGCAGTTGGTGTCTGTGCTTAGTTAATTTATGTTGGGCCCTTCAACTATAGGGATTTTTAGTTCGGATCTTTTGATAAGTACTTGCATAAATTTAGTACATTTATCTAAACTAATTTAAAATGTATTTTTAAAACCATCTAAGAAAATATATTTTTAGCAGCACTATGCTATGAGTTGATTTCTTTTAAACATAAAAAAGTTTAAACTAGAAGAAATTATTTGATACCGTTATTAAACTCGGCTTAACTGTTCAATCTTAAACCTCCAATTTTAAAGTTAAACCGCTTAGGAAGATTGAAAAGAATTATTTGATATTGTTATTAAACTCAACTTAGCGTATTAACCTTGAAATCTATCAACCCGCTATATTATTTAACTCATGTTTAAAATTAACCATGTGAGAGCTTACTCAATATGACCCGGTCGACCTGGCAATTCCAAAAGCAATCCTGACGACTATTAAAAAATATGGTCGGCCTTTATATTTTATTCATCGAGATGATATTTTTTTATTTAATATTGAGATTATGATATATTAAATTAACCTGAACTTCACGATTTAACCTGCAAAACTTGTATTTCGGATTATGGATTTCATTAAGTTTAATAACTTTATTTTTTAAAATTATTTTTACTTAATTATACTTCATTATGTTTTCAAGTCATTTTGATGTACTGATGTCAAAAATAATTTTTTAAAAATAAAATAAACACTATTTTGATTTATTTCAGAATGAAAAATAATTTGAAAAGCAACACCCAAACATCTTTTAAACCAAATATAAAAAAAATATTTATTTATTTATGGTGAGTAGTGAAGGAGGGGAGTATAATGTCCTAAACTTTTTTTAGCATGTAGTATAATATAATTGCCTCGAGGGATTTGAAAATAAATAAATAAAACGAATTGCAAAAAATTACACTGACGTCGCGTGTATGGATCGATACTTCCTAAATCATGTTCAGGATGCTGGTCGAGCTCCTACTTCCTTCTCCATATAAATGTACAAGCAAGGAACCGTTCGAGACGCCAAAAACATCTTTCTCCTCCCTCGTTAACCATGAAGCTTGTTTTATCGAGACTAACGTCTTGTTGCTTTTACGCCACCGTTTTGCTCTTTCTCACTGCTGCGTGCAGCGTTAAATCTTCGGTAGAGCTACCAGCTAATGTTACTGTTCCAGCGCTTCTGCTATTCGGGGATTCCATCGCCGATACAGGCAACAACAACTATATTAAAACACTTGTCAAGTGCAACTTCCCTCCTTACGGAAAAGATTTTGGAGGAGGAGTTCCGACAGGAAGGTTCTGTGATGGAAAAGTTCCCTCGGACATCATAGGTATAATAACAACCTCTCTCTCTCCCCCACATTAATTTAATTTATGCTCTAACATTCATTGCTAATCTTTAGTTTTGTGCTCATGTCCTGAAACTCCAAGCTTGATGATGTGTAGCCATATATAGGACTCAAATTAATTAGCATCTCTCTCTCTCTCTCTCTCTCTCTCTCTCTCTCTCTCTCTCTCTCTATATATATATATATATATATATATATATATATATATATATATATGGTGATGAACAGAAGCAAGAGCAGGACGCTTTTTTATTTTTTCAGTTTTCAAGAGACCGTTTGTTTTTATGTTTTAAAAATAATTTCTTAAAACAATATTTTTTATTTTGGAAATCTCAATTTGTACCACAGCTCCAAACAAATCTAAATTAGGTTCGTAATTTATTAACCCAATTTAAATTATGTTTGATTTTAGAAGATTTTTATTAAAAATAATATTTTTGTTAGCAAAACACAAAATCTCCACGTAGACAAACGGAGTAAAGCAAAAACAATTCAATTGCCTTTAGAACAAAAACATGATGCAAGTGTTTTCAAGCTAAATGCACCAAAGCAAAAGCAATAAGATTGGTTTTAAAAGGCAACATGATGCAGACATTTGACCTCAAAAAGAGGGGACAGCAAGTCAGTAGATCCAAAAAAATGGCACGTTTGGTAAGATTTTCAGTTTGGTCCCAAAAGTGAAAATGTAATCGTTTTTACCCTTGAAGAAATGCTATCATGAACCAACGGCAGAAAGTTTCCCCATCTCTTCTTCTAAAACAATAATTTGTTTCCTGAAATGGGTTCCTCTTCTTCTAAAACAATAATTTGTTTCCTGAAATGGGTTCATTTGGAAGGTAGAGTAGTAAAATTCTGACTCTTTACACACAGCAAAAGCCATAAAAGAAGGTTAGATGCTTAATCGAATCTCAAAAATGTCAAAGCCTTGCTAAATCATGCTGCTGCTCTGGAAGCTAATTATTGACCAGAAATCCCTCTTCCTTTTCCTCTTCCTCTTCCTCTTCCTTTTTTTTTTCCAGCTAAAGAATTAGGGATCAAGGACACATTGCCAGCATATTTGGACCCAACAGTTCTACCCCAAGATCTGGTAACTGGAGTAACCTTCGCTTCAGGTGGCTCAGGATTTGATCCCTTGACACCCAAATTAGCGGTACAATGTTCTCCTACTGCCTTTTTTTAATCTTTTTCAACCAAAAATTTCATATACTAATCTTGATCAAACTTTATTACAGTCAGTTATATCGTTGTCGGATCAATTAAAATATTTGGAGGAATACATAGGGAAGTTGGAGGCGATGATTGGAGGGGAAAAAACAAAGTTCATCTTAACGAATAGTATATTTCTAGTTGTAGCAGGCAGTGATGACATTGCCAATACCTATTTTACAATGCGTGCTAGGAAATTGCAGTACGATGTTTCTGCTTACACTGATCTAATGGCTAACTCAGCTTCTAGTTTCACGCAGGTAAATTCATGAATTTGAATATTTTCTAATCATTATATAAAACGTTTTTGCTCAGTAGTAATATTAATTTACTGTATTTGCATCCCCCCCACCAAGAAATTGTATGAACTTGGAGCGAGAAGGATAGGAGTTTTCAGTGCACCACCTGTTGGATGTGTTCCAGCTCAGAGAACTTTAGCAGGGGGAGCTGAAAGAAAGTGTGCAGAACCCCTTAACGAAGCAGCAAAGTTATTCAACTCCAAGATATCTAAAGAGTTGGATTATCTTGCTAGCAGCCTGCCAAATGGCAGGTTTGTCTACGTTGATATCTACAGTCCACTGCTAGATCTCATCCAAAACCCCCAAAAATATGGTACTAAAATTACCCATTTCCTTGAATGTTTGATAAGTACTCAATGTTTTTTGGAATCCAGAAAGTATCGGATCATTTATTGCACATACGGGATCTGCTTGAACCCGTGATCAAGGATGTCGACGTATCCGTGATTCGTAACCTTTGCTGATTTCGTTGTTTTCAGGTTTTCAAGTTGCGGATAAAGGATGTTGTGGTACTGGGGGTTTCGAGGTATCTATATTATGTAATCAATATACTTCTGTGACGTGCCCAAACGTTTCCGATCATATATTTTGGGACAGCTACCATCCAACTGAAAGTGCTTATAAGGCCCTCGTTTCTCTTATCCTCGGAGAATATGTGAACAAATTCTTTTGAGGTATCTCAACCTGGTACATGGCTTCTTGTTTTCATACACCGCCATGCAAGTATATATGTTTATTTCTGGTACTGTTGGGACGCTGAAATAAAAACTTCAATGGTTAAGGTTACAAGCTTTTTCAGCAAATTAAGTGTAAAAAATTGGCAAACCATGTCGGGACATGGAGACATTCAAGTGTATTTGTATGTAATATGAAGGATTGGCATATAAATAATGGTTGAGGTGGGACGAGGGAAGTCCCATGTTCAGATCCTTGTAGATTTCCAATTAACCTCGGGGAGCCACTGGCCCTCTCTGTTGAAAGGCCACGACTTTCTGCACTGTCTCATGCGGGGGTAGTTCCTGGCCTTAAGAGTAACGTTCAATTAAAACCACAGCTACAAATATTAGTGTTTTGTTATGCATACACTCATGTGTACTTGTGGATTCGTGTAATAAAATTATCATTTTAACATTAAAAAGAAGAACCACTTAAATGGACACGCTGGATCATACAATATTTTTTATAGGACTCATTGGTCATTATAGAATTAAATGAGATGAATCAATCGTTTTAATTTTTTGTTGCACAAAACAATTTTTAAAAGCAAAAATCATTTAAATTATGTCAATGAGCTTCTTTTTTTTTTCATTTTGATTTTTTCATAGTATAATGACTTAAATGCCCCTTAACTTTTATCATTTCTTTTTGTTTTTGTAATTCCCATGTGTAGTTAAGAGTAATTGAGTTTTTTTAATATATATAAAATATAATTTAATCTAAAAATAAATGACAAATGCACCGTAGGCATCAACAAGTGGGCGCCACACACACTATTTGAGTGGCTTGTGTGACGTTGGCCAAACTTCAAACACCACCTATGAAGCTCAATGTGTCTCACCATCCCTGTCATGATGGGGTGACACATGACTTCAGACAAGCAACAATTAAGACTTAACAACATATTTTTTTCTTTATTATTTTTTCCTTTTAAAAAAAAAAAACATGTTAGACAATGCAGAAAAATAAAAAAAAATCTAGTCATTTGTTCACTGAATCAAATTAGATCCTTCTTTTTTTTAATGCAATATATTTGGTCTTGAATATTTTAATGATTTTTAAGTTTTATACCTTTACATTTGATTTTTATATCAAATTTGGTTTTTATTCTTGTAATTATTTTTTTCTTATTATTTCTTAATTGAATTTATTTTTCAATTTAATCCCTCGTAATTTTATTTTATTTTCTTTTTGTATAAAATTTGGTCTTTATTCTTTTCAAAACTCTTTTTTTCTTTTTGATTGTTTTTTTATGATTTTTTTTAAATCTTAAAATAATTATTTTGGTTGGTTGGAAATTTGACATTGTTATTTTTTTTTGTTTGTCTTTTAAGATGTAATCCAACCTTATGATTCGTGTTACAAGTTTTGAAGATTAGACTAGGTAGGCTTCAATATTTTTTAGATTATTTTTTATAATTATTTTTAACATTTTATCCTTCAACATTGAGTCGGTTGAACATTGACTTTTGTAATTTTCTTAACTTTCATTTCTATGGAGTTTTTATGATTTCACGTCCCAAATCATGAATTTGACAGGTTTTAATAGGGTTGACTTGAACCTTTTTTTCATTTTTTTTCAATTTGACAATTCAATATTAGATTGATTTGAAAATTAAACTTTATAATTTTTTTCATGGAGTTATCTTTGTCTCATGAGTAGATTATAGATATAATGTTCTAACAACTCAGATAGACTTAAGTCAATTTCTTTTGATGAGTTAATTTTTTCTACTTTCTTTATTTAATATTTTATTTGTTAGGAATTGAGATTCATTTCTTGATTCATTTTTTCCCCTTTCTATGCAACTATCTCATTCATATATATATATATATATATATATATATATATATATATATATATATATATATATATATATATTATTATGTTAACAAATAAGATCATTGGACCTTGTAAGAGTATTTGTGAACATATATTTTTATAATATTGACAAGCGTTAATCTTTTTCGTTGAATTATTGTTGAATTTTCTTTTCTTTATTTTTTGTCAATATCTTCTTTTCTAATCATATTATTAACTTATTTAAATGTATTAAATCTAATAAAGTCAATGACCAAAATCTCATTCTTTTTAAAAAATGTTTACCTTGTCTTATATCTTTATTAAAATTGAAAAAAATAAAAGTTAGCCTGGGACATAGCACTAGACATCTAATCTAGTTGTATCCCTAATGCGAAGGCATAACCCTAGCCATTTCTGTTTGAACTTGTAATCTAAATTCTAACCCCAATGATTCATTTGTTTTCAGGTGTTTCGATCAATCCCAGATGATTTATTATGTTCTTTGATACATGATCCTATTCTAATCTCATCAACCACTTGACTGATGACTCCTTTTAATGTAAACTTTAAACCCAAACCGATTTTTTCTTTTTGATTTTCTCTCTGCCAAAATGAAGTTCGCTGCCTCGGCTATATTTTTTCTTCCATCGTGTGTTTGCCTTTCATTATGCTGCTCGGAAGCTGCCAATGGAACAGTTCCGGCAGTTTTTGCTTTTGGAGATTCAATCCTTGACACGGGAAATAATCGAATCCCTGCTTTCTTAAAGAGCAATACTGAGTCTCTGCCACCGGCTAGAGTTGCCGCAGGAGGATTAACCAGAATGTTCTGATGATATAAACAACGGAGCACAGATGTACAACACGAAGCTATCATCTGAACCAAGTCGTCTTAACGATAGCCCTGCCGACTCCAAGATTTTCTACAAACCGCTGCTTGCTCTCGTCCTGCATCCTGAAACATCAGGTGAAATATTCTGCACAACAATTTCCTGTTTTTGACCGTAGATTAACATCGGTTCTACATAATCCGAAAACAGGATAAAACAATCTGCTGCTCCTCAGTTCAAGCTAGTCGTTAAGCTGAAATATCGTTGGAGCTTTTCTCTAGTCTCTCGATCAAAGAAATGTCGTCGAGCAGGAAATTTACTCTGAAAAGCTCAGACGGAGAGGCTTTTGAGGTAGACAAAGCCGTAGCGCTTGAATCGCAGACTTTAAAACACATGATCGAAGTAGATTGCGTTGATAACGGTATTCCTTTGCCTAACGTCACAAGCAAGATTCTTTCTAAGGTGACCGAGTACTGCAAAAAGCACGTTGAGACTCCTAAATCGGACGATCGTCCTTCTTCCGCTGATGATGATCTTAAATCTTGGGATGCCGAGTTCGTCAAAGTTGACCAGGCCACTCTCTACGATCCCATACTGGTTTGCTCTTGAATTTTTTATGGTTTTAAATTAAGTTAATTAACTGCTAGGGTTTTGATTTAATTGTTTTACTTAATTTCGAGGGTTTGAATGTCATAGGTTTATTTTAATGTTAGAATCTTTTTTAATAGCTAGGGTCAGGGTAATTTTTAATAGCTTTAATCATTTTCTAGTGCCTTAGTTAATTGCTAGGGTTAGGACTTGAACTTATGTTTAGCTGATACTAGAGGTACGGTGACTGCTGAAGTAATGGAGTCTAAAGGATATAATTCGAATGATAGTACCTATCTATTATAGATATAGAAGAAACCCAGCGGGCCTTAATATTTTAATCTGCCTGAACTTGTTGAGGCTGCCAATTACTTGAACATCAAGAGCTTGCTAGACCTAACTTGTCAGACGGTGGCTGCTATGATCAAGGGCAAGACTCCAGAAGAGATCCGCAAGACATTCAACATCAAGAATGACTTTGCACCAGAGGAGGAGGAGGAGGTTCGGAGAGAGAACCAGTGGGCTTTTGAGTAGAAGGAAAGGGGTTCAATCTATTTCTATAATTGCCTTTTTGTGTTGGACATGGATTGATGTTAAGGTTTTAATGTCTTGCAAACAATTGTCATTTTGTTTCCTTGGTCTCGTGTCATTCTGTAACAGTTTCAATGTGTTGTTATGGTATTTGCTGTTCTTTTATGAAATCTCTGTGTTTTAGATTGCCTAATTATGCCATCATGTCTACTGATGCTTTACTACCAATTCTTTGGCACCCAAAATTCGGAACTTGGAAATTGGTTTTATGCCAGAAGGATGCAATGAACTGTTTGAATTCATGTTGATGTTGGGAATAAAACCTATCATTCTTAAGATTCATGTGATTATAGTGAAGTTCAGGTCCCTTGCAGCCTTTTTCTATTCACTAGGTTGTTAGATCTCAAAGAGAAATATAAATGCAAGACTCAGGAAGCTGTGTAGTCTTGCAATAAGCATTATTATACATACATTGAGCTTGAGATATATGGTTTGAGCTCTTATTATCACAAGCATTCTTAAATTTATTACTTGTAAAATACATCTTTCACATGCAGCTGTTCTGTGAATTACCTACTGCTTGCAACAAATGGAGTGCGGACTTTAATTTTTTTGTTAGTCCATATAATTGACCCAAACACGTCTTTAAGTAATGTAGGGACAGTTGGAGTGAAAGTTACTTGATAACTCAATTTCTGGTTGTTCTTCGTAAATTGCAGGCTAGTTGGGCTCACAGTGATGGTTAGACCACTAGTTGCTTCAATGGTTAGAGAGTATGTTGAATTACCATCTCCTGCAATGTTTGTAAGGGTTCTTGTAATACTCTTGCTCTGCTTTCCAGTAAGGCTGAAAACTGCTATTGACGGGTAGTTGATGTTCGATATCATGTCAACGCTTGATTCCTTAGGACAAGCAAAACCATCCGGAACGTTTTTGGAAATAACTTCAATTGTGGATGTGTTGTACCCATGACAGCATAGGAAGTTTAAGTAGTCAATGGTGGTGGTTTCATAAACCAGACCTGGTTGCAATGCTTCACTTGTGCTTATTTCTCCTGCCCCATAATCATAAGCCGTGGCTATAGCACCTGATTCTGCTGTTATTGGAGCCTTCATATTGTTTATCTGAGATGCTGTAAGAAAGGGAAAGAAAACGGAAGAGTAATATTAAGATTAATATGAAATTTTATGAAATATGAACTAATTAACTCACCTTTGCTTGTCGTAGATCTTTACCTGTTGACATGATGGCAGATTTGATTGCAGAGGGGCTCCAAGAAGGGTACTGGGATTTGATCACAGCTGCCATTCCAGAAACATGTGGACATGACATCGAAGTTCCCGAGATAATGTTGAATTTTGGGGATTCTTTACCCTTGAGAGTCACTTCTGTGTCATTCGCCATCCAGGCTGCAAGGATGTCTACTCCTGGAGCTGCAATATCAGGCTGCAAAGCAAGAAGACAAGAGAACAATTTATTCACACATACACCCAGGTGGGGCTTCTGTGACTTGTGGGAGATACTGTTCATGAATCCAATTAAATAACTGTCCAGGAAGAACTGGCTTTGCCTTTAGGATATTCCTTGAGAGGGAGGAAGGCCCTCTGGATGAGAAGTATGCGACGGTAGGTGCTGGCTTATACTGTGACACCACTGTGCTAGGCAGGATCGTTGCAACTGGATTTCTGGGAAATTATAAAATCTATCAAGAAACATCATTGTAATGACCATGCTACTCATACAGTTACAGGTAAAGATTGCACCAAGATAATAGGATATCTTACTTGGTCGAGTTTAGGTACGAAAGGATCGCGGGAGCATCCTTCGAACTAATCACGGTCAGAGGGAATTCATTGTAATTAGATGCAACTCCGCTCGTCTTGTCATCAACCAAAACAAGACCAATCCCTCCCAAACTCCGCACTTCATCCTCCTTATCATGTATTGTGTTTGAATTGTCATCGTTGTCGCAGAGGACAATTTTTCCTTTGATCATTTCCCCATCCATCGAATCTGGGTTGCAGTTTCTGAAACAATACATGTTTTGTGGCTTGAGTGTTGGTGCCATTGTCTAGGACCAATGTGAACTATAATACTTTGTCATGTTCAATAGCAAAAGAAAAGGCTATCACATAAATACAGCACACCTAGCCTCACTTTCGGTTGCATCAGTCTTCTTAGCTGACTTTCCATATATCAATGGATGTATTGGAGATGTTCCAATATTGGCAAAATTTATGGCTTCACCCTGAATTAAGAACACTCGTTATGTTTCAGCTGATATGATCTTATTGGTTGAAAGATTGCATGTATAAAAATTGAAAAGTCAAGAAATTTAGCTTCTGCCAAAGAAATATTTCATTACCTTGACCACCTTTTTTCCTTGGAGCACAACATTTGACTCAAATTTACGGTCTATGGTTGTAGCAGCAACTGTCAGAATCCAGGGGGCAACATTTGTAACTGTTTCCTCTGACGGACCATCATTACCCCCAGAGCAGACCACAGTGATCCCGTTTTCAACAGCATGGAACGCTCCAATGGCTATTGGATCTTCCTTGTAATCGAACATGTACGATGCTGGTGAACCTAGTGACAGTGAAAGTATATCGACACCATCTTTAATGGCATCACTGAATGCAGCTAATATACTGGATCCCTGGCATCCATAACGCGTACATACTCTGTACATAGCAATCCTTGACCCAGGGGATCCACCTTTGGCATTTCCAGTAGCCAATCCGTAGTAAGATGCATCAGTTACCATGGTTCCTGCTGCAGTGGATGCTACATGAGTGCCATGCCCGATCGTATCTCTTGGTGCATTGTCGAGCCCCTCATCGTCATCGTCAGGGCTATTGTAGGATCTTGCTCCGATTATTTTCCTGGTAAGGATCAATATCTTAAGGTCATGGATAAACATGCGCAAAGTAATGGAGGGCGGATATCCATATTCTAGCTGACAGAGGAGGTTTTACCCATTACAAAAATCATGAGCATCGCCACAGGTACCGTTCCAGCGCGACGGTATTGGACCCAGATCCTTGCCACTAAAACTCTCAGACTCGGGCGAAATACCTGTATTACATATAACTCAAGGCTTACACGTCAATTTTTGGAAAGGAAATGATGTTTAGGAATGAGTTTATATAGCAAAGGACAAGAGATTTCACCTGTGTCTAGGATTCCAATGATAGCAACATATTCTGCAGAAGATGAGTTGGAGTCAGAATGGGGTCTTGAGTCAATCACTATATCGGTTCCATATTTCAGGAAGTCCCATGAACGAGTTGTGTGGAGTTGGTAGACAGGATCAGGAAAAACTGATACAACTCCGGGTTTTTTAGCGATTGATTGAGCCTCTGCTGCTGATAAACGTGCTGCAAACCCTGAAATTCCATGTTCATAGCTCTGCACTAGAGCATTCTTTCTCCTAGCAAGCACAAACATATTCAGTTAGTATGAAATTCCATCTGCCAGTAAAAACAATCTTCTCATCGTTTTCCTTAGATTGTCTTGTCTCCTAAAACCCTAATAGGAAAAGGTTCAGTGCTAGTGTTTATAGCAAGGGGGCTTAGACCAAAAAGTCTTCATTGATTCTACAGAGTTGTCTTCATTGGGTGTTAGCAAGCGTAAAAATAATAGCAAAAGCTCAACACAAGCAAAGCTCTTAAAAGCTAGAATATTAGTATCGAAAAATTAACGGAAAAAAGGGTGATATTCCTAATATATTCACCGTTTTAAGACAGAGCTCAGAAGCTGGGCATGACCATTCTTCGAAGAACCAGTCGCAGCTCCCATGTAAACAATATAGACACCATCCTTCTCTCCCTCTGCTGCTCCTGCCGACTCTACCAGAAATGCAACAAGGAGGATAGGAAACAATATGTAGCTTATGGAATAACTTTTCATTTTAACCGATCGCCAGACCTCTAGTTCAGTGAATCAGGCTTGATGTAAGTGAGGAAGCTGTTAGCTACACAGCCATCTACTGCTACTTATAATGCTATGATGGTGCTTGTGGGTGGATTGTAGGCAGCTGCTGACTCAATGGCATATCCACCCAAAGTGCGCTATTGCTCAGCTTTTGCACTTGAACATCTGGATATGGTGGCGGCGGCGGTGATGGTGGGGTGGTGACGGAGCATGGAAGTGGTGGTGATAGGTGAAGGTACAGGATATTTTTATAGTGAACACTCTCATGGCATCAACTAAATGCGCCAACATCTTGAGCATAAAAAGTAGTAGCAAAGAGGCTTGGCAACGGAACAAATCATGTACTTCAGATCTTTTTGTTTGCTGGAAAACAAGTTCTTTTCGGTAAATGAATATCAGGAAAATCAATTAACTTTGGATGTTTGGAGTTTCCGGGAAAAATAAATCGATTTTATATGCATGGATATTGTATAACATGACATGTTATATTTAGCGTATTTTCTTAATGTTTTTATAAGATTTATTATTTTTATATTAAAGTTTTTTTAGATATAAATTGAATATTTAAATGTTGTTAATATGGTCTTTAGCAGGAAGAAAGTTAAACTATATAAAGATGCCATGATGCGGCATGATTAACTTAATATAAAATTTAATTTTCAATCAATTCGATATTGAAATATAAAATTAAAAAAAAAATTATAAGTCAACCAATCAAACCTATTATCCAAGTTCTGAAACTGAGATAACATTGTATAAAATACAACTCAATATTAAAGAATAATTTTTTTAAAATCAATTAAAAAATGAAGTAAATATTTTTCAAGTCCACCATCCTAACTTGGGACTATATCATAAAACCATGATAACCCCTTAGAAAAAAAATAAAAATAAATAAATATAAAATCTCAATTTTCAATCGATCCAATGTTAAAAGATTAAACAAAAAATAAAAAAAAATTAAGTCAACCCAAGTTAATCAGTTAAACACGGGTCGTGAAATTGAGATAACTTCATAGAAATTAAATTGACAATAATTATAAACTAAAATTCTCAATCAACTCAATATTGAAAAATAAAATTAAAAATATATATATATTAAATAATAAAAAAGGATAAAAACTCTAAGCCAACTTGAACTCGCAAAACTTGCGATTAAGATCATGAGATCGTGATAGTCCCATATAAAGAAATCCAAAAAAACATTATGAAGTGCAATTCTCAATTAATCAAATGTTCAAGGATAAATTTGAAAAATTAAAAAATTAATATGAGTCAAAACAATTAACATAGGAAACTCGTGACCCGGTTCATACAATTATGATAATTCTATAAAAAAAATTGAAACAAATTATAAATTCTAATATCCAATAAACCCAATATTCTACCTATAGCCAAAGTTTTTACCATGTGCCTATAGCAATCTAGAATGTTCTTACTTTGGGCATCAGCATATTATTAATAGCCATCAAAATAATGAATTTGAAAAGGTCATTGATCATTGGTTGGGGAGGAACTTGAGTCATGATACATGAAAAAACACACCAAAAATACATAAATTACCATAAAGTTCCATATTATTACAAATATTACCAATTCACTCACTTAAATTGTCCCACACATTTAACAAGTATTTATCGGATTGACTTGTGCGAAGACCCGTTTTATCCATTGTCATTTTTTATATGCTTTGCTCAATAAGTTTTATATATATATATATATCATCCAGTTTGACAAATTCAATAAAATAATAGGTTAATTAAATCATGATCAACCCGACAACTTATTCAAGTTTATCCAAATTAATATTTAATTTAAAAAAAAAGAATGACAAGATAGAATTCTGAATTTAAAACCGAGTCATGCAAAATTCGATGGCTATATTTAGCTCAACACATGTGCGGTCAATTCTATTTTATTTTTCTAATAAAATGCAAAGAAGAAGTTAATAATCAATGTCGAATGTGTTTTCCATTTAGGACCAGGCACGCTCAGTACTTTATGAGACAAAGGGACAGTAATTACTTATTCCATTCATTTTTTGGGTGCACGCTGAGTATGAATTTCACCATTTTCACAGTTAATGGGAATCATTTTTGGCAACCATGAATGTGTACACGATGGTGTCAAACTTCGGAAAGGAATCTCTCACGATGAGTAAAATGCACCAAAATTAGGACAACACTCGTCATATCAAAACTTTCCCTGCCCCAATAAAATTATGACCATCCTGTTTTTGTTAAAAGCCATTCTGGGGTCAATTTTGATATTCTGTCTGCTGATCATAGATTGTGATTTTTATTTTGGACCATACGTTTTTTTCACTTGTAAAATGCATCGTTTTGATGCTGTTGTTTTCTAAATCAAATGGGGTTCGGATTTGTAAGAGTTCTGTTGATGGTCCCCGGCTCTGAGATCTACCGAGGTTGAAAACTGCTATGGACGGATAGGTGGTGCTGGACTTAATAAGATCGACGCTCGAGTCCTTCGGACAAGAGAAACCATCAGGAACATCGGAGGGAATAACTTTAATTGAGGATGTGTCGTAAACATAGGAAGTTTAAACAGTCAACGGTGGTGGTGGTTTCATAAACAAGTGGTGGTTGTCATGGTCCACCAGTGATTATTTCCCCTGCCCGATAATCATAAGCTGTGGCCATAGCACCTAATCCTTTTGTTACTGGGCCCTTCATACTTATTGTTTATTTGCGATGCTGTAGGCCAGAAAAGGAAGAAAAATGACTCGAACATTAAGTGTGGAATAATGGAAATGGTTGTGATTCGATGCTGGTTGCTACAGATCTTTTCACCTCTTGTCAACATGGCAGATTTTATTGCAGAGGGACTCCATGAAGGATTTGACCACAGAAACCATTTCAGAAACATGTGGACATGACAGGAAGTTCCTGAGATCACGTGGAAGTGTGGGGATTCTGTACCTCTTAAGAGTTACTTCCGTGTCATTAGACTTCCAGGCTGCCACCATGTCTGCTCCTGGGGCTGCAAAACGAGAAGACAAGAGAACAATTTGATTACAAGTATACTCGGGTGATTCTTCTTTGACTCGTGGGAGATATTATTTATGAATCCGATCAAATAACGTGTCTAGGAGAAAGAGGAAGGCCCTCTTGATGAAAAATATGCCATAAAAGGTGTTGGCTTTTATTGCGGCACCACTCTGGTAGGTAGGATTGTTGCGACTGGATTTCTATGAAGTTTCCATATGTGGCAGAGCACAAATTGCATACATTTGTAATTGATATCGTGTTTCTTACGACCTCTGCAGCATCCTTTGAACTGGTCACAGTCATCGGAAATTCCATGAAATTGTCTGCAAATCCCCTTGTCTTGTTGTCAACCAAAACAGTAACAATTCCACCCAAGCTCTGCACTTCCTCTTTCTTGACATATTGCGAGTGTTTATCGTCGTCATTCTCACAGATGACAATCTTTTCTTTGATCCATAGAATCTGGGTTGCAGTTTCTGAAGCAATACACGCTATATAGCATAGATAATGGTGCCAAAGTTTTAGGATACATGTTTAAGCTATGTTGGTAATCGTTCGTCATCTTCGTCGGCTAATTAAGGGGTATATCACAAAAATTGCATTCGTAGCCTCGTTTCACCCGCACAAGTGTTCTTAGCTGACATTGCTGATATCAACTGATGCACTGGAGATTTTCCAACATTGTCAAAATTTATGGCTTCGCCCTGAATTGAAATGTGAGCTCCATTTCATGTTCAATTGACTCAATTTTATAGGATCGATCATTTCTTTATATACATCACAAGTAAAAATTAAAGGCAAATTTCAACAAGGAGTGGGACTCAATTTCTACCAAGAAACACCATTACGTATATCACCTTGTTTCCACCCAGCATAACACCAGACAAAAAAACTTCCAGTCAATTGCTGTAGCAGCAACGGTTAAAATCCAGGGTGCAACATTGGTATCCGTTTCTTTGGCTGGCCATTCATTTCCTGCAGAGCAGACCACAGTGATCCCATTCTCTACGGCATGGAACGCTCTAATGGCTAAGCCATAGTAAGATCCTCTAGGGACCATAGTTCCTGATGCAGTCGAGGCTACATGGGTGCCATGCCCCATCGTATCACTCGGTGTATTAGGCAATCCATCAGCAATATCATCAGGGTCAATGTAAGATCTTGATCCATTTACTTTTCTGTTCAGGATCACAAGCAATTGAAGGAGAAAATGATGTATGTGTACATCTTAGATGTCTTGTATTCAAATTTTAAATGAAAGAGATCATGTGCTTTAGCACAGGCACCTTTCCAGCGCGATGGTATTGGACTCATATCCTTGGCGTTGAAACTTTCAGACTCGGGCCAAATACCTGGGTTACAAAGAACTCCCACCAGCAGACATGTCAGTTGTTGAAAAAAAGAATGATTCTGTATTTACCATTGATTTTAGGTAGTGAATGCATGAGGCTCACCCGAATCTAAAGATCCTACGATGGTGTCAGATCCTTGAGAAAACAAGTTCCAGTCAGAATTGGGACTCAAATTGATCTCTAGATCGGTTTCATACTTCAAGAAATCCCATGAACGAGTTGTGTGGGGGTGGTGGACAGGATCAGGAAAAACTGATAAAACGCCATGTTTTTTAGCAATTGGTTGTGCCTCTGGTGCTGCAAACTCTGAAATTCCATGCTTATAGCTGTGCACTAGAGCATTCTTTCTCCTGACAAGCACAAAGAAATGTTGGTTCAAGTTATCATTAGAACTCAATGTCCCAAGAACATTCTGACATGAAATGGCATTTTGTTTGTTAAACAATCTTCACATCCTTTTCTTCTAACAAGCATCACGATACCCTCGTGAACAGTAGGAAAGACAGGAAAACAGTGTTCTTCAAGAGTTTCATTTTGAAAATGTTTATATTTTGATATCAATATATAGAAATGATCTAAAAATATAATTTTTTTAATTTAAAATACAAAATAAAAATTTCAAAATTTTTCAAAAATTCTTAGGTCCTTACCGTCTTAACAAAGAGCCCGGAAGCTGAGTATGGTCATTCTTCAAAGAACCATTTTCGGCCGCAGCTCCCATGTAAAAAAATATAAATTCCATCCTTCTCTCTTTCAGCTTCTCCTGAACGTTCAGTTAGAAATGCAACAGAAAGGAGAGAGACAAAAAAATACAAAGCGTCTGGAAAACCTTTCATAGCTTCAAGTGAGAAAGCTAGCAAACAGCCCAGTTCTATTTAAAATACTATGATGGTGCTTATGTGAGCTCTATTTATTAGTTTTTACACTTGATATTTTGGATGTGGCGGCGGCGGCGGTGACGGTGCATGGAAGTGGTTGATCATCAGTCAACCTGCTACCCAATCAAAACTTCATATGATTTTATATATATGTAATGCAACATAATATTATTCTGGTTTTTCTAAATAAATAAAAAATATTATATAAATTAATCAAATTAGCTTAGATATAGTGAGTTATTTAATAATGTTGGGAAATTTAGGACTTTAGATATCTCCAATTCATTTAAGTAAAAAGGAAATTGGGCCACGAAACCACTCATCGTTCATGTAGTTTGGGTGGGCATAACTTTCCGGTGTTAGATGATTCTTGTATATTTTTGTTCATATATCAATAATTTTAAATGGAAAATGATTCATACTTGGGATAAATATTTTTCAAATTTCATAATTAATAGTTAGGATGTATATAAGATTTAAAAGCATTACTTACTAAAATAATTATCTAACATTATATAATCATGGAACATTTTTTTTTAATCAATGCATTTTAATTATAAGCTACGTGAGTATAAGTTAAAAACACATACATGAATTAAAAATTTATAAATCATTCCCTTTTAGTATTATTAGTGTTGCCCTAAGGGTAAATATAATGCAAGGAAATAACTAAAAATAGCCCATGATTATATGTGTTCTTATTTAATAATTAAATAATTATTTTATGTGTTCTTATTGTAGTGTTGCCAGCACACCCATTATGAACCGTTTTTATTCTAAATATTTCCTTTTACTTATACTTGATATGAATATAAAATAACAATGCATACATAATTTTTTTTAGAAAATAAGTATTTATCGAGAGAGAAAAAAGGTAAGACAATAACCTCTATGAAATTAACTAACGATTCAATTTAATAGTTTGATAATTTTTTATGTAATTTAAATATTTTTGGATTTTAATACTTTGTATTAAAACTTTTTTATAGTTTTGATAGTCAAAAGAAAGTACCGCTATAGTACCATATTTTTATAAGTGTTTGTTTGAGAGTATGGTTGATATTGTTTTTAAAAGTATTTTTCATTAAATATATTATTTATAATTCCATATAGTCTGTAGATTAAAAAAAAAAATTGTTAGTACATTAAAAAATGATCTAGATAGCAGTTGCAAGTTGCATAAATTAGAGGTGCCAAAGTTTTTTTTCTTAAAAAAAAAAAAATCAGACCTCTATTTAGAGAATTTATTCCCCTCATTAAAATTAAAATAATTTTCTGATTATACATGGTGATTTTGACTTAAATGTTTTTAATTATTTAAAAAAAAGCCTTTTCTTAGGGATTCGGTTCCTTTTCATTAAAATAAGATTTGATTATTCATGGCAATTCTGACTTAAATCTTTTATTGATTATTTGAAAAAAAAAAAAACCCTCTTCTTAGAGATTTGGTCCCCCCTCGTTAAAATAAGGTCTGATTATTAAAGGTGATTTTGCCTAAATTACAACCTCTAAGTGAAATAAATATATTATTTACAATTCCATATAGTCTGTAGATAAAAAAAAAAAAAAAAAACCTATTCATTAAAGCTAAAAATTATATTTTTTCTTAATCAGAGGTGGGATTGAAGTACAGTGATGGACACCGAAATATAATATTAGTTTTGTATGGGGATACGAAAGTCAATGATAAGGTTTTAGGTGGGTTGTAATTAATATATAGCAATGGAATTTTGCTAAATCGAGTCGGCACTCGAGGATTACTGTGGCTGACGTGCCAAGATTCCCTGCTGAGAAAATTGGAGCCCCGGAAAGAGAAGATGATACAGTCAACATCTTGAATAGTGCAGCTTTCTATTAATCATCAAAGAGATATGTTCCATTTTGAGACATATTGGGCCGGTAATTACTGCGGCGAATCATGTTTTTGGTGCTGGCCGACTGTGACTTTTATCATTTTCTAATTTGGTGGGCAATTATTTCGGTCTGGAATAATTTTTGGCAGAAAGTGGTGTTACTAATCTACAAAGTGGTTGGGATTCATTTTTATTTAAAATTATATTAAAACAATATATTTTATTATTTCTTTTAAAATATTTTTGAAATTAACGTATCAAAATAATCTATAAATATAAAAATAATATTTTTTTCAAATACGTTTTTGAAATACAATACTAAATAAATACATGGTTATGTTGCTCTGTCAAGATATTTGTTTTTTTTATATGTGATTTTCAGTTTGAATTTCTTATGCCCGCTGGTATCAGTAGTGATGGATGGCGAGGCATGCTCTGTATAGCCTGTTCGGAAAGAAAAAAATTAGTATGAAAATTGCAAGTTGGATTATGATAAGCTTGTAAAAAGAAAAGAAAATAAAAAAGAAAAGGAAAGAAAGGAACCTTGCATGATGAGCGGAAGGTAGGTCCAATACTACCATGTCTCGACAGAGTCTTTTAATCAGAGTTGTTGCCAGTGCGCCACTACCTCCTACTAAACTACAAAAATTAGGGTACGAATATGTCTGTTTCGGCCCTTCCTCGAGCGCTATATATGCTGATCCTCGATTTATTGTCTATTTGGGACTGCGGTTGTGGTAGTTTTTAAAAGTGTTTTTCATGCTGAAATGTATTAAAATGATATTTTTTTATTTTTAAAAAATCATTTTTGACAAACACATCAAAATAATCTAAAAACACCAAAATATATTCATTTAAAATGCAAAAAAAATAATTTAAATTTCGGCTAAAAACAGGTTGGATCGCACAGCCAAACAGGCTATTAGAAAATTGGGGGGAAATGCTGATAATATTTTTTGTGGGTGTTTAGGTAAGATTTAGTGTACATTAATTATTATATCGATGTTCCTGCTGGGAATTATGAAATAATTTTGCTGTCCTGATTTTTGTTAGCAAACCATGATAAGATATTTTCATTTTCTTTTCAATTTTCTATTGATGTTGAGCTGGGAAACTCTTTTTTTTTTTTTTCCAATCAATTCATTTATACGAGGATTCATAGACTTAGTACCTTCATTATGTCTTTTATGGATTCTAATGTGCCTACACATGTATCCAGCGAAGAGTCCGATTTGGCTGACCTGTAATGTAACGTCTGCCGTTCATGTGTTGAGGGAGTCTCATTCAACATTGTGTTTTAGAAAAGTTTTTGAAAAAAAATAATTTTTATTTTATTTTTTAATTTAAATTGATATACTTTTCGAGTAGAAAACCTGGATACCATCTTCAACTATACTACTTTTTGTTTTTTTTATTAGAGAAAACCTCACTTCCTGAATAATGTACTTTGTGAGTCCAGGTGAGCGAGTAAAACCTCGGTTGTCCCAGTCTCTTACAAGAAATGTACGTCCTGACTCGAACTCGAGACCTGCTGTGCAGATCTCCAACCTTGTGTCATCACGTCATGCCCCATAGTGGTTGACACTATGTTTCAAAAACACTTTTGAAAACAATAAAATAAAAATATATTTATTTTTACTTTAAATTAAAAAAAATTAGTGGTTTTAGATTATTTTCATGTGCTTGTTTCAAAAATAATTTTTAAAAATTAAAAAAAAATCATTTTAATACATTTCTGAACAAAAATCATTTTAAAAAACAACTTTAACCACATTCCCAAATAAACACTTAGACTAAAAAATATCTCCCTCCCTCTCTCTCTCTCTCTCTCTCTCTCACACACTCGCACATGTATATTAAATGATTTAATTTGTTGTTTTTCTTGAGATAACTTGTTTTTTGTTGTCATATAGTTAAATAAAAGAGGTAAACTATATGTGTGTGCATTTATGTTTTACTCATAAGAAATATCACATATTTATTTTAATATTTAATTAGCTCTAACAACCTCTTTACTAGTTTATATATTTTATAATTTAATTTATTAAAAAAATAATTAAAAACTCATGATATAAAAAAATGTGAATCATACTCATATCATAGCACGGGCCCTCAATGGTAATCTTCTATTTTATACACAAAAATAGTCTATGAATACATACTATTAATTATTTAATATATGTATTGTGTTTATGTAAAGTAGAAGAGTATAAATTCTGATATACCATATAATTTCCAAATAGTTTTCACCTGTTTTTAGCTACTTAATATATAATTTATTTTCTAAAAAAATACTCATTGAATTGTTCAATAAATCACTTAATATATTATTACGAGAATCTAGTTCTCAAATATAGTTGTACCTGAAGAATTTGATCTAGAAAGAAATAGCTCAAGTTATAATCAAATAAAATAATTAATTATTCTGATCAGAGTAAATTAATTTGATTAAAATTCAATTATTCAATTAATCTAGCTTAAACTTGATGAAATTAATTATAAAATATTAAAATAATATTAGTTGAGCTTTTTGTTGAAAGAAATAATTAGCTAGATGATTCATAATCCAAACTCTTTCACTGGATGAAACTCTAAATAATATCTGATGTGACACGTATCTAAAATATTTCCTTGCACCTTTAAAACATAGTAAAAAAGGAATCAAAATTTTGTCAGCTATCTCTTCAATATTTTATTTTCAACGGCTATCACGAGGAGAGTTGGACCAATTCTCCAAAGCCCTTAATTATTCACTGGCTTCCTCCTTTCCCGGTAGGGACCCCAGCATCATAACTTAATTTTGTACGAAGATATACAAAATAAATAAATAATAAAAACTAGGCTAATCAGAAATTACAAACAGCAACATATTGACTGGCAAAAGACTAAGGGTAACCAAAACAGCCAGTCAAAAAACACCTCGTGGCATGGCTCAACAAGTACCACCATGTGGACTGAAAGTTTGAAACGCCCTCTTCCGATGTCTTATTGGGTGTACTTGGTTCGGTCATTCTAATCGAGGAGCTTTGAATTCCCATTATTTACTTCCCATTAACGAAATTTATAAGAAAACATGAATTAATTTGTGATATTAATAAAAAAATTAGCAATTTGATTTTAAAAAATTACAATCAATCACCTATATTGACATAATTTTTCTTTGTTTCTCCACGTAGCATCACTATGTAATTCTTTTTATTTTTGTAAAAAACAAACTTAGTATCATTATCGATGAATTGATATTTATTTTTTATTATTTGTTTATCTAAAATTAGTATCTAAAAAGTCGATTATGAGAAGATAATGACTTGTTATTCTTATACTCAGCCATATATTGAGCCTAAAAGCATATAGTCTGGTGAGGTGGTAGACTCGTTGTCTCTAGACTTGCTGAGCTCAGATGCTTGTTGGTTGGCGAGTTGCAAGACTCATTATGCATGGATTCAGCTAAACATTGAGCCTATATGCTTGTGAGTGGCACAAGTTTTTAGACCAATCAACTCCTAGTTCAACTAAAGGTTTGATGGATTGACGAGTTGTCAGTCTCATCGTCATTAGATGTAGCCAAACGTTAAGCTTAAACACCCTTCAATAGATCAAGTGTATTTTAATTCACTATTGTGTAGTCCCTTTCAGTAGCCCAACACCTTTAGAAGTGGATGCACATCATAACAGTCTGACAAGAAAAAATATATATAAAAAAAGAAATCACTCAACAAAAACTAAAAAGTTAAAAGTTTTGTCATTACATTGAAAGTCATTTGGTTAGTGATAAGTGACCATCAAGGTAGAAATTTTTTTGCTTTTAAAACAGGTGGTAACATTGGTCATCATTATAAAAGGGGTAAGTTTTTTTTTCTGCTTGGATAAGAGAAGATCATGACCCTTAACTTTCATAGGGGTTGCAACCCTTAATGGTGTCTCCATGGAGACAATTCTTTTAAGGTTAATAAATTCCTTGATGATAAGGGGGGTCCTCTTTAATTCCTTCACCTTTGTCTTTGTCAATAGCTTGAAATGAAGACTCTGCAGGTAGACTCTTGACAAGAGACTCTCATGATGCCTCACATTTTCCTATAGTTATCAACCATATAGGAACAAATTAATGTTACATTCTAATATAGCCCAAAAATAAGACAATATAGCATGATGATTATATTACTTGAAAAATATCTTGGTAAAATCTTAGTGTTACTTGTCGACTTCATAGTTGATTTTGATTGAATCTAGCCCAACATAATTTTTCTCCCTATTTAAACTTAGATGAGGTTTGTTCTTTACTTTGTAGGGATGAGTTTTTCAATAAAAGTAACAACCATTTAGAGATTTACCACCCTAATATATCTTATGACTAACCACATTCCCCTCCATTTCTTTAACATGGTCTAGTTCCCAGTCAACATGTTCTTTATAACACCGTTACTCATATTAATGAAGGTGAAAAAATAAAACATATTGTTTTTGCCATCAATACAAACAACTAATTAGTGACAATTTTTAAAGATATTTATAGTAGGCTCAAACCTAAGCATTTTATAAAATCTTTAAAATGTTGATATAAGTGTCCACCTATTAGGATACAAGTAGCCAAGTCGAACTGATAATAACTAAACATATTCTTTTTAAATCCATAAAGATGGAAAAAATACACTATCATGTATATACATATATGAGAAATGATATTGGATAAACTTTTATAGGTTCTTATGGTTAGTTTTCATATACATTAATTGGAGATAGACATATGGGCAATGTACTTGTTAGGTTATTTGCAAGTCATGAATTCCATATCTGCATCACATATGTTAATAATGACATCATTCTTAGGGTATAAGGCAACCTCCATTTCTCTTAAGAGTCTCTGACAAGGATAACACGAGAACTCTTATAAGACTTCCTCGCTTGAGCATATTTTGTAGGATAAGCAGATGACCCCCATATAAGGATCATTTTTCTCTTTTATCAATTAAAGTACAATGCTACCATGGCATCTCCTCGGACCATGTGGCTTAATACGAGGGATCTATTTCCCTTGTTTCTTTTTTCAGGGGTGAGATAAAACTTGAACTTCTCATCAAGAGCCCTAACACTTATATTTTTCTTGAACCATGTTTGGTGTTTATGAGCTCTATTAAGTTGATTAAAAAATAAAAATCACTTATAAAAGTTTTTAAGGATGATTTTTACAAGTTTTTCTTGAGTTAAGAAATAAGTGACTTGAGATCTTATTTACGAGATTATTCTTTTTCCTTTATGGATTAGACAAAGTAAAAAAATTTAGAATGATTAGGGTTTAAAAGAGAAAAAAATCCCTCCATCCCTAACATTAGATGAAACTTTTTTCATATCATTACATATACTAAGAAGACTACTCAATTGTTATGTTGAGTGCTAAATGTGTTTTGTTCAATAAGATGAACCTCTTCCCATAGAAAAAAAATTCCATTTGTACCTGAGGATCTTAATAGTGTTAAAAAGAACCCATAAATATCTTATGAGAAAGTTAAAAAAAGGTATCGCCGGCTATGAGCAAACATTTTTCAAAATCTTCATGTATAATACCTAAAGATATGATGGGTTACCAATGAATCAACATTTATTGTCTTTTGTTTGCTCATTTGAAATTGATCTCTAAAAGGTCGAACAAGATAGGGTAATGACCTATTGTCCTAAGGCCCAACCGATCACCGAGCCTAAACATTTATGGTCTATTTATTTGTCAGACCTATCATCTCTTAGCTTATCCATACACTAAGCCTAAATATTTATGGTCTGACAAGTTTCCAAACTTGTTATTTTTGGCTTAACTAAGCGTTGAGTCTAATGTCTTTGGTCTGGTGAGTTTCAAGACCTGTCATCATTAGTCTTAATTAAGCCTTAATCCTAGATGCGTGTTGTCTGATGAGTTACGAAAATCATTATCCCTATGTTCAGTCATATATTGAATTTAAAAGCATGTTGATTTGATTTGACAAGTTTCCAAACCCATCATTCTTAGGCTTAGCCAAACATTGAATTGAGATGTCTATGAGCTCAGCGAATTGTTAAACTCATTATCCCTAGGATCAACCATGTGTTAAGCCCAAATATTTATGGCCTGACAAGTTGCTAGATTTGTCATCCATAGACTCAACAAAATGCTAAGCCTAGACATCTATGGTTTCTCGAATTATCAAACACACCATTCATGGACTTGCCTAAGTGTCATGTCTAGACATAAAAGTCACCAAATCCATCGTCCTTAAGGCTCAACCAAACGCTCATGGGTGTGTTGAATTACCATACCCATAATCCCTGGAATTAGTCAAGTGATAAGCCTAAACGCCTATAAGTTTAGAGTCATCAAACGTAATGTCCCTAAGCTCAACCAGATGCTTGCGGGTATGGCAAGTTACCAAGTCCATCATCTTTAGGCGCAACTAAGTGGTGAGCCTATATGCCTCCTGATGGATTATAAATATTTAATTTTGATAAGATCATAAATTAGAGATATTTTATCTTGATAGAACTGCATATCAAGGATATTTTATCATGATAAAAAAATATTTTTTATACATGTCAATCTTTTTCTCTAAATGTAATAGAAGCACTTAGAAGGATATACAAGGAAAAGTAGATAATCATGTTAGGTCAATTTTTGTTTTTTTTAACAATGACAATTTTATCTTAAAGAAAAAACTTTATTTTGAAAGGATAATTGATTTTTTTCCCGAATCAATTATAATTTAATCATTAAAGAGTTTCTAAATGGATAAAATAAGATCTTTTACTAGTAATGAAAATGATATGCTCGTGCTTTCACCCTAAAATGGTGAGTCAAATTGTCAGGTACAAGAGATTAATGATTTTATCTCAAGCTTAGACCCAACCTTTAAACTCATGATAAAACAAGACATCATCAATTACCTTAAAGCATAAAAAAACACATAAATATTCTAAAAAAACTATTTAATGACTTTAAACTAAATTTCCTTGTGATGTTAATGGTAACATAAAAAAGAAAAAAATGAATCTTTACGTGGATTTTTCAAGGTAAATGTCGAACAACCCTTTGCCGATGTAAGTTCACTTTGGTCCCAGTTTATTATCCCACTTTTTACATCATTTGCCAATGGATGGAGATAGTCCTTAACGTGTTAACCAAAGCTATTTGAATGATGGAATAAAGGTGTAAATTAGAGATCCTTTTTGTTATTATTATCTCTCCAATAAAGTAATAATGTGGTGCAAAGTGATGAAAATATCCTATTACTATTCATCCAAAAGAAAATGGTCTATTGGTTAATGTTTATCATATCTCTAATTAAACCCATTGTTACCCTCACATTTGATTTGCAAATTCTCAATTTGTATAAACAATAAAACATAAGATTGCTCGAAATGGGCACAAACAAACAAATAAAGTAGAAAAACACAAGTACTATGAAATATCAATAAAAATAATCAATAAACCATAATGTGAAGGAGGACAATGGAAAGGAAGAAATAAGATTAAAATAGAAAATGACATTGATAACCAAACATGTCCTATCTTTATATACATATTTGTAGGCAAACAAACAAATAAAGACTATTTTCTCTCAATATTTATCTCTCCCAATGACATGACATCCTTAGGAGGAGGAATACTACAAAGCAAACATGGAAAAAAAGATAAAAGAGTATAGGGGTAGTGGTTAAAGAAAAAAAACATGAACCCTCAATTGGTCTTGTGTCTTAGCATCCAGACAACTTTAATTTGTCCTTGCTACTTTCATACCTTTCATTTCCTTTCTTTTATTTAAGGTGGTGCTTGATTATTGTTTTGAAATAAAAAAGAGATGAAGATAGTGGAAATAAAAAAAAAATTAATTGAAGAGAAAGATATAGATATAAAGATAAAATTGTTTTTGAGATAATTTCAGAATGAATGTATATACTTTTTAACAAAAAGAGACCATGTTTTCAAAACTATATTTTTGTATTTTTAAAATATCTTTGTAAAAAAAAAAAATTAACCCTAAAATTATATAACTTAGACATGTAATGATGTTGGTTGTTAATATAGTTTTAAAACTCAACTTAGAGGTTGATATGGGGCAAAGTTCAGGTCAATGGTTATGGGTCGGGTTGATTCAATTAGTCAATATAAGAATAAAAATGATTATTATCATAATTTTAAAATTTGATTCAGGGGTTGGGTCGGGGCAAGGCTTGGGTCACCAATCAGGTTGGCTGTTGACCCATGTCAATATAAAAATAATTATTATCATAATTTTAAAACATGACTTGGGGATCAACCCATTGCAAGGCTAGAGTCATGTGTCAAGAAAGACAACATAAAATAAAAGTAGTCATTCTATAGTCTTAAGACTTGATTTAGGTGTCAACTCAAGGCAAGGCCCGAGTTATGAATTAAAAGGATCAACTAGGGTGATCCAAGTTAATCCAATGCTAAAAATTGTTATTATCATAATTTAAAATAAGACTCGAGAGTCGACTAGGGCAAGACCTAGATCATGAATTAGAAGCGCCAACACAAGTTGATTCAAGATATGAATAAAAATATTTATTATCATAGTTTTAAAACTCGATCCGAGAGTTGACTTAGGGTAAGGTTCAAGTCACAGGTCGAGAGGACCAACCTAGCTAATCTATTTTTCTAGAATAATTAAAGCAACCTTATTTATTATCAATGAGTTTTTGACCCGTGTGTTTATCCCGGGGGCCAACCTAGCTAATCTATTTTTCTAGAACAATTAAAGCAACCTTATTTATTATCAATGAGTTTTTGACTCGTGAGTTGATCCCTAGTACACTTGAGTTTTTGAATGAGTTAGGTCAAGTCAATTATTTCTCTATTTTTTCTTAACTTAGACCAGTTCAAGTATCGTGTCAACCCGTCAAGTCAATCTTGTTTTTATAATTAAAATTGTTATAATATTATTAATTTTAATATTCAATGTAAAATAAAGTAAAAAAAAATCTAATTATCTTTTAAAATATATAGTTTGACCACAGTACATGTTAAAAATAAAATAAACTTTTCAAATTTCATTTTGTCTAATTCATTATAAACAAACAACAAACTGAACAGAGATAATCACTTTGCACTGTACAACACTATCAAATAAAATTCTATCTCCATCTTTTTTTTTTGTCTGGTCTCCTCTATCGTCATTGTCTTTGTCTGTTTTATTTTCAGGACAGTAATCAATAGCTACATAAAAGAACATCAAAAGCCCGTTGAAAAGATATATGGAAAACATCTCTCTATATTTTTACTGTATTTGTATTGAACATCATTTCAAAATACAATTATGTCCTCGTCTCCTTTTTCTATCTTATCTTTTCTATCTTTTGTCTTCTATATATCTCGGGACGCTATCTAAATAAGCATAAAAAAACCCATTGAAATGATATATGGAAAACATCTCAAAATGGCATAGGCAAGTGGAAACATAAAGGGCTGAAAGGAGTAAAGGGGCTAGGCATTAGTTTCTTACTTCTCAAAATGGAGCTGTTGAGGTTCGATAGAGGGTGTGCTTTTTTGGTGGCTGAGCAGGAGCTGCTGCCAAGAACTGCAATCGCAAGTATGCACCACAGATTTAAAGGCGATGATGTGATCTCTTGCTTTGTGTAAATTTAACGTTCCATATCTGGAAAATAAAATTAAAAAAAGAAGAAGAAAAACGAACATTCCTCTTCTACGGTACTGACCCTTTCTTGCTGCTTCCTAAGCTTGGCGTTCTCCTCTCCTAACATGGCGACTTTAAGCTCCAACTCGGTCGTGTAAGCCTGTAAAAGGGTGGAGTAAATAAATAAAACCATTGAAGTTACATAATCATTAAATTCCACTAAAACTGTTTCTCCGGAGAGAAAGATACCTGCTTTCTAGCCCGGGACCGAGCTGCAGATTCTCTGTTCTTGATCATGCGCTCATGCCTCCGATCGCCGCCAGAAACATCGCCGTTTTCGTGAGGCCTTTTTCTGCGAATTGAAGGGGATTTAATGAAGAAGAGCCCAAAGAATCAGAGGGAGAATCGAGAGAAGAAAGGAAACCTAGTTTGCCAGCACTGGCATGACTATGCATTTGATCTCAAAGGGACAGTCGTGCTTTCCAGATATTGAAAATGATCGTACCCATAATTCAAATTCATCATAGTAGCTGGTGATGGCCCTAAAGAGTTCTTCAAGAGATTGTTGCCCCCACCAGATGAGGGTTCCTTAGAGGCAACCCTTGTCGGTGTGTCTTTATTGGAAGATGTAGCCAAGAGGTCTTGAAAAGTCATACCATGAAGAACATGGTCGTTGGTGTTGGCGTTGGCGTTGCTGCCCGTGTAATTACTCGGCTGTTCATGAAGAGAAGCTAGGTTTATATCATTCCAGACTTCTTCCATCGAGTTTCCGATCACTAATTGGTTTGGTATCGGAGAAGGAGACGACAAGGTCGAAGGAGATGAGCATGTGTTGGGGGATTTTGAAGGAGAATCACTGGAGACTTTTTTGGTGTTCATGTTGTTTTTATTAATATTTTGATCTGCTGCCAGCAGTGACAACATGCCTTTGCAAGGAAACACAGATCAGGAGGCCATGCGAGAGGAGATGGGACTAGAGTGACGGGGGATGAAGAGATATTTCTGTTCCTCTTTCTGTTTGATATGGGGCCGTACGAGAGTAGATTGGACTAGGAGGTACTGTAGATGAAGAGATATTTCGGTTTCTCTTTGTATGGCCCCATGTAACGTTACATGGTATGTCCTTAGAATCCTCGAAGTTTTAAATTTCATTTTCTAAAGTCAAAATAAAAATAATAGCAGCAATAGTAATGATAAGGAAATCAATGTAATCCTCTTCCCTTGTTTAGCTCCTGGGCTGTCATATGGAAAACAATTGATGAAATTGAACCAGTGTTTAATTAAAAATCAAGGACTTCCGATATATTTAAATGAGGTTTCAATTGAAATGATCAATTAACTCAATATATCAAAATTTATGTTATGGATTTAAATGAGGTTTCAATTGAAATGATCAATTAACTCAATATATCAAAAAGCATGTTATGGATTTAAATGAGGTTTCAATTGAAATGATCAATTAACTCAATATATCAAAATTTATGTTATGGAAAAAAGCTGACTTGATTTTTCATTTTTCATTACTTTTATTGATTCGTGCTATAAAAATCAGCAAAGATCATGTTTCGTCGACCTTTAAAATTCATAAATAGCCGATTATTATGGACAAAGTTTTATTCCTTGACCAAAATAATAACCTAACTGTTTATGTTGCAGACTTCGCACAAATCTAGACACTGTACCAATTGGGTAGCCAGCCCAAAAATTGAAGAATAGCTTGGATGGATCTATAGAGGCTTGCACTTCCTGGATCACTTCCGATTCGAGAAGGTGGGGGCACCTCCCTTCTTACGAAAGAGACAAAATAAATAAATAAATAATATATAATGACTTCTCAATCACGTAAAAAAGTAATGTTTTGAAAAATATAAAAAACAAAATGCTATGACCGTTTCTTTCTTTCGTTTGTACTAATTTATGATGACCGATGAATTATTAGTTAAATATATTAAAAGGTGTACTAAGTTCTCTCTCGGCGGTTGCGTCCGAGTAAACTCTGAAATAATTATCTTGAGCTTGAAGCCATTACAGGCCCAGATAAGTGGGAGTGCTCAGGGACCTGATCCAAAGAGCGTGGAAACCCATACGCAGCGCATGCATCCAACTGGAAGGACCTCAAATGAGAGCCCCCCATCGCTCGTTCCCTTTCACACACACACACACGCCCTGATTGATACATTACTTGACTCGATTCAAAGGTGAGAACTCACTTCTAATCAGTGCTGTCGTTTCATTCTGTTTCAGATGAGATGAAATGGTTGAAATCTTTTCGTATCAATTAAAAAGTAAAATAAAACAACCATGTTTTTATCTTAGTTAAAATTCCAGATTTTAAGAAAACCCTAACTTCTCTTCCTCAGTGCTCACCTCACAGCCTCAATTCACGAATCACAGCCCCTTCAATCTTCTTCTTCTTCAGTCTTCAAGCCAAAAGAAATCCGTTGTTTTGGACACCAAGCGCCTGTGGTGTTCTGGGCTACGCATCGCTTAGCTTCCTTTTACTTTCACAACCGGAAATGTAGTTGAAAATCGATGTGATGTTCTTCGTTTAGCTTCTTTTTGTGAAACAAGTTCGTGTATTCGTTATACTTGTTTTCATACCCATTATCTTGGTAAAAAGGATAAAAAATGAAAGGCCAGATCTAAATTTTCAAGAAGATAGCTCAAGCATAATCTCTAGCAAGGAAGGGAAACAGACGAGAAGAAGGATACGAAAACACAAAATCGTTGTGGCTTAGATCCAGTAAAATCGTTGTGGCGTAGATTCCTGGTATGTAAATGCGAACAAGAAAAACACTTCTGGGTCTCTGATTTGGAGAAGGAATGCTAGCTCTCTTCTGGTGATCGATCCAGATCTTATACGAGATTGTATGTCAGCTATACAGAATCAAATCCAAAATCCTCGAATCAAATCCAAAATCCTCGAGCCCTCCTTCTCAAACAGCTCTAGGGGCACTATACTGTTTGTAATCTTGCATTCTTTTCCCGAAAATGAATAAGGAAAGGAGATGTAGTTAGGGAAATTTGGAGGAGGTTTCTAAGAAAAGAAAACAACTGTTATAGCGAGGATAATCAAACCAGAGCTGTAAATACCGTTTTGTTCCGTTCGGAACATTCCATGAAAAAAACCGAGACAAAACAACATTGTTTTCATTTCGGTTTTAATTTCAGCCCGTTCCAGAAATACCGTTTAAATATCTGCCGGAACATCTCGGTACCGTTCCGGGTGTGCCGTTTCGGTCTTAAAATCCTCTTTATTTTGATTAACTTGTGTTTGTGTTTCTAATTTTGAGATTATGTTTATTTGACTTTATGTTTATATTGTATAATTTAAAGTTAATTTATCTTAAATTTTAATTATGCTTGTTAAATTAATATTTTAATTTTTTTCACATGTATATATAATTAATTATATATGAACAGTACAACCCCAAAATGACATGTCAGAACAACGACCAGAACAGTATTGACAACCCTTGAATCAAACTGCTAGTAAGGGATTGTTTAATTATTTCTAATAATAATAAAAATTACTTTTATTAATGATATAGAGGGTGTTTGATTGATTTATTTTTTATTTTCGGAATTTTTACTCTCATAATATTTTGAAATTTTATTTAAGTCAAATTAATTTAAGTTAAAGTTGTATTTAATATTGACTATTTAGAGATGTTTGTTTGTTTGACTTTGTATTTGTATTGTATAATTTAAAGTTAATATATCTAGAATTTGAATTATGTTTGTTAGATTAATAGTTTAATTATATATATATATATATATATATATATATATATATATATATATATATATATATATATATATTGTACAACCCCGAAACGGAGCGCCGAAACTCTCTGAAACCAAAATATTATGTTCCAATTGAAAAAAATAAAGCACCAACCGAAACGAGATTGACAAACTTGCTTCTAACATTCAAATCTCTACTGGCAATGCATTTTAAAAATATTAAAAAAAAGTTAAGAAAATTTTATTTTATGTTATTTTTTGTTTTAAGTTTTAAGTTTTTGTTTTGTGTGTTTTTAGATAATCATGATGTGTTGATGTCAAAATTAATTTTTTAAAAATAAATTTTTAATATATTTCCAAATAAAAAACAATTCAAAAATATAAATATATTAGCCACTTGCCCTCCACTTCGCCACAACCAGAGCCATATTTAAAAAAAAAGTAAAAATAATAAGAGTGTGAGATTTTTTCATAATGCTATAAATTTAGACAAAATAATAAATCTAGACATAATTTTTGTGAAGAGCAAGTTTCCAATAAAATATATAAATTTTAAATTGATATGAATTTATTTGTTTAACAAATTTTAACAAAATTATCATTATAATTATTTCTTAAACAATAATAACTATTAAATTATCTCGAAGAATAAAAAAACACTCCAGCAAAAGAGCAAGCAAGAAAACAATTAAAAAAACACAATAATTAAAATTATCATTATCATTGCGTAAACAATGAAAACCATTAAATTATCTCGCAGAATAAAATAAAAAAACCCCAAAATTTCTACAAAAGAACAAATAAAAACAACAAAAAAATTGACAAAACAAAAATAAATATCATTAGCGTAAAGAAAATCATTTGATTAAAATAAAATAAAAATAGTAAAAAAAAACAAAGGAAAATAACAATTTAAAAATGATCGTTCTAATAAATTAAAATTTCAAAACTGAACTGAATAAAAATTAAAACCCCAACAAAGAGAAAATGATAAAAATCAAAAAAACCAAAACTAAGAGTATATATACATAAGCACAAATAAAAAAGAGGGACTGTCCTAGAAGAACCGAAAAAATTAAAGGAATCAAAATTATACCAAAAATTAAAAGAATAGGGGTCGAAATGAAAAATATAATATATGATCAATTTAAATCGGAGGATAAAATTGAAATAAATCAAAACTTCAGGATCGAAAAATTAAAGGAATTAAAAACAAACCAAAAATCAAAAGAATAAGGTTGAAATGAAAAACAACATATATGATCAATTTCAATTGAAGGACAAAATTAAAAAGAAAAAAACTTCTATGAAAGAAATCTGGACAAAGAAAGAAATTAAAAGACCAAGGAGTGAAATAAAACACCCTTAAAGAAAGAGTATATGTATGTATTTTTGGTTGTAGGAGAGAGAAAACAAGTAAAGAAAGAATAGACGCCCAACAGCAAGTCTCTGACCGTCATGAGTCGATATTCGCACCATCATGTAGAAAAAAACATGACTGCACTTCCGACGAGATGACGACCAAGCCTTTTCAACTGTCGCATGAATTAGCACGCGCTGCTTGCATGACATAGACGGAAGAAAACTGGTGGCGTTTTAGACAGACGCGCCAACACTTATTTCATTTTTTTTTTAAATACATACAATTACGTTGTCCAATCCCAACGGCACACGTATCCTTTCAACAAACCATGCAAGTTGATGATGATCAGATCAATGTACTGGGTAATTTATACAGAGCACATCACTTACCTAACAGTGGTCACATCCCTGGTTACCATAGCACTCACCTAACACTAATTTGTAAGCATTAGTAATAGGCAATTGTTAATATAATATTCGTTCAAGTCGACAAACTCCGAATATCTAGTTTTTGCTAAAAATTAGGATCGTATCAGTGTAATAAAACGGTTCAACAAATATAAATATCAAAATCACTTGGTCGGCAAATCACGAGAATCTTCAGAGTAGAATTTATGAACTCAACACGTAATACTTGCGTGGTGGTATCTTTGGCTCTTGCAAAGTAATTTCAGCCACTGCCGGCAGATTTTTTATTTTCGAAAAACTATTTGTCAAAAGAGAAGAACAAAGACATCAAGTGATCGAATAATAAAAAATATTTTCACGGTTTTAGCACTACCTTTCTATTCTGGACTCAAATTCAAAAAAGAAAACTTTAGAATTCATTAGGCATATATTAATTGTACCTGATAGTAAGAAAATAAATTATATTGTAGGACAGTCCTTGAAGTTGAAAAACAAATTCAGAGAAACTTCGTGGCCATTTAAAGCAAATTGATATGACTACCGTGGGTTATTTGAAACTGTAGTTTAAAAATATTTTAAAAAAAGATTATAATTTTTTTTATTTATTATTTTAAATTAAAAAAAATTATATTCTTAAATCATTTTAATATATAAATAAAAAAAATATTTTTTTTAATATATTTCTAAACAAGAAAACAGTTTCTCACATTCAAACTATTGAAAAGTCATTATACCCTCAACAACCAAAAAGCATACCACAGCTAACGATATCACTAAAATATGTGGTCGCCATGCAGTTCTCAGTCATTAAATAGACTGTCCTCCCATAATTGAGAGAGCAACTTCTTCTCGACTGACCTGCTTTTTCTCAGAACAGAGCCTCAAGTCTCAGAACAGAGCCTCGAGTCTCAGCTCATGGCTCAAACAACCCCAAACCACACACAGACTGTTTCTGGCTGGGCAGTCCTCGACTCTTCCGGCAAAGCCGTCCCTCACACTTTTAAAAGAAGGTAATTATTAGCCAGGTTTTATAGATTTTCTTACACTGGATTCGTTTCTCGTGCTATCAAGGAAATTAGCAGTAAACAGCGGGCTTGATTTGTTTAATGAACAGGGAGAATGGTGTCGACGACGTGACTATAGAGATTATGTATTGCGGCATCTGTCATACGGATCTCCACTTTGCAAGGAACGATTGGGGCATTACCATGTACCCAGTTGTCCCCGGGTAAGAAGTCTTCAAAGCCTAGTACTGGTCGTGCAAATGAAATATCCAGAGCTGTGTACATGTGTTTTTCTTGAAAATCTTAATGTTTTCGCCGTGTGACAGGCATGAAATTACTGGGATAATCACGAAGGTGGGGAGCAACGTTAACAAGTTCAGGCTGGGAGACAGGGTTGGAGTGGGGTGCTTGGCAGCCTCGTGTTTGGAGTGTGATTTCTGCAAGAGCTCACGCGAGAATTACTGTGACCAAATACAGCTGACCTACAATGGTATTTTCTGGGATGGCAGCATCACTTATGGTGGCTACTCTAAATTTATGGTTGCAGATCATAGGTATTGAACGGTCTTAATTATCAGTTAATAATCCACTTCAATGTATTGCACTCTTACCTAACATAAACTTGTCATGTTCTTCAAGACTTTCATGTCAGAATATAAAATTGAGGTGGGAAAGTGCTGATTTGCAATATTATTTGTTTATAACAGTCGTTTTCTTGTGCGTGAAACTGTTTTTATTTGGGCTTAACAGTTGTTTTCAGATGTTTAAGTTGTTTTTTTGGAAATATATTAAAATATTATTATTAAAATAATAATATTATTTAAAAAATATATATTTTTAATATCATCACATAAAAAAAATATTAAAAAAATATTATTATTATATTAAAAAAATATTATTATTATATTAAAATATATTAAAATAATATTATTATTATATTAAAATAATATTATTATTTTAAAAAAAATATTTTTAATATCATCACATAAAAATAATCTAAAAAAATAAAGTAAAAATAAAAAAATTAATTTTAACCTCGAATTACCCTCTAATGCTGAAATCTAAATTAAACCCTCAATTAATTTTGAAAAAAGAGAGTATATTCTGGATAGAATTTGTTAAAAAATATGAACGAAAGGATTCAATCGATAATTTCTTACCACTTTGAAGATTCAAATGAAACAGAAATTTGTTTGCGGACTCAATCAACTTATTTGAGGCCTGTCCTTCATTTTTCTATACAAACATTTATGGGAGAACAGGAGAATCTCTTCCATCCATGTAGAAGGCACTTCAAATACATTTTCTTAATTTCCTAAATTTCTACTCGAAGGTATGTGGTGCGGATACCAGAAAACCTGCCAATGGACGCAACAGCGCCTCTACTCTGTGCAGGAATCACCGTATTCAGCCCTTTCAAGGATAGCAACCTAGTCGACTCGCCGGGAAAAAGGGTAGGGGTGGTGGGTCTTGGAGGTCTTGGTCATCTGGCTGTCAAGTTTGGCAAGGCATTTGGTCACCATGTCACCGTGATCAGCACCTCTCCGTTCAAAGAAAAAGAGGCCAGAGAACGCTTGGGAGCTGATGCTTTCATTGTCAGCAGTAATGCCCGAGAACTTCAGGTTCGTTACCCTCTACTTCCAAGAACTATCCACCAACCAAATTATTGTCCCTATATAACTGTTTGTCCACTAGTTAATTATTTTAATATTATTTTTATTTTTTTAATCAGATTATATTTTTAAGGCTGTATAAATTATTTCTGTATACACTAAGTCAATTGTATTATATTGAATCTACCCTTGCAAGATTTAAATTTTTTTTCTACTAGAAACAAAAAAAAACATTAACAATTTCTAAATATTTTTTTTGGCTCGACTCTCTACATGGCGTCATCAATGATATAGTTATAGCTAAACCAGTCAATTGTGTTTGATAATTAGTAGTTTCAGCAATTATATCTTAGGTTCTTAACCTCTATATTGTAAGATTTACTTCCAATTTAGTCCTTTTAACAGTTTCATGTTATTTTTCAGTAAGTTTTGTTTTCTAAAAAGGTAAAAGAGCTTAAGAATAATAAATGAGCAAGGAGGTGTATTTTTTGGATGGCAGGCGGCGAGAAGAACTCTAGATTTTATCGTGGATACAGTGTCAGCCAAGCATTCTCTGGGGCCAATACTAGAATTGCTCACAGTAAACGGGACATTGGCAGTGGTGTGCGCACCAGACCAGCCAATGGAACTGCCAGCCTTTCCTCTGATATTCGGTAAATTAACGTTTCGGAGCTTGGTCGATTCCCATGTAATCAAATTCAAAAAAAAAAAAAATATGGGACAGTAAAACAACTGGTGTTGTTCTCTTGTTTGTGCAGGCAAGAGATCTGTAAAGGGCAGCATGACAGGATCAACGAGCGAGACACAAGAGATGCTGGATGTGTGTAGCAAGCACAACATAACTTGTGACATTGAGCTTGTGAAAACAGACAACATTAATGAAGCTTGGGACCGCCTCGCAAGAAACGATGTTAGGTATCGTTTTGTGATTGACATTGCTGGAAAGTCTTCAAATCTTTGAAGATACAGGCACAAGTGCTCCATTCCTTTTTCTTAATTTCGTGAGCATATTTCCTTTTCTGTTGGTGTGTGTTTTTGTGTGGTGTGGTGTGATGACAAAGAATTTATGATCTGCACAACAAGTCTTGAGTTTGAATCAGGATGTGTACTTTTTGTAAGAGTCCATGACAGCCAGAGCTCACTAAAAAAATTGTGTTTTCATGTATTGCCTTAAATTAACAATTATTGCAAATTTGGGTTGGATCATTCTTCTTCCTTCATGAGAAATGGCGAACTGTCGTTAAACTCCAGGCTTATGAATCATAATGAAGTGACCACACTTTCATTTTATGGCAATAGAACCTGATCAGGGAGGATACAGATTCTTATTGACAAGTACTCCATACCCACGAACCAACTAAAAAACAAATTTCAAAGCTCATTTTCAAGAGATCTTTAATTTAATTATAATCCGCTCTGAAAAGATTCATTCACTAACCCATCCAGCGAGGATGTAATTGTTGATCATTAATATTGTGTGTTTTTCAAATAATTTTTAATTTATTTTTGTCTTTTCCGATGACTCATTAATGTTCTTACTAATAATGCCTTCACCGACAACTCTCTTTTTTTTTTTTTTTGTCTCATTTAAGAGTAAAATAGTTATTAAATTATTCATTAACAAATTGAAATATCTAAAGTATCCTTATCCAGTTAATGTTTTTTTTGTCTGATTCTAAAGATAAAACCCTAGTTTTACTGTTAAAAAACTCGGAATAAACGCAACCCCCAAACAATTAATTAAAGACAACAGGTAAATTATGTATATATAGTTTGATCGTAGCAGATGCATTCCGCTTGACCTGCAGAAAAGCATACCAGCACATTGCATTTACATTTTACAGTGGTTGAAAACAGACCTTTTGGATAAATCTAGGAGAACCATGCTGGAATATTTATCTCTTTCTCCTCGAGAAGCTCAGCATAAGCCTGATCAACACAGCCAAGCTCAGGACCATATTGGTTTGTAAATCAAAAGTGTTTTTTTCTTCTTATCGGCAGAGCTCTAAGTTTTTCTTGTGCTGTTTATATTGATATCACAGAGAGATCTATGATGATGGGCTTTAAGCCCATACAAACCAGCATCTCTTAAAATCGCATTTCAAGCCCAAGCCCATAAAAGAGTGAATTCTTGACCGGATACATTTGAAATTAATGGATTTGTTAGATAGATGAAAACTAAGTCCTCTATCCATGCTACGTTGCAGCAGGGTTTCCAGATGATTTCTAAAGCAAGAAAAATAAAAGAAACTATAGCGTTATACATGTGTTTTTATGTATCATATTTTTTTTTTATTAATGTGAAACATATGTTATTTATGCTTTGTAAAATATATATATTTTTTAAAATATTTAATTCGATATTAAAACGGGAAGTTATTCTTACAAACAAAAGCAACAAACGATAGATATAGATAAATGAATTGTTGTTTAATATCATATAGTTTTTTAATAATAAAAAATCAATATTCAAGTTTTTTAATTTTTTTTAAACCCACATAAACTTCAATGAATTAAATTTCAACCTCTAAAACAATCTCTAATCACTCCAAAAACAAACATCAAATGAATAAGAAAATAAACAAACTAAAATCTACCATTTCCAACATAAATATGGAGAGAGATCATCTTTATTTTTTTATATATATAATAAAATAAGGTATAGTAGGTCATAATATAACAAAGTATAAAGCTCTGAAGGTAACATCGGATTCCCTATCTACTACATGCCCGGTATCATTTTTATTGAACTTATCATGAGAAAGACAAAACTATTTATAAAAAAAACTTTTGTGGTGGCTAAAATGTGGCAATTAACACATTTCCATACTACCCCTTAAAATGTTATCTTTACATGCATGGGGATATAGATTATAGCATAAGAGCAATCTATTACAATTAATCAAATCTTTGGCCAATAATCCCCACCCACATTAGGAGTAATATGGAATCTTTAGCTTCCTTGCATAAAATTCAGTGTTATATATATATATATATATATATATATATATATATATATATATATATATATATATATATATATTATTTTTCTTCTCATTCATAGAAAATATCAGTCATATTATCTGTCATTTCTCTTATCTTTTCCCCATTTAATTTGCTTATGATTGCTGGGGGTACAGTGAGTAGTTGATCTCGATCAATAGTTGTCTGAGTCTGCATACCAAAGTTATAAACTCAACAGTTATAATTTTTTATAGGTAAGGAGGTGCGCTCCGCTTCTTCATTTTTGAGCTCAAGTAACACCCAGTAAGTTTTATTAAATCTCTTTTAATGTATAGGATTGACGTGGGAATTCACTCGTAAGACCACATAAACTCTTGTCTCGATTGACGTATAAAATAGTTTGAAAATATCTATTATCATAAGAAAAAATACTAAAAAAACTATTTGCTGACTTCTAACTCTCACTATCATGCACGATGAATAATTAATGGAAGGCTCCCAAACTCTAGATAAATCCCAGTTCATAAGCTACCCTTGTTGGGAGAAATTGCATAGTTAGTTGGAAACAGCAAGTATGTGGCCACCTGTTAGTTATATCACATGTTAAAGATAGCTAGCTCAAATCCTAATCTTTCCGGTGGCAAGATGCCTTGGAGTGGAAGCAAGAATGTCTTCAAGTTTAATGGAAAATGCTCGCTCCGAAAGCAATCATATCGCGGGCTACTGTAGTCGGTCTCGGTGGGTAAATTTCGGCCGGGCTTTATACATTGTGAGGGGTTAAGATACAAGTTTGCAAACGTCTTTTTGCCTACGAAACGTGAATAATAGGGAGAGAACAATCAGCTGCCTAAATTACTTTCGCAGTACTAGTTAAGCAGATGAGTATGCCGACTGCTCGATCATCAAGCTTATCCTATCTTCCTTTTGTTCCCTCCTTTTTTAATCCTGAATTGATGGATTAAACTTGAGTATAAATGGTATGTGAAGTAATTGCTGAGAAAGTTTTTTTTATACCCTTTTCATTTATTACATGGAGGGCTTGTATAAATCCTGCAAATCGAAATTATTAACACAATTTAGGAAAATTAATCCCGTGAATTTCTCGAAGAACGCATGACAGGAACAATTAGGGAATGAAGTTCTTCTTTTCATTAATCCCATGAAAAAATGTTAGGCCACTATATGCATGCAAGTTTTTTATTCCAACTTATATGACATGATTAATAATAAAATCTATTGTGGACTAAATGGCATTTAAAAAGTGGAAATATTTTTATTCCAACTTCCTTTTCATTTTGTTATTTTAAATCAAAATGAAAACTTATTAAACCTTATTTTTTATTCAAGATTTGGGTAATGAATTGTTGTGTTCAATCCAAAACTATATTTATTTCAAGATATTTAAGAAAATTAAAATGATTTTATTTTATTTTATTATTAAAAAACAAGTTTTAACTCGGTTGACCAAATAAAAAATACAATTGCTGAATCAATTAAATTTTATGAAGCCAATTCTAATTTAATTTAATTTAAAATTTTATCTACCACCTTAACCTACCAAGTTAGTTGATAAAACAGGTCGGAACAACTAGGATACAAATATCACTATAAACCCATATAAATGCTTTTATTTTTGTAAAAAAAATGGAGACTGAGTTCATGTCCTTGGCTGGAATGGCTCAACAACATAGAAAAACAATAAAAGAATATCGGTGGCCATTACTTAAAGATACATTGATTGTAGACTAAATTAAGCAGTAAAGATTCAATCATCTTAGATATTTGATGATATACTTACAGGATCGATGTTAGCATGCACGACATCAGATTTCTCCACACTACAGATGAACGACCGATGTTTTTTATTCATTTTTCAAATCAATACCCTGGATGGTTGCTGGAAATTACGATTTTTAAGAAAAAGAAGGAAATTAAGTGAAAGGAAAATTCTATATTTTCTAGAAATATATATTTTCCCCTAAGAAGTTTCGAGACAAATAATTATGACCTCGTCAATCCTAGCAACCCCTTTTCTTAATTACATCATCATCCTGAAAATTTCAATTCCTCTCGCACAGTACGCAACGTCCATATTCAAAACAACGGTTATTCTGAGAATTTGTACGCGGCGGAGCACTTCATCTTCCTGAAGATTTTTATTAATTATTTTAGTAAGACGTTCTGAAGTTTATTGATAGACATCCAATTATATTAAGATAATCCGACGATATTGATCCATATTTATTTTTATTTTTATTTAAAAAAAAAGGAACAATTGAGGCATATTTGTCTTGAGGTTCAGACGCTTTATCTGTTTTTGGTTTCGTTGCTTGTTGTTTTGTTTGATTAACCTTGTGTCTTAATTTAATGATTCATCAATTTAGACCGGACACGAGTTAAGTTTAAGAATAAACTAATGAAAATAATATAAATGACCTGATGGAAACCTTTTTTTTTAAAAAAAATAAATTCTAATTATATCGTCTCATCTCACCTGATCTTGCTACAAGGCATTACACGTAAGGTAAACACGGCGTGTGAGGGATGTTATCGTGTGACAAAAGCTAAATAACGAAACGAGGCGGTCCTCGTTACTTCCAACTGGATTTTCTTTATCCCTCATTTTCTAAAACCAAATTGCTGCCTATATACACACACACACACCCCTAAATTCTTTAGTCGGAATCTCAATCTATTTTAAGAAACCATAAAAAAGAAAAGGAAAGAATTTCATCAACATGACAAATCTTTTGTTGGATAAGATAGGATCTATCTTTTCAAGGGCAGGTGTGTTCAACATCACCATGTCTTTCTCAAGCTTATTTCCATCCAAACCCCATGCGTATTTTGAAAAAATCTTTATTCCATGTTTGTTTCTAGAAATCGTTGCTTCATAAGTTTTGTAGTTTTGATCCTGTTAATACTAGTATTATTATTATTATTATTATACCTTTTGATTCATGTTTGTTGTTTTCTGGTTTCAGGTGGATCTCCAAAGGGGCGTAGTAACAGCTTAAGCAACAAGCTGAACGTTAATGAAGAGTACAAGGAAGCTTTCAGGACGAAGTCTTATGTAGAAATGTGGAGCAAGGTTCAAGACCAGCTTAGAAGAACGAGCATTGATGGAGTTGACAAAGTCGCCTCAACATCTAGCTCATCTCTTCCTTTCTATCTCCATCTCTCTGACTATCTATTAGAGCCACACCAGCAAGAGACCCTCCGAGAGATGATGGGAAGCTTAAAGTTTCATCGCCTTTTGGTTGATTACTTCGAGGCCACCTCAAAAGCATGCCATATTTGTGATTTGCTTATGCAGTGCAACCAGCAAACACGAGGTAATTATAAGAGAATTAGAAGGGTGATCAAGTTAAGCAAAAGGGTGCAAGATTCTGCAGATTGTTCAGATGATAAGATTCGGGGCGCTATGTTTAGAGAGCTGGCTGCATATGCTTCGCTTGAAAATCCGTTATCGATGTTCTTTAGCACTGTAAAATTCCATGATTTTCATGATGACAACGAGGTGTTTCTCCGTGGATTGACTTCAGAAAAGAGAAGGGTTGTGAGGAAAGCGAAGTTCAGAAGGATTTTTGTAAGGGTTGGAGGAGGATGTCTTGTGATATCACACACTGCACTTCTAATTGCCTTGCTTGTAGCTGCAATTCATAGCATGGTTGGCATCGTGGCTGCACCGGGACTAATGGGTTGGTCGCTGTATGTATTCAGAAAGCAAATCAAGTTCGTTCGTCGAGGGTCTGAGACAGTCTTGCTCGAAAAAAGACTTGGCGCACAGTTAGATCTGGCTGCCAAAGGAATTTACATATTAATCAATGATTTCAATACCATGAGCAGGCTGACTAGGAGCTTATTTGACGAGGTCGAACATCAGAAAGCTCTTGCCGGTATGTGTGTTAGGAGCAACAAACCTGAACTATTGAAAGAGGTCGTGAAAGAATTTCACATTCAGGACTCATGCTACTTGGAGCGGCTAGAAGAGCTTGAGCGACACATCTACTTGTGTTTTCATACCATGAATAGATTCAGAAGGCTTGTTATGGAAGAGATAATGGTCGAATCCAACTGCAGTACAGCTGATGATCATCAGCGAGAAATCCTATGATGACGAGGACGATACTAGGACAGAGACGCTGGCAGCAGGCGACCTTTGGTGTTACAAATACAATACAGGATCCACATGGAAACTGCTTGGAGCGCAGGTTGGCTCACCTCGACTTTTGTTTTCAAATAACGTCAAAACAAGGCACGTCCAATGCCAATTGTAAACCCTGTACTCATTAAATTCAATCTCTATGGATAACCCAACTTCCAGCATGTCATACTGACGCCGGATGAGATCTACCATTAATCTTTATTCCCTCTTACATATTACTGACTGCTAACATGTCCGTGCATATATTTTACTTTCTTTCGTTGTCAGAAACTACTTTGCAAATTTAGCATTGGCCGTTTCTCGTCAGATATGCTTGAAGTATATATTTTGATATAATAAATTAAGAGAAATCATCAGTAATTGTAGAAACATGTTCTATTGCAAAAAAAAAAAAAAACTGTTTTCTTGGCATCCCAGGCATTACCCAGTAGGTAGCATAAGCTCAGTCACGCATCATTCTGCTACTTGTGTAAGCTGGACCTCAATGTCCAGTATGACGAGGAATTTCAAGGTAAAATTCAACTCACCGATTCCTATCCGTATTAGCAAAAGAAGCACAGTCCAGTTTACTGTTCCGCTTTATATTAATTGTGGAGGAACAAAATGGACTGATAATTTAACAAGATACAGTATGGGGGGAGTATTACAATTCGTCAAAGTAACTGATGCCCGGAGGAATTCCACATGAAGCTCGGTAATTCTTGTAATTCACCAAAGCCATAAGACTTACGTAAGCATCCCTGATAGCTCAGCTCCCTTCTCTCAGTTTCTTGTATTCTTCAAGGCCAAACAATGAAGCTTTGACCTTCAGCCAATCTGCTGGCTTTGGCATGATAATGGCAATGTACCCTTCCCTGTCTGCCTGCAATTGGGTCAGGAAAGCATCTGATAAATTTAGATGCTGATACAATTATGTCTACCTAGGTATTTTCCTACATTTCGACACAAAATATGTAAGACTACAATCAGCACCACACCATCATGTCGATTTCCAGTACATTGGGCTTTATTTTAGCAAAAGTTACTATTAACTAAAAAATGGCAAATCTTGAAAGAGCACACGATAGTATTCTGAAGAAAGTAAGAGAGAATATTAATTGATCACTAATTCAATAATGAGGTTCCTATCTAGAAAGATACTTGCATCTGAGATACGGTATGCATGGAAAAGTAAAACTTACCGAAGAGTTGAGCAATTCTGGGTGTTTGATTAGCCTGTCATTCACTTCCAACAGAGAGCCTTTAACACAACATCTGTCAAAAATCATCAGCAAAATTCAACTCCAATATTAAAATGAATTAGGAGGGGGGGAAGGGAGTGTGGACCTGGGAAAAAAAGTAGTACCTGACAATATAAGAATCATTCTGGGTGCAAACTTTACACAGAGCAGTGTTGGTCTCAAAGTGCTGTGCATTCTGCAAAAAAAAGTTCTCTGTTGTAAGTAAGACTTTGCCAAACAAGTATTTAAGAAGATGAATCAACTCCTGATCCTAACCACATCGTTACAAAACAGAAATCCAACTAGTCTCCAGAAATCATTTCCCTCTGAAGCAGTCACATTACCTCTCAATGCACTCGGTTCAGATTTCCAGTTCTGCTACGTAAAACTAGCAGTTTGCACTTCCAATGATACGAAACCCATGAAACCAATGTGCACAAAAAGAACAGTGCTGCTAAAAGAAGCGGAAACTAACTGATTTTTTGATTTGATCGTCTTATTGTCTCAGTGAATGACTCTATAACCAGATTAGATGGTGGACTTCCACCCTTCATCACTAAGCATCAAACGTCCAGAAAACCTCAACAAATAATAATAATAATATTCTTAATACTTGCAACCATGTTAGATATTTAAATTCCATTATCCCACCAATTTAAAAGCCAGCAAGAGGCCTTTTAAGAAAACAACCAAGCTCCCAGTAATGGGTTTTCAAAAGGTCTACTCTAACCAATGTCTTCATACAATTCGCTAAATTCTTAGGAAAGATGCTTAATTTTTATACAATAAAAGAGCTACAGCCATAAAACAACGGACCTTCTTTCGCTTTCCGGTGACCTTAATGCCACTACGATCAGATTTGCCAACATTGAAATCAACAGCCGTGATCCCTCCTTCATCCTTAAAAGCCACATGGGTCGGAGCCAAACCAATCACACACAACCTTTTTTCAATCCCGAAAACAAAACACAATTAATTCAACAATCAATCAAAACCCAAAATTTTAAAACAAGTGTTAAAATACTACCCATTGGCATGCCTATAAACGTACTGGTCGTGTCCTGGCTTCACAAAATCTGATCCAAACCCCACAAATCAAGCAAAGCATTAGCTTTCTTAAGCATCGTTAATTAAACAATATATAATATAAGTGTAGAGTTGATCAACCTGGAGCGAAATAGGAGACGAAGTTGGTCTGAACTGAAGAGGGAGGAGTGATAGGAAGATCACGAATGTCAGGTAAAAGCAGCTCATGCAACTTTTCCTCTTCATCACCTTCTACTTCTTCCTTTAGTTCTTGGTCTAGGTTTTGAGTTGGGTTGTTTCGTGCTGATGATTTCTCAAGATTGTTTGCTTCATTATTCATTGGAATCTCTAGAGAGGGAAGACAAGAGAGTCGACTTAGGCAGCTCGTAGGTTACTCGAACAGTCCTTGTCTGTCTCCGATGACTGTTTCGGCTGTACAATCTATCTCCTCGGCAATTTTGGAAAGTTAACTAACCTGACCTCAGGAATGGTTCCGGCCTTCCCGGTCTGCCAAATGGGCCTATTTTATGGCCGTAGGTTTCGAGTTACTGTTGATATGGGCCCACAATGAAGAGAGCCTTATGGACGGCCTGCTATTATTTTGAGATTAACTTTAAAGTTTGGATTAAAAGACCTAATATATTAAAAAACAAAATGAATTGAATAAACAAAACCAATTTATAAACAGAATTGTATTTATAATTTTAATAAATAAATCCAATTTAATTCATATATTTTTTTAATTAAACCAGACTAAATATTTATCTCACAATAATTTGCTTGAAATGGTTTGATAATATCAATAATTATCCAAGATAGAGCTATGAAATTAAATTATCATTTTTTTATAATAAATGTTATTGGGATTGTGACTATTTTATTATCTGTTAGTGAGGTGATGGGCATGTAGAATTTGAAAAATCTTTGTCGTATGCATGCATGGATAGAGGAAAGGGAAAACACGGGAGAGAGAAAAAGAACTCCTTTCATAAAAATATCGACCGAACAGAGAGGCAAGCTCGCAAACAACAGCTTTCGAATTATTTGATCCCTTAAAAAGAACGAAACCACGCGCAAATTGGAATAGAAATTACAAAACAAATTTTTGATGGATTGCAGTCTCACTCGCACTCCCATGAATCCACTTCATCTGACCACTTTACAGTCTAGCCTGATCTCCTGTCCGCCACTGATGCTACTCATCTTGATCATGGACTTGACAAAAGCTTTTTCAAACATCTCCTGGGAGCTAGCAAATTTAGAGACCAAATTCATAGATTTTCTGGTAGAGAGTAGAGCTTGATCTGAAGTGAAAAGACTCTTTCCCTGGAGTAGCAACTTGTAGTAAACATTGTCAAATGTGGTTGCTGAAGAATCCATTGTAGCACCTGCATTTTTTACCTTGTTGTGCGCAGGACAGACGCTCCTTAGACTGTTTCCAAAAGATGGGTTCAGAGTTGGATCCACGTCGAGAGTCGCATTGAAGCTGTGGATTCTGTTCTGGAATGACGAACAATGAGCGAACCCAAGAGTGTGACCTCCTACACGCACACATGTTTTCGATGATCAGCTGCAGGATTTTGTAATGGATCGAATGTTTTCAAGATGGGCCATCGAATATGTTACCTGAGAGAGCTACTAGATCCTCCAAAGAAAGACCTCTTTGGGAGAAGCTCTGCTTTAATTGGGAGATGTTAAAGGTGGGAGGTGGCAATTGCCTGGTTTCACTTGCCTTCGAAATTCTTCCATCTTTTCTTCCTTTCGGCACATCCCAAGTGGGACCTCCAGACTAAGACAGACATACACAAATAAGATGCAAGCAGGCGTATTATATGAGAAATCGATAATCTAAGCCAAGGTTGAAGGTTTTGAGTTAATAGATAATTGAAATATCACAGCCGCCATTATCATCACTGTCATTAAGTTTTTGTATTGTTGGAGGAGATAATTACCAAAGCTACTGCATCTCTTGCGGCTAGAGCCAAAATATCAGCACAAGAAACCACGCCAGGGCACAAAGCTTCTACTGCTTTCTTTGCATTATCAATAACATAAAATGCATGCAATGAAATGTTCGGAGGCCCATCTTTCTCAGCTTGGTTCGTACCCTTGGATGCCAGGAGCACAGAAGCATCGCAGCCCTTCAATAAAAAAAAAAAAAAACGAAATCAAGTAATCAACCATTATTGTTTTCAAGAACTGAAGTACGTAGATGTAAATAATGCGTGTATGAACTAGTAATTACTCTAATGAAGCAATCATGAAAGTGCATCCGAAGTAGTGCAGCAGGAACAGTATTGTCATTCATCGTTGCCTTCTTGACAGCCTCAGTAACAGCAGACTCAAGCTTAGGGCAGGTCTGGTCGTAGTAGTTTAAGCTCAGGGCACTGACAGGGGAAGCCATTTGGGAAATGACCAGAAGAGCAAATACAAGAACCGCCACTGCCTCCATTGTTTCAAAAACTTTGAATCGAGCTCCTTATTCTCGATCTCTGTTATCTATGAAACTCGACTGGAAGAGATAGGTATTTATAGTGGAGACTGAAGAGACAAGAGTTGCATCAGGGTTGTTAGCGAGGGATATGGTTGGTAGCATATTTGGTGATCAAGAACCTGATTAGTGGAGTGGTTTTGAAGCTTGCATAAAAATAACACAACCCAAGTCACATTTTTGTTGTTTGTTTCATCTTTTAAAAAGAAAGTTGGTCCTAAGCTGGAGGCTTGCATCTTGACTTTCATTATAAAATTTATCGGACAGCATCTCAAGCCATGTTACATTTGATCATCAATCAATAATATTCTTGCTGTTAAGGTAGTGTTGAAGCATCCTTAATTACGAGAAAACCACCCTGTTCACCAGCCTTAACCAGCTATTCCTCGGTTGATTTAACTGGGTTTGAGCCTATTGTTACTCTTCACGTGTGGCTACAATTCATGGCCAATTCTTGCACTTGATCAAGATATAAAAGAGACGAAGATGGTGAAACAGAGAGGACATGTTTTTCTTATACATTTATTTTGAAATAACAGAAATCCATTTAAGAATTATTTTACAGAGAAACTTATTTTAAATCAATGTGCTTTTAAACCAACTGTTTTTTTTTTTCGCCATTTCTGGACACTACCTAAATGCAAATTAAATTTACTAGCTCTGTCTGTTATCCAAAAAAAGAATGGCCTCATACTGGACGAACAGTAGAAACCATGGGAGCATGTAGGTGGCGGCTAGATTACCTGCTTCCAACTAGATATCTTCAAGCAAGATTATAAATAATGTATACCGGAGTAGAAGAAGCTAACCCTACGAGAGATTTAAAAGAATATGATTGGAGGAAGAGGTTGAGCAATTAAAGGCATGCATCCTTCCATAATTTAAGCTTCGACGTCCACCTTTTCATGGAGGTTTCTATATATTCCATGAGTCGGAATCAACATCCAGATTATTTTTTCGAATATATGTTTTATTAACGACCTTAGACGTTGAAATCATCAATAGGTTCAATCACTCTCAGATTGTACAGCAGGAAACGCAGGCTAGCTGGAGGAATTTAAAAATTAAACCTTTTTAATTGCTGTTTTTAATTAATTTATTTTTTTCTATTTTGATGTCTTTAAAAACCATAGCTGCAAAACACGGATCTACCTCGTTATTTAGTATTTGTTTGTAAATGTAGTTGATGTTTTTTAAAGTTTTTTTAAATAAATTAAAATGATATTTTTTTTTTATTTTTTAATATCTGCACATGAAAATATTTAAAATTATTAAAAAAATATATTTAAAATAAAATAAAAGTTTCATTTTAAAAAAAAAAAACCCGCCGTGACAGAACATAGTTGACTCTGGCTTGGAGTTATCTGAATTGAAAAAAATAAAAGGAAAAATCTTTGTCGGTGTAGTAAAAAACCCTGAAAGGATTTGTCGAGCCAGCTCGAATCAAACAAAACCTAACCTTTAATTTATCAAAAAATTGAGGGTAGTTGGTCTTGTCACAAATCAATTCGTAGTCAGATTTTGTTTTAAACTAGAATCAATGCAATAATAACAACTATGTTTTAAACTAGAATCAATGCAATTATTAAATGTTCCAACAGGATAAGGATGAATAAGATTTTACCTTCAATACTCAAAGGGAGCTGCTAGAATCATAATATGGTGTCAGCTAGGTTTTGGTGATTCAGTCAAGGGTCAAGTATTTATAAGTTTGAGTGTCCTGACCCTTTGTTAGAGTGAAATATTATTAACTAAACAATTAAAAAGTATTTATATGCTCATCCACTTATATTTTATTGTTCACATTTTTGTTTGTTTTTCAATTTAATCCTTCAAGTTTTTTTTTTTGCACAAATATATTCTTTTTGGGCCAAAATCAAGTACAATTTAATGCAATTTCTTGACCAAGAATAAAATTGAAAAGATAGAATACCAAAATATAAAGGGTGTCATAGATTGATGATGGTTTCAAAGTTTGCACAAAATATTTACTTTAGTACTTTAACTTTATAGCCTATATATATCTGGTCCTTTAATATTTTTCAATTAAATTTTAGTGTAAAAAATCATTTTTGTTATTTTTTAGTTTCTAAATGAGAGGGAGAGAGAGATAGAAGATGTTGGAATTAAACATGGATAGAGAAAATCAATAAAATCATCAATTTTGGCCACCAACATAGTCGATCTTGGTGTCGAAGGATTTCATTTGGTGACCAGAGTTTTATTTATGTGTTTTTTAACCTTGAAATAACCTAAGAATAAAATCTAATCCCGGAAAGAATTTTAATTTCAGGTTGATTTTGAGTTTTTGATTTTTTTAGTTTTTTAAGGCTATTTGAGTTAGTAAAGATATCTAGGCTACTTTTTAGGTGTTTTGGATAAAAAATAACATGTAATTTATATTTTTTTGGCCATCTTAGTGGCAAGAGTTTAGAAGATCCTAAACGACATGTCGTGTGAGATTTTTTTTCAGTCATTCATTCTAGTTATATTTACAAATAGAAAGGACTTGTATACGGGCTATTTTTATATAAATTCAAGTTAAATCCAATATGGTCAACTAACAAGGTTTTATTCATTTTTATTTATTTATTTAAAACAATGTCATTTGAATGTTTCTCTAAATTCTTTTTGTTCAAATAACAATGTTTTATTTTTAAAAACAAAGCAACAAGATATGCCTAATTTGAACCATTAACTTGAAGATTAACATGGCTAGCCAAAGCCTTTGGCGAGTCATCTATACTTACTGAAGTTGGGATATAATGACTTAAAATGGAAAGCCTTGGGCCAATATTGACTTCTAACTCTGAAGCTTGTGATAGGTTATGTGGATCTTTTATTTGTGATTTTTTATGTATATAATCTTAGATAAGACCCCTTTCAAGAGAACATATTATTAAATGATGGAAAAGAAAAAAGTCAACTTGGTTAGGAGGAAGTTTGTCATGGTGTTAGCGGTTGAGAACTAAGGAGTGCAAAGACCCGATAAGTAGTAGGAGTTAGTTGGGCCTCCAAACACTCTGCAGTCCACATCTGTATTGTGATTTCCAGCTTGCCTATAACCCTGTGTTTATTAGGATACAAGTTTTTGAGTTCGTCCCCAGACTATAACTATCCTATCAATAGATCTCCAACCTAGATTATTTTTTTGTCAATTGGGTCACTAATGTATTCATTAATTCTCCATTATATCCTTCCGCTAACAAATTTTGTTGGCAAACACTAAAATACAAGGACGAGAAATATAACCTCTGAACATATATCCTGTGGCTTCTGGTTTGTGAAACATTCCTGCAGGGCTATTCCATGTCGAGCAAAAGCGAGAAACAGTCATCAAATCTATTGGTAGATCGATGCTTCTATCTCATAGAATCATGTTACAAGCATATGAATTGGAAAAAGGAAAAGAAAATCTTTTAATTTACAAGCTTAAGATAACCAAAATAAAGATATTATTTATATGATGAAGCTGCAAATTGATTGCGCTTCTTATTAAGCTGCAACTGTATACTAAATACAAAAAATTTAACGACCCTGCAAATCCCTGATCACCAAATGTTCTGTGTCAAGCTTGATTCTTCCTTGGATTGGAAAGCACAGCAGCTCAGGAGCAGCTAGGCTTGAGCTCATGGGTTCTCCTCCTCGCCCTCCCTCTTCAAGGAGCAATCCAGAGCCGGAACAATACTGTCCCGGCCAACATCAAGAAACAGAAAAAATTGCGGCGGGCTGCTCTGGTAAAACGACAAGCACGCCTCAGCCAATTTAGAGGCTGAACTCTAAAGCTGCTGATGATTAGTTTAGAACTGTGCCAAGCTTGTGAAAGTCTGGCCAAACCCCCAATTTGCAGGAGCAATGTCTGTGAAGAATCGAGTCTGTCCATCGGTAGTTGTGATCTTAAAGGACAAAGATTGGCCATTGAGATAAGCATTAGATTGCCAATTAGCCCCCCAGTTTCTTGACATTGCCAGCCAGCCTGTATTTGAGCCTTTGATTGACACGGATTGAATGGATCCAGCTCCAGCCACGTTGGTAATCAAGACTAGCTCAAAGTAGTTTCTTCCATTGATAGTGAATCTGACTCCACCATGCTTCTTGCAAGGAACCCTGCAGCGTTAAACCCCGTAGAATATTATAAGAAAAGAAAATCGAAAAACATATGAGAAAGTACAGTCGGTGGGTCTGATCAGTACTACACATACCTTTGGAACAGAACAGGCACGATCCCTCCTCTATAAATACCAATCTTTTCCCAAGCAGGCTGGGCCATATCGAAATGCTGGAGGGGAGGGTTGCACCAGCCTCCATTGTTGTTCGGGAGAGCAAAATTTGGGGGGCAGAAATTTGTTGCTGTGATGGTCACAGACTTTCCTTTAATACACCATCTGGAATCTGTTTGAAAATCACACATGATTCTGTAACATTCTCCGCATGAAGCTCCATTGTTGAATAAAGCAGTGCTTAAAGCAGCCGTCCTAGTCCCATAACCAGTAGAATACAGGTTTCCATATCCACAAGCTCCTCCTGCAGAAATGAATTTTTATTAGTTGCTGTGAACCCTAAAACCATGAAGACAAATAAAAAGATATACGAGGTTCAGTTACATTACATACCCATAGTTCCTGAGGCGTCGCTTCCTCCATAAAATGTAGCGTGACCTTTCACCCATCCTGATGGGGCAAACGCATCAGCACTGATAGCAAAATAGTAGCAGAATTGCAGCAAGATTGCAAATGCAAGAAGCATTTTCCCCATTTCTTGAAAAGATAAATACTTCTGAGAAAATGATAAGAGGATGGAGAGTGAGGATAGCTGATGGCTAGTGTATTTACATTTGCAAAGACAAGAACCGCTTCAATAAATAAGGTACCAGAGGCATGGTTCCTTGACGCAGACATCACATGTGACTTCTGAAAAACTTGTAAGATTTATTGCATTTGAAGTATCTCTGGATGGAAGACTGCAGAATTCTGAACCTCATTCAATTATTCCCACGTTCTCATACTCTCTCATCGCGTGTCCACATGCACTCCCCAACATAAAAGCCGTGAAAAAATCAAAACCCACAAGACAAATTGTTTCTTTTAATCGGTAAGTTGTTGGTATTTGACAGCATTATTGGTTTTAGATCATATCACACTGCCTCACATGATAATATGATGCGATGGCATTAATCATGTCTCTTGTGCACATGACTCGTATTTTTATTTTATTTTTACATTGGACGGTGTATATCTTTATCCTGTTTAGATCTGTTCATACAAGGTTTAGGCTCAAGTAATTCATCTTGGTTTTTACTGTTTATCAAAATTAAAGCACCCAACTCCATGGAGGGAGGGACGTGGTGACTATACTACTATTTTAATTGCTCAAGTTTACTTTGATCATGTTAGAGAATAATATAAATCATATTATGGGGTCTCATTTACAAGCTTAAGCTATTAGGTGAGATGGTTCCTTAACATGGTATCAGAGCCTTGTTGACCCAGCGGTCACGAGTTCGAATCTCACCACCCCCATTCTATTTGATAAAAACTAAGCACAAGGTGATGTGGGTCTGTGCAAGTTTCAAGCCCAAAAAGCTTTCACTTGAGGGGGTGTGTTAGAGAATAATATAAATCATATTATGGGGCCTCATTTACAAGCTTAAATTTTTAGGTGAGATGGTTCTTTAACAGTTCAGAAGGGCCTGATTGTTCTGTGAAATGATTTTGGAGAAATTACTTTAACAAATTGAACAATTGAATTCATGGGATTTATTAGCAGAATCCACTGATTAAATATATGAATGTTTTCGCGAAATGATCCTGGAAAATTATTAGCACTGCTGTATACTCCACCCTGTCCCATCTGCCACTCCACTGACCTTGCCCATGTGATGATTCTACAGTCAAAGCAAAGCCAGGATTAAATTTGGCTGTTTAATCGATGATTTTGATCGGCAATGAGTGATTGTGGGATTAAGAAGACGTATGAAGGAAAATAATTGGGATTCGGTAATCATACAAGTAGCAACAACATGAAGTTGAATCAATCAACAAGCACATTTCCATGTTGATATGATTATAAAAAGTCAAAAAACAGAACATGGACTCATGAGTGCATTAGGAGTTTCCTTCCTGTGGGGCAAAAATGATAGGCATCATATCGTCCACATGAGATTAGCTGATCAGACGGGAGAGATTCCTGTTTCTTCGAATAAAAGTATTGATTTACGAGTATATTTCTATGTAGATATATTATTTTATTGTGTTTTAAAAATGTTTTTAAAAAACTTTTTTAAAAAATTATTCTTTATTTTAAATTAACAATTTTTTATGTTTTTATATTATTTTGATATGCTGATGTCAAAAATGATTTTTAGAAAATAAAAAAAAATATTTTGATACAATTCTAAATGAAAAATATTTTAAAAAATAACTTCAATCATACTCTCAAACAAATCCATGTTAGAATTTGGAATCTCTTATTATTCGTTATCCCTAGCCCCTTGATATGATGAAATACTTGGAAACAAAGATATTACTAAAATACCTTGGTCTTTTTGGACTTATCTACCATGCCCAGTACTTTAATGTGGAGTCAAACGACATGTCACACCTAGTTATAAACTAGCTCTCTTGTTGAGCAACACTTCAAAGCTTTGCCGAGGTTTTCTAAACTTGTATATTGGTATTAAATCTTGCTTCTAACTTGGAACATGAGTCATTAAAACTTTTAATGAAGTTCCAAGTTTTTATACCAAGCACGCGTAGATCCTTTAAAAGTTGTAGGAAGTATTTTGTATATTGAGTCACGATCTTGGATGATCAATTTCAAAATCTACCACATATATTTTGTATATGCTCCATTAGGTTGGTCAATTTACTATAGTTATTCAAACTTATTTTCATAGAAATATAGTTTTTAGGAAGTCGAATGTTCAATATATGTTTGGACAAAGAAGAGACTCTTTATTAATAGAGGTTATAAACATACCCCTGAATACTCTCATTGATAAACTATCTCTTAGTCCTTTGTTAGTTGGGCTCTTGAAAGCCGGGAGAGTTTGACTTGAATCAACAATTACAATGATTGATGTCTATCCTATAGTAACTGGAAGGGGTATATTTGATGTATTTGCTATATGTATTGGTGTGGTGATAGCATGGGTGATCCCTTGAAAAAACTCAATGAATGTCATTCTAGCTAGTCTTCTCGGGGTAGTGTAATTGTCTACAAACTCCTGGTGCAATTAGTGGTCATGGTGCTAAGGTATTGTATGTTATTGAGAGTGTAAGGACTTGTTGGCATGATAAGGTTTGATTTTTCCCTCAAGTTATCAACATGGTCTGGGTAAGGAATTGCACCTAACTAGTGAGTTGTTAAAGTTTTTGTTTGTTAATAGTGTTTGAGGTAATAAGTAGATATGTCACTTGTCTAAGCCTAGTTGGGCTTTGGTAATGTGCCATAAAATGACTTGAAAATGTCAAAAGCAAGTGTTAAGAAAAAACCTACGACTTTTTGATCATATCCTTATAGATAATGACAATAATAAAGTCCTAAAAATCTAAACAACCTAGAAAAAAAGCTTTAAGATTTGATACTTAGTTAATCAATTGGTTTTACCAATCTCATTTATTCTTCCTAACCTAGGTGATTGATAGCTTATTCTTAGAGCTTAGTAGGCCAATATGATTTGTTGTTAGTATCTTCAAAAATCTTCTTTGGGGGAGGTAAGAACTTTTTGATGCTTAGATAAATATCTTTTAAAAAGAAAAATAAAATAATATTTTAAAAAAAAAATCTTCTGTAAATATATATATGCAAAAAAAATAAAGATTGTGAACACTTGTTTTAAAGGTCTCATGGTATATTTATAGTCTAAAGGTCTTGTCATTCTATAAAAAAAAATAGTTGAAAAGTTCTTTACTTTCAACAACATTAATGAAAAACAAATATCTCTTACATCTTATTAATAAAATAGTAGGTATAATAGATCTCTTAAGAAATATTGTATACACCTATTAGTATAAGGAAATCATTATATTAACATGAATAATTATTTTTAATGAAGAGATATGATGATTTATCATGTGTTTAATTTTTATTTTGTCAATGATGATTGCTGAGGATTAGATATGAAACCTTTGAATTTGATAAATTCAAGATCTTTGTATCTTTCATATCTGTCAAACCATGTTTTTCTGAATTTGGTGACTATCATATTCAAGTTCATCAAATTCATGTTTGCTTGAACTTGACTATGAGTTATAATTACATTAAACTTTTCATGTTACTCAAACATATATATTTAAAAAGAAAATAAAAGTTTTAACAAAAAAAAAAAAAACCAACTCATTACCGATAAAAATGTCGGTTCATCGATAACGTTATCAAGAAAAACTCTCTTACCCACGAATCTCAGCAATATCATCTACGGCCTCATAGATAAACGAGTAATAGAAGTACAGCCTATACGCACAGTTTCAAGCTCTGCACTGTTTAGGCCCACCAGTCCAGCAATCCAAAGAACAAACTTTAGCCTGGGAAGAACGGATCGAACAGCACATTTACCTTAATAAAAGAAAGTTAATCCCCGGAAATACATCACCCGAATCTAATATAATTAGAACCTCGTTGTATCTTTCCTGATCAATATCAGCACGAGAAAGGAACAGTAAAACTCGATCTCTCGCGAAAATTCTATCTTGCATGAAGATTTTGCAGAATCATAGTCCTCATCTTCCTACAAACAATACCAACAACAATTTATTTAATAACTAAGAGAGAGAGAAATCATCCATAAGTTCATATCAATTTAAAGGGGAAAAAACTGCACAATCACGTATCATTTCTCCTTATTTATCAACATTTAGAATCCTTGGCAGCCAAACATAACGTTGTTAATAATTACATTTTCTTTTGACTAATTTTGAAGGTCTACCTCAACTGTAAGAAAGGCAGAAGTCGATCATGCAGCAAAGAAATCTTCGAAAGAGCAAAATTTAGAAATTCTTGAATTAAAGCTTCTTCTGTCAGATTCTTCCTCAAATGATTCGACAGATCTTGCTGTTCGGAAAACATCAGGGCTATGCGCAATATATGATACTATAACTATCAAGCCTGCAAAAGAGAATTGGATGAGGAAACACAAAGCAGATCGATCATAGATTAAAAAACGCAAGTTCGATTAATCGATGTGAATATGAGAGTAGTAGCTATCTTCGAAGCGGAGTTGCTGCTTATCTCTTAAATCTTGAGACATTGCCGCTGAAATCTGTATGAGAAATAGAAAATTTGTGAGGAAATCGTGGATCTCGGGTTTTATCTTGGTGTGGGAAATGTAATGAGTTAGTACTGCAAATCTTACCTTGCTGCGGAGCTGGAGAGAGCTAGCTCTAGAGCGGTTGGAGTTAGTTATGGTGCTTTGAGATTTGGAGCAAGCTCTTTGTCCCTTTAAAAAAAAAAAAAAAAATTGTTTTGTTATTCTGTTATCTGGCCACAATAATAAATTAAAATAAAAATATAATGTAATAGTTAAATAAATAGCATAAATTACTGAAAATAAAATAGATGAGATAAAAAAAAATGACAAACTGCTCTGCTAATTTCGAAAATTCATAGAGGTTACAGTTTCAATTCTATACCGATTCAATGGACCCGGTTTAAAAAGAATACCACATATAACTACAAGTCTCCCCCTTGGTCAACTGGGGCTAAACTCAAGTCATGAGACGTAGATTAGCTAGCGAATTAACAAGTCAATCCAAGAAATAATTTTAAAAAAAAATAATGAAAAGATTTTGTTTCAGAGGGTTTTTGTTAATAGATAAAAATGATATTGTTTTGTTTTGTTAAAAAAAATAGAAATTTAAACCTAGCTTGAGCCAAGCTTAAAGCTAGTGAGTTATTGATTAATTTCTCAAGTCGGATTGAATTTTATAAAAAAATTAGAATTTTGTAAGTGAGATTGGAAATTTTGACTTGAAATGAAGGATATTTTAGAAATAAAAACAATTAAACTGTCATGAAAAACAGTTGAAGGACTAAGTTATAAGCATTGGCAAGAATATAGGGACTCGATATTGCGTTTCTTAAACCTAAAGAATTAGCTAATTATCTCGCCAAAAAAAAAGGATCAAAATATAATCTACCATCCTAGACAGAGGCAATTACAGAAATGGATACTGGATGAAAAACTAGCTACAGGAGCAAGGTAGTCAAAATCGCGAGCCAACTCGCAAAATCGTACGATTTTGCGAGTTGGCTCCGAAAACCTGGTTGAACTGGTAGAAAAACCAAACCCGGTCAAACTCGGTCAAACTCGTAGAAAAATCGTTCAAAATCGTAGAAAAATCGTAGAATAATAATAATAAAAATAATAATAATTAGCATAAAAAATAATTTTAAAAAAATCCTATTAATTTAAGATAATAAATAACATTAATTAATTTCAAATACAACAACCATAAAAAAAAATATACAATTACTTGAAAAACATAAAATAAATAGTTTAAATTTCAAATCTCAAATACTGTGGGTCTTTTAATTATATTTAAATTCATTTTTTAAATTTAAATATAATTAAAAATAATAATTTTTGTACGGACATTTTACGATCTTTCTACAATTTTACGATCCGATCTTACGATCCGATTTTTCTGAGCCCTTTCAGATCCGTGTCAAAATCTCGATTTTAACTGCCTTGTACAGGAGCATCAACCTAGATTATTTTTATCCACCAACGCAAAGTAATTGTTGTTATGATCTAAAAGCCAAAGGAACAGCACATGTATAAGAAGCTGGAATTTGTGAATGAAGTCATAGAAAAAGATGCCGGTAAGCTACAGTTCGTCCGAGATAACCCATCCCCAGGTGCATAGCACATCTATAATGGGGACGGTAATATCAAAGAAAATCAGTGATTCCACCATGGAAATACAAGTAATTTCCATGTGTTGCTGAAACAAGTTTATTTTCCTAGTAAAGAGTATTGAAAGTGGGAGTTAAAGGCCACAAAATGAGAAACATGAAGCATCATTACTTAAAATACTTATCCCTCACCTCTTCTAATAGTTAAAGTACTTCTCCATACAATACCTGGCTTGCCGATCTCCTTTTCTCGTGCGTATCATTGTCTGATGGGAAGTGCGAAGCCCGGACAGTCTCATTGTACAGGTTAAGATAGAAAGCAATCCTAGAGCTGAAGGCAGCCTGTGGCTCGGCTGTAGCGTAAATGTCTCGAGTCTCCTTCGATATCAGCCACCCATTTGCATGATCAATCTTAGCGTTAATTGCACCATCGTGAATGGCTTTTGCTACAATATTTTCGAAGTCTGGAAGTAGGTTTCTGGAATGCAATTTCAATCTATCAGCTACTTCTGCAAGTGAGATGCGGGAATAGGAGATGCTGATGTTGCACAGTCCAGTCCTGATGACACTATGTTGCAGTCGAACAATCACATTTTTTGTTCTGTCTGATATGAAAGTGCCAGAAAACATTTCTGTGACATTACAGAACAGCTCCAGGTCACCAATTCTCAGAGCCTGACAAATTAACCAGACAGTCTTAATTATGCAGAGAAATCGATAGAAAAGAGCAAGCTCGTGTATTATCAGGCCTAAAGATCCAAACCATTGGCCATGTCAACTAGAGCACTTGAAGAAAAGTCACTCACATTTGTAAGCTCGAAGTATGGCCTCAAAGCCCTTTTCATTCCAGTCTGCATAAAAATTGTCTTCTCAGGTATTTCTCCCAATAGTAAACGAGCCAGGACAGCCCACTTGCTACATTGAATTCGAAAGCCACGAGCTGCAACAGGAGCTCTCAAAACAGCTTGCTGGAAACTTTCTTTTGCATCAGTATACGCCAGTCGAATTGTCTGAATCTTTCCCGTATAAAACAAGTATCGGAGAGTCTACAGAGAGCATGTATTAATTCAGGAATAAATTGGATACACAACATCTTCTTTTTGTTGTAAAATGCTTGCTACCAGCAAAAAGGCCTTGTATTTCCCCTGCTAAATTTAGGCTCAGAACAGCTAAAAACACAAACAGATTCCCTTTTCTCCTATTTTCTTCAACAAGCGGTTCACACGAAGAGACCAGAAGCAAAATCCATACCTGCTTGTTTGAGCGTGTTAGAATTCTAGCCTGTTCATACAGGTTGTAATGCAAGTAATTACGAAGCAGCAGATTGAGAAGTGTTTCCTAGATCATTGTCATTGTATCATTTATGAAACTCTTGAATTCCAAACAAAAGCAACCTCCAGGTCGACTAGTAACAAACCTGTCCCAGCTCATCATGGTTCAAAGCGGCTACGCTATACCACTCAAGGAGGTTCCTGAAAATGAAAGTAAAGCACTAGAGTTAAAAAACAATGTGATCATATTTCAGAACAAAGTAAGTCTCCTTTTACCTTTCGCCTCCATCTTACCAAGATGTCAATGCACCTTTCGAAAGAGCATGTACAAAATTACAGGTTCAAATTATATTAAATAATATTTATATAGCCTTATTTATTAAGGATAGAATAGTACTTTTAGTTTAATTTATATATACTTTATTTGTTTTTAGATTAAGACTTAGCACTCTTAATATACAGACCACTCAGAATTCTAGCCTCCTTTTTTGTGTTTGATCTTAATTATTTTAACAAATATATATCTGTTACAGGTTTGGAGATAGACATGGTAACATCAAGATAAAGATCTTCTTACCGACGAATTTCAGCAAGATCACCTGAGGCCTCATAGCTATACGTGTAATAGAAATACAGCCTAGCTGCTAGAACACTAACAAAGTCAAGCTCTGCCATGTTTAGGCTCATCGCTCGAGCAATGCCATTCAAGGAACAAACTTTAGCCTGAGAGGAACAGATCACACACCACATTTACCATACATACAAGAAAGTAAACCCAGAAATACATCACCCGAATCTAATATGACCTCATAATATCTTTTCTGATCAATCAGAAATATCAGCACCAGAAAGTAACAGTAAAACTCAAGCTCTAGCGAAAATTCTTTGGTGCAAACAGACATTGCAGAATCGGCTTCCTCATCCTCCTACAAGCAAGAGGGAAAGAAATCAATTACATCAATCTACAGGGGAGAAAAATTGCTTAATCACATATCATTTCTCCTAATTTACTAACTTCATATGTATCAATGGCAACACTTAGAATCCCTAGCAGCCAAACATAACAAAATTAAATCATTAAAAAAAAAATCATATATTCAGTTACCGAATCTTGAAAGTTCACCTCAATAATTAGAAATGAAGATAGTCGAGCATTCAGCTCAGAGTTCTTCGAAAGAACAAGATTCAGAAGATATTGAATTAAAGTATCTTCTGTCAGGTTCTTCCTCAAGCGATTCGTGAGTCGAACAGCACGAGCTGTTCGGAGAACATCCGAGCTAAACTCAATATGAGATACTATTTTTATCAAGCCTACAAAAAAAAAAAGAATTGGAAAAGGAAAACACAAAGCAGATCGATCATAGCTTAAAGAAAACGTAAAAATTGAACAAAATAAATAAAAATTCTATGTGAATATGAGATATACGAACTTTCATAAGTGAAAATGAAAGTTGGCGTGTAAGATGAAGCGGTGGAGTTGCTGTTTGTCTCTGAATCTTGAGACATAAATGCTGCTGAAATCTGTATGATAAATGGAAAATTTGAGAGGAAATGGTGGATTTAGGTATTTTGGCAAGGGAAATGTAGTTAGTCAGTGCCTGCAAATCATAGCTAGTGGTGGAGCTGGAGATAGCGAGCTCTATAACGGTTAGAGTTCGTTTTGGTGCTTGGGATTTGGCATCAGTTTCACGCTTCTTTTCACCCAAGTTACTCACGCTCTGTTAGTTTTTTTAGTTTTAGCTCTGTTTTTCTGTTATTTTGGTGGGCCCGTTAGTAAATTTATTCTGGCACAATAATAAATTATAGTGAAAATATAATATAATACAATAAATGAGATAAATTAATGGAAATAATTAGAGTAATTTCATGCCAGTTATTAAGATATTAAACTTTTAGAAATAATTACAAATAAAAAAATCTGATATCTGCAATTCTTGCTTGATACAATGGCCAGGCATCATCTAGAGTTATTAGATTCACATCGAGGTCGGTCCGACCCCAGATTCGGGTCAACCTGCAAGTCAACAAGTCAACGTGGGATATAATTTGAAAAACCTCATTTCAGGGGGGGCGTTTTGGGTGATTCAAAGTAAAACCTGGTTTAGGTCAAGCTCCGGGTGAGCAGATCCCTAAAATTGACCCGTTAAGGTGGCTAGATTTTATAAATATGATAAGAAAGTAGACTGAGCAACTGTTAAAACAGCTACAGAAACATCAAGCTAGATTTTAATCCACGAATTAGAAACAGGAATCGGTCCACAACGACACCGGCCATGAAAGTGAAAGTAGTCTTGGTAAAACACGGTGGTCATCGACGGTCTGTCCGAGATAACACATCCCCAGGTACATACATATATATATTATCTAAAATGGGGATTGGAGCATTCGATCATACCAGGTATTCCACCATGGAAATACAGAGTGCTATCCATGTGATACTGAAACAAACATGTTTGTTTAGGAATAGGAAGTGTAGAAAGAGGAGAATGAAGGCCAGAAACATGAGGCATCGGAGTCTTTTTCTAAAAATACGTCTCATCCTCGTCCATGTATTCTCTTGCTAGTTCTTCACAAAGTACTTGGCTTTCTATCCAGTACTCATCGGAGTCTTTGTCTTCTGGTGTCTTTGGCGGGAACCGCAGGGCCTTGACTGCCTCGTTGTGCAAGTTAAGACAGGAAGCAATCCTAGAGCTGAAGACAGCGAGTGGCTTGGCTGTAGAGTAGATGTCTCCAGTGTCCTTTGATACCAGCCACCCATTTGCATGATCTAAAATAGCGTGGATTGCACCGTCACGGATGGCCTTCGCCGCGATGCTTTCGACATCTTCAACAGGGTTTGCAGAGTCCAGCTTCAATTTTTCAGCAACATCAGCAAGTGAGATCCGGGAATAGGACATGCTGATTCTGCGTAGTCCAGTCCTGATGACATTATGTCGCAGTCGCGCAATCAGATTGTAGGTTTTGTCTGAACTGAAAAATGGAAAAAAATCTTCTGCAACATTCCTAAATAGCTCCAGGTCACCAGTTCGTACAGCCTGAAGGATTTATCAGAGTTGTAGCTGTTCAGAGAAATCCATAGAAATGAGCATGCCTATGCATGCTCTGCATATTTGTCTGGCCTAAAGACTCGCACAATCGGCCATATCAACTACAGAAATTCAAAGAAAAGTCACTCACATTTGTAAGCATGAAGTATGGCATCAAATCCCTCTCCATTACACTCTGCGTGAAGATTGTCCTCTCAGGTATTTCTCCCAGTAGTAAATGAACAAGGACGGCCCATTTTTTACATAGAACTCGAAAACCATGAGCTGCAACAGGAGCTTTCCGAGCAGCATGAAGGAGACTCTCTCTAGCATCGTTGTACTTCAACTGTATTGTCTGAATCTTTCCAAGATAAAACAGGTATCGACAAACCTAGAAAGAGCGTTCTTTAATCCAGAAATAAGTTGAAAAAGCAGATTTAACATTTTTGTGGTAATTAGGTGCCACCCGGCTAAAGAAATGCTATGCATTTCCCCATTTAGATTTTGATATAGGCCAGTTAAAAACACAAATAAGTTCCTTCCCTGCCCCCTTTGTTTTTTTTTTATTTATTTAATGTCCAATAGAAATATCAAGAAGAGAGCAGAAACAAAATCCATACCTGCTGAATTGTGTGTGATTGAAATCGTGGTGCCTTTGACCTCAATTTCTCTGCCTGGTCATAGAAGTTGTAATGTAGGTAATTACGGAGCAACAGATTGAGAAGTGTTTCCTGCTTCATTGTCATTGTATCGCATATGAGAAACTGAATTTGCAAGTAAACAACATCCAGGTTGACTGGCGACAAACCTGACCCAGGTCATCATGGTGCAAAGTCGAAAAGGTAAGGAGGTGAAGGAGGTTCCTGAAAATAAAGTTCAGTAGTATTAAAGTTACTTAGAAACAGTAATCTGATCATATAATACTGCCCACCAATCACCTGATGTCATATGTTCCAGACACCTAATTATAGATATTAAAACCACGTCTAGGTAAAGATAAAGTTTTGCTTACCAGCGAATTTCAGCAAGTTCATCTAAGATCTCATGGACATATGAGTAATAAAAGTACACCCTAGATGCTAGAACACCAGCAGTTGCACAAGCACCTCTGCTTAGGTTCTTCACTCGAGCAACGGCAGCCGAGGAGAAAGCTTTAGCCTGAAAATAATATTATTTGCACACGGAACATATACCATACAATTACAAACACTGTGATTCCACTCCTAAATAGACAGAAAGAGACATTAGAAGAAAAAACAATAGCATAACCTCACTGTATCTATTCTGATCAATCAGAAATAGCAGCATAAGGAAGTAACAGTAAATCTCAAGCTCTCGCGAAATGCGTTTTGCTGGAGCAGATGTTGCAGAATCAGCTTCCATTTCAAGATCATATCCCTATACCCGTATGGATAACAGCATTAATAACCAGCCAGTTTCAAGAAGACAAAATGTACATCGTCCCTCGATCGTCCCTCGAGATTTTGCTCTTAAAAAACTTCAAAAAAGCGCCATAAAATAATCCTAAACGTAATTAAATCACTAAGAAAAATGATATTTTAAAGTTACCTGATGATAAAGTAATGCAGATAGTCGGTTATGCAGCTCAGAGCGTGGAGAAAGGGCAAAATCCAGAAATGCAGAGAGCAAATTTGGCTCTGCCAGCTTCTTCTTCAGGCTATTTGTAAGGCGAACAGCACGAGCTATGTGACGAACCTCCTTCTTGCACGAACCAGTCTCGATAAGCGATGCTATATCCATCAAGCCTACCAAATAAAAACAAAATGGGAAAATAAAACAGAGAACGGATCGTAGTTTAAAAAACGTAATGTGCAATGGAAGTGAAAGCTGAGAATCGATGTGGTTACATTTGAGGGAGTATTCAGCAGGCGAGGTGATGGAATTACAAGGAGTGGGGGTGCTGGGAGTGCTTTTTATCTGGGCTTCGGTAGACATTTCTGCTGAGACCTGTATCAGAAGTGAAAATATGTGAGGAAATGATGAAGTTAGGGTTTTGTTTTGATGAGCGAAATGTAGAAAGCTACTACCTGCAAATCTTAGCTAGCAGTGTAGCTGGAGAAGATCTGCTACGGTTGGGAGCTCTTTTTTCATATGCTTCGGATTTGGCATCAGAGTCACTCACGTTTCTTTTCACCCAAGCTTTCTTTTTTCTTTTTTTTTGGGGTAGATTTCTATTTTTTCAGTGGATGGATGGGTTCTTTTGTTCAGGTTATGAAAAGGTTAGAGTGGCGATGCATATACATGGATCAGTTTTTTTATATTTTTCATATGGTTTTTATTGTCCAATTATTATTGTTCTTGTTGTTATTAGTATTATTAAATGATAATATTATATATGTTATAATATCAAAATTATATTGGATTTAAAAAATATTAGTGTTCCATACATACATACATGCATACATACAACGTACACACACACACACATATATACATACATACATACATACATATATGTATCTGTGTGTGTGTGTGTGTGTGTGTGTGTGTGTCTAAAAATAAAAAATACTAATCTATTTAGGTTGATTCTGATTAGAGATCAGATTAAATTATTTAATGAATTCTCAAAATTCGATATCAGAGCCAAAATGACAATCCAAATCTGAAGCAGTGAAACTACAAGTTTTTTTTTCTATTTTGGTAATAATGGGGGAAATACGCCCACAAGCAGTGAAACTAGAAGTTTGATACGTTGACTGAACATGAATACAAGCAGCCGAACTTTCTGGAGTGGGATGCAGACTAGCACAGGAGGTTCCCCCCGCCAAATGTTGGGGATGAACCGTGCCCAGTAGTGACGGTTGTTTGAGGGAGATTATTTTTTAAATATTTTTTATTTAGAAATACATTAAAATAATATTATTTTATTTTTTAAAAATTATTTTTAATATTAGCATATAAAAATAATCTAAAATCACAAAAAACAATTTAAAAAAAATCAATTTATTTTAAAAACACCATTACAGAGTTGTTCTCTTGCTACAAAGAGTACTCTGTTAGCGAGTCTTTCTTGATTATCTTGTCAACATTTAAAAGTCTCACCAGCCCCACGCCGAGGCTTCTGCTAAAGAATAAACCACCATCAAAAGAGTGCGATGGGAACATTCAACTCCGTTGGTGAGGACAAAGTCTCCACGAAGATAACTATTTAAAGCATGCATCAATTCATAGTATTATTGGGAAAACAAGATAGAGATGGAAAAATAAAAGAATGCACTGCTAGGTAAAGATTAAAATGGTTACAAAAGTTCAAGCACAACAACAACAGTCACAATATAAAAAAAAAAAAAAAAAGGGTAGCCCCAGAGGCAATGGTTCAAACTAAAAGGATTAGTCTATGGAATGTCCTAAAGTTAACACTACTGCTGCTTCAATACAATACAAAAAAAACTAATGGAAAGGAGGAATAGAAAGATACTAAACATAATATCGGAGAAGGCATTACACATCAGTGTCTGCTCTCGACTTCTAAGGAAGCCAAAAGGAGCATCTTACGCAGCTGCAGGGATTGGCCCATTAGATCTAAATCCACGGCCCCTTCCGCGATTTCCCCTCCCTCGGCCACGGCCTACAATCAATATGCAATAAATTAATGCATCACAACTGACAAAAAGCATTTTTTAATGGTGTTGGAATGAATTGACAGAGTGACTCCAGAGATAAACCTAGATACAAACATCTGGGGATTTCACTAAAATGATTGCTCAATTATCAACTGTTGTTCTTCTTACATGTAGCATGGCACTTCTAAGAGTCGAGAAAATGTGTTCTTATGTATCATGTTTTATATAAGCCATGTGATGTTCATGCAATCCAAAGCTTTCCTTGTGATCATGTTTCAAGAAAGTTGATATTTTTCAAGGAAACTTTATGCTTAGAGTACAATTGGAAGGCTGTCCCAGTAATCAGTAAAAGGTTAAGTAGAGGGGATCCTGGCAAAACACCTAAAAAATCAACCTAGGATTTTTTTTTAATATGATATGAACTCAAGGATAGCCGTAAAGATCATGAATGCAAAATAAAAATGGAGGAAAAAATACCACGGCCATGTGGAGGCGCTTCATAATTATAACCATCACGGCCTTGTGGAGGTCCTTCATGATTATAACCAGCGCGGCCTTGTGGAGGTCCTTCATGATTATACCCACCGCGGCCTTGTGGAGGTCCTTCGTGATTATAGCCACCGCGGCCTTGTGGAGGTCCTTCGTGATTATAACCACCACGGCCTTGTGGAGGTCCTTCATGATAATAACCATCGCGGCCTTGTGGAGGTGCATCATTATTATAACCGCCATCTTGCTGGGTATCAGAATGAGGTCCATTAAACCCTCCCCTTCCACGGCCACGGAAACCACGTCCTCTGCCTCGACCCCTGCCCCTAGGATAGCCCCGATTGCGATCCCAACCCCCATCCATATGCTCAGCAGACACAAACCCATTCCCTGCAAAATCATGTCATGCAGTCTTGCAACTCAACGACCACAATATAAGAACCTGGTATCTCACCAGCTCAGGTGTCAAAACTAAGAAAATTCTTGAGAATATTAAAAAAATCACCTAACATCCTAACATAGCTGAACCATCCACCCATACAAGTATAAATAAAACACGGCAAATAAACCAAGTGAACAAACATCTAGCACACTCAATCACTCAGACAATTTTCTGGCAATAAACATATATGAACAGATATCTCAAATGAAAAAATGAGGATAAAGAAGCATGCAGTCAAAACCCATCTAGACATACATACCTCTACCCCTTGCCCTTCCTCTGCCACCACGTCCCCTACCACGGCCACGTGGTGAACCGTCTGCAGCACCAAAAAAAGGGACTGAGCAGATGCAAATAACATCAATCTAAAAAAGTATACAGAAGATAAGTACTTACCTCCTTCATATTCAAACTCTGTGAATACCTTCACCTGCTCAGCAGGTAGTGGAGGCTGGTACCTGAAGGGCGTTGCGATTCATAAGTGATTACATGTTATTTTATTTACAAATATGGGTTCATATGGTTACAAGTACTACAGGCACGCACAAACTCACCCAGCAGATGATGTATTCAGCTCCATCTTGGAAAGGGTGATTGTAATCATTGAAACATGCCTTGTGGTTTCCAATCTGCAATAACAAAAACAAATCTTCATCACCACAGCTACAGTGACAAAAGCCGCATAAAGTGTACAAATTTGTAAAAAGAAAAATCAGCGATTCAGAATTCTCTTCATACTGTACTTACGGAAGGAGGCCTTCTTCAAGCGGTTCCCAAGTATCTGTTATGTCCGTGGATCCAATTGATGTGATTTGATGGAGACCAACAATTCTTCTCTGCGTTACAACAAGAAAAAATAGAATCACTACACACAATCAAATACAAATTGCTAAAGTCACGAAATAACCAGTTATTCGGCAAACACCTTGATTAACTCCACTATAGTCACTGTTTTGTTGATGGCTCTCCCCATCGCCTTGAACACAATTTCATTCGAGCCTTTTTCCTACGAGTAAACACAAAAATTAACAAAAAAAAGAAGGTAAATGACGAGCTCGTCATCAGTAAAAAAAATTAATCCACCTAACTTGACCACTAGATGCCCGCGGACAAACAAAGGTAGCACATATTATTGACCAACAGAATCATCAAGCTCCGGAACTTATACAAATTCAATTTTTTAGCCTTGAATTAATTGAAAACACAAAAACATACCGTCCAGATCCGGCTTTCGTAAAATATAAACCCGAAAAAATAAAAATAGTGATAGATAAGAGAAGTACTTGAAGCAGAGTCATGGCATAAGAGATATAGCTACGCATCCTTCCTTGACTAGTAATTCGAATCTCATTCTCATCAATTGTTTTATCCGCTCTAGGCTTCTCCACTCTCTGGTACCGATCCATCCTTCTACACCGCCGCCGAAACAAAAAGAGAAAAAATCAATTTAGATGGTTTTTGTAGGGAAAAATCGGAGCTAGGGTTTGTTAAGTTGGATCTGAGACTTACCTTGTAAAATAAAAATAGAGACAAGCTTGCTCGGCCAAGAAAGAGCCCTCTTCTACGGCTTCGTTTCTCCTTTTACGCCCTAAACCGCATGCTGAGGCTTATCGTGCTTTATATACACCACTCTTTTCTTCTCCGGTTCAAACCGGTGTTTGTACTCGGGTAGGAATTAGGGTTTATCGTTGATTACTTGATTTTGTTGAGTGCCACGTTTTAAATGTTATCAATTTAGCTCCTCACGTATTGCTTTATCGTCAAATAAGTACTTATCTTTTGATTTATGGCTCTTTCCCCAAACTCAATCAAACAATACCACCGCTCCATAAATATAAATCCAATTTTAATGAAAATTAAAAGATTATTTACCTTAAAATGTGCTAAATGCTTCTATACAAAGCTTCTACACAAGACCTGATTGACATAGAAGGACAGTTTTCTCACCAAATTAATGAAAAATAAATAGTGTGATATTCTTTGTAATCTTTCATATAGTTTGTTTTGTATTTGAAATTGCATTTATATACAATTTTAAAAATAATATTTTTTTCAATTTTTTATAGTAATTGTTATATGCATAAATAAATAAATAAATAAATAAAAACTTTACTTTAATATATTTATAGCTAAAAATATCATGAACATTGATTAAAAAAGATAGATGTATTTTTACATTTAATACTTTCCTCTTTTGTCAATTTAGTATTTAAGATTATCTTATATAGTGTATTAGTTTTTTTGTATTTGTCGATGAAAAGTAATTATTAGTTGTTTTTCATGAAATGGTGGTTTTCAAGGTTTTTTTTTTTTTGGGGTTTTTTCAAATGTTGTTAGAACTACAATACCTAGCGGGCACTTCATCTAGTACTGGCTGGCTCTATGATCAGCACTGTACGTGGTCGTCTAGGCCCATCCGAAATCGGAATTTCATATATGCAGGGAGACAAGGCCAGGCTGAGTAGTAAAGGCTTGTGACTCAAGTTTCATGTCAAATCCCGTCGGCCGAATTTTATAATATATAGAGAGCAACGATGGCCATAACCAGGAGATCATTCAGCTCCTAACGATGACAAGAACTTGGTCCAAATTTAATAAATTTCCTAACCGAACTGCACCAATTGGTCAAATTAGTTTGATTGTTTCAATTTTTTTAATTACTAATGAATTATTTTTTTTATTTTCGGAAGTAATTTGGTGTGCATATGTATAATTTACTCGATGACTTGCCTTTGATTTCTCACTTTGCCTTGTAAGAGATCATTTCAACACATGTATAATTATTTTCATTTTCACTTTACCTTTTTTCAAGAAATTTCAAGTCAGAGTCTTTTTACTGACTTGAAAAATAGGTTAGATTCCGAGGAAGATAAATGTTCCGAACTCTTAAATCTACCCCTGGAGCTAAGATTTTTTGAGGAGGAATGGTAATTTTACCTTCCAAAAATAAATCATTATACTTAAACATTATTAATTGGGTGGTGTTATTGTCTAACAAAAAAATATATAAATGGAATGGGAATAAAACAACCCTGTTTATTTTATTTTATTTATTTATTTATATATATATATATACACACACACACACACACACATACACCACAATACAATTTCATATGGGATTCTTCCGGTTCCTAAACTAATTCACTGTTCTTCCGTATTTTGCTAATAAAGATTCAAACCAATCTTAAATTAGTCTTCTTTGTTGCATCATTATAATTTATTAATTTAATTCATTTTTAACCACAATGCAATTTCACAGAGAATTTCTCGACTTTTAAATTAATACACTCTTATTTTATAATTGTTTAGTAAAAAATCCTGCCTGAGATAGGTACAATAATTGCAAGTTTGCAGTCGAGAAAAAACAACAGCTCTTATTATTTAAACTCTGTTTCCCCATTAACTAATGCTCTAAAAAGCTGGGGGAAATATTGTTTACCACGTCATTGTTTATTATAAGACAAATCACCGTGGATTGTCATGATAATCATTTTATTTTTATTTTTTTTTACTTACAAACCTCAATTGATGCCCAGTTAAAACAAATTTATTAAAATATTTAAATATTTAAATTAAAATAAAACTTACATAAACAGTTAATGTTTTTCTCTCTCTAAAATATTGAAAAACACACACTTAATCCTCAACTTTTCACATTATAAGATCTCGGTCCCTATCAATTTATAAAGTTCAACTCCAGTCCCAGAATTTTATTTTTTTTATCCATGATTCCATATAGAGGATGATTGAATTCCAGTGATTAAAAGATAAAATCTAGGTAGAGAATGATAACGACCACTTAAAATAAGTGATTTTAGCATCAATGAATTCCTTTTGATGTGTGAAGTTTATACAATGTGTTATTTTCACTTAAATTTGCATGAAATTATGAATTTGAACACGAAATTAATTTTAGTTTCAGGTTTATTGTGAATTTTAGAAATAATTTATGGGTTGACACAGGATATATGAGCATGTTGTATATGATTTTAAAAGTATATACTGGTTTTTACAGGTTGAAATATAATCCAAAATTTCTTTTTCTTGGTTTAAAACAGATCAGCCTGATTTCTTGGTGATCGAATTTGGGTAATAGAGACGACGTGTGAGTTTTTTTCAAACCAGGAAGGGGAAAATAACACTGTAAGCCCCTTTGGCAAATTTTAAAGAATAAAGTTACAGCTCATCTGGTTAGATTCTAGGTTTACTTTTAGAACTCATCGGTTCGAGTTTTATATATTTTAAGGTTATTAGAAACTTACATGGTCATTAATTTTAAAACCTGTATAATTAGTTAAGGTACACGCAAACTGACATGAACACTCACATTATAAAAAAAATTAAAAATTAAAGTATAAATCAATTCAATGCATAGGGGCTGCTTTACACCTGCGCGCCTGGGGCTTTTTTCAAGAGGGGCATGATTTTTGGCCTTTCTAGTCCGAGAAATTGAACTTTTTTTTAATTAGAATTGCATTTTTTTTATCTTTTCTCGTGTTTTCCCCTTTAATTTTATCATTTTAATATTTGATTGATTATTAAGTAGATAATATAAGTTATTTCAATTTGTTTTTTTTTCCAACCACTTTATTATCTTGTTGATTCTTAATTTTGTAGTAGTCTATTTTAAATTAGAAACTCTATATAAAAAATTATTAAATTCAATTATGTCCTTAACCTAAATCAGATATTTGGCTGGTTAACTTACTTTTACCAAGAAACACACTTGATAATTTTTTTTGTTACGCGAATAATTCTCAATGTATTTAGTTAAATATATACATGAACTTTACAAATTAATACACACACACACATACATATAAAGAAAAAGAAAATACGCGACCTCAAAAGCTAAAAGATACACAACACTTCAACACCAAGTCCAATCGAGGATTCCATGGTTTTGAATAAAACAATGAGTCCATGAATGCAATCCCGTGGACCAGATTTGACAGATGAACAAAATGTGCACTCAAGAATCTGAACCATCCAATGGTCCACGAGGCCATCATTCTAGTAGACACCACGGGGTCTTTATCAAATCTGAATGTATAATTTTATCCGTGATAATAAAAGTTGATATGCATTAAAAAAATCAACCACGATCAATAATTATTGAAATGTTTTAGGGACTCCCAAACTAAAAATGAAAAATTAAATTATCAATCTTAATATCTGGTTTCTTAGACTAAATAGAAAAACATAAAAACAATATGAAATAAAATATTTTTCTTAACTATATAGAAATCAGTCATAATTAAAAAAATATTTTTTTCTTCTAAAACTCTCTTTCATCAATCTTCCCAATTTCGAGGGAATTTATTCTCTCATGCTTTGATTTACACGTGTCAAATTAAAAATTTCCAATCATCCTTTCCATAAAAAATATCTCCTAACAATGAAAACAATCTTAGTTAGAAAAAAAAAATATATGAAAATTCATTTCACAACTTTATTTGATGCAGAACAACATTAAATTTGACTTTATTAATTACAAAATCATCTTCCTGCTTCATCAGAAATTACATTTAATTTGATTCCTTTCTTATTGACATTATAAACCAAGAATTTCACATATAGATATACTTCTTAAATATTATCTTCATCATCCTTGGTTGATTTCACTCCACATTTCAAAACTTTCCGTCCGAGCATCATATCCACCAACACACAATCGGTTATCCCTTCACATACTGTGCCATTTCAAGGTGTATTTGGTTCAGTCACGAAACGCGTAATCTCCAGCACAACAAAACCAAATCACTTCCCATTTCCTTGCCCATATCCCAACCGAAGAGAGTAAAAAATCTAAAACTTCTAGTATTTTTCTATATAAGAGTCTGGAATTAAAAGTTTTTTTTTTATGATTTTAGGTGTAAATTTTATAGTTATTAATATGATGATTATTAAAGATTTATATGATTATTAATTTTAAGATCCGTGAATTTAGTCGAAATACACGCGAGTTAACCCGAATAATCACATTAATAAAAAAAATACGCCCAGTAAATCTACAAATATATTACTCGAACTTGATTAAAATGATGTTTTACTTGATTACGTATTTTTATTTATAAGTTGATACATCTACCGTGGAACTCAAATTCGATGACAGCTGCTGATCCATGTATTAACCGTTACCATTTACCTATCAGAATCCACGTCATCCTCCACCACCCTCCCTTGTAATCCAGCTCCTCTCCCATCCTCTCAAAACTATATTCCAATTCTCAAAACTATATTCCAATTTCTTGCCTCTTATCTTTCTCGCAGCCCCTATAATGAGCCGTGCTGTGTCCTACATACCCTTCGCGGCACCTCCTATTCACTGTCCCACTCCATCACCAACCCCCTCGCGCGAACTTCAACAGCGACGCTTCCTTCACCCTCGGCCACAACATGCTTGTCTCTGTGCTTTTGGCACTTTTTCTGCCATGTGTAGGCATGAGCGCAGTGTTTTTTTTCTATATTTGTCTCCTATGGCATGCTGCCAATAATCAACCAGAGAACATTCCTTTACCGGTAAAAGCTCTGACAAGGAAGGGTTTGTCATCATCGGAGCTAGAGAAGCTGCCTAAGGTCACCGGGAAAGAGCTTGTTTTGGGGACAGAGTGTGCTGTTTGTCTGGATGACATTGAAAGTGAACAGCTGGCTAGGATAGTTCCTGGTTGCAATCATGGGTTTCATCTGGAATGCGCTGATACCTGGCTTTCCAAGCACCCTGTTTGTCCTGTTTGTCGGGCCAAGCTTGATGCTCTGTTCTTCAGTGCTTCTGCTTCTCCAGAGAACAGTCCCTGTTAAAATTTTAAAGATAAGTTATAAGTTGATTATGTCTTGAGTTTCTTATTTAGGATTGCAAATGATGCAGTGTAGTATGTCTTGAGTTTCTTAATTAGGATTGTAAATGATCCAGTGTGTGCATGGGTTTGTTGATTAGAACTGGTTCATGGCATTATCCATCAGAATTCTCCTAAGCAATTTCTGTCAGAGCAAATGCTGGAAACGCTTTCATCTCACAAATTTGCTTCGGACCATTGATAAGCTTAATTAATGAACATAAGTGGCATGAATATAGGTTTTGAAAAGAAGAGAAAGTGATTCAGCAGCCGACAAACCCTAGTTTACTTTTGTCTTGTGTCCATACATGACGAGTTCTTATGGGATTTGTCGTCAAGATTAGCAAGTGATACAAACCAGTACGGAGTTCAGTTTTTCCCTTTCTCTCATTCAGTGCCATGGAATGGTTTAGAATCCTTGTATAGTTTTCGAAATTACCATTTGGACACAAAAGTCAGTGATTTGTACCATGCACGGCGGTTACCGGTGGCAGACAGAAGGTGCCTTGGTTATCGGAATGCTTTCTTCTGAGACTACCAGTTTTAGTCTTTTAGATGCCCACAGGTTTCGAATTGTGCGACTTCATGCCTGGGAATCTGCAATGCTCGCCATTCTTTACTTGTAGATACCGACATGAATAAAGACAGTTATGGTTCATGTTTCTTTTTGTAGTCTAATTATATTTTTGAAAAATCCTGATTTTCTGATTTATTTTTTCTGTTTTTTAACTTTTTAATGTATTATTATTAAAAATAAAAATTATTATTGTAATGTATTTCAAATAAAATGTATAAAAAACAGCTTATATAATAATCTCATACACCCGCCGTGTCTTTGATTTTACCAATATATGGCGAAGTGGCAACTGCACATAAAAGACAATCGATCGCGCACCACTGGTTTATGTACAGCCATCTGGTAACAAATTCCATGTGAAAAGGCGTTCAACGAATGTCAAGAGTAGTTCTCCACCATTAAATAGATTCTTAATCTCGTTGGGCTATACAATATGAAATTTCTGTTTGATACTGTATTTAAATAAAAATAAATAAAAAGATTTTTTTTTATTTTAAATTATATATTTTTAGTTTTTAATTATTTTATTGATATAAAATTAAAAAATATATATTATTTTAATATATTTCTAAAAAAACTCTTTAAAAATAAATTTCAACCACAACTCTCAAAGATGTGCTTTCAAGTTTCACTACATGAAATAATTTTATTTTACATAATATTTTAAAAGTGTTTTTGAAAAAAAAATATTTATATTTTTATATTAAATTATAAAAATAGTATTGTTATATCATTTTCATTTATTGATGTCAAAATTAATTTTTTAAAATAAAAAAATATTATTTTAATATATTTTTGAATAAAAAACATTTTAAAAACAACCTCAATTATAATTACATACACGTAGCATATAAAGTTGAGAGTGGTATAAATAGTGGACAGAAGATTTTAACTTTAATTTGAATTAAAAAAAAATATTGATTTGATTAAAGCAGGTTGAAGAGGAAAATTAATTTCAAACTGAATTAATTTAATATTACTTTATAAAAAAAATATAAAATGATACAATTTTAATAAAAAAGTATAACTTAAATTGTTATAATAACATTTTTTTTCCCACGTCAAAGTTGGCGTAGGCCTGACAAATATGAATCGTCGTTTACTGAAGAAGGCGCCGAAGGCTCCAATAATATAAGTATAAAATTAGTGGCTCTTGATTTCTAAGTTTGGGATCTACCATTATACAATCAATTAATCAAGAACTTGATGTAAGGGACAGTATAAAATTAAATCAGATATGAATCCCTTTTAATTTAATACACTAAATAAATAAATAAAATATTAATATTAGCCTTCTTAAAATAAGTAGCTACTTACTTTTATTCCTTAAAAAACCTTTGAAAAAACAATATAAAAGCGATCGAATTAATATAATAAATATAATAAAATATATTTATTCATCAATTAAATTCTAAATAAATACAAAAAATCATTTGATTATAATAATATAATTATTCTAAATAAAGATAAAAAAAAATTACTACACCTTGCTGAAACTCACGTAACAGACTCATGGTTCCACGATTAGCAATTTCCAAATTCGGACAACACCACTCGGCACCTGTGAGAATCTTGGTATTGTCACGAGGATCACATCAATCTCATGTACAGTGATTTTTTTTTGTGATTTTTTTTAAAAAAAGAAAAAACTCAAGCAAATGCCACTGTTCAGATGATGCTAGAGAAGAGATCAAGAGAGATACTACTAGGGCAGGCGAACTACAGAAACAGAGCTGACTTGAAAAGGCATGTTTCGAATTTTGAATTGGGGTGACTGATAAAGTATTTAAAAAAAAAACTTTTTTAAAGAAAAAATAAATTATTAATTTATTTATTACTTTAACTTATTTAAAGACATTAAAGTTCAACATGTTTTTTTTGTTTGTTTGTTAAAATCTGATTTTTTTATGTATTTTTGGATTGTTTTGATGTTATCAAAAATAAATTTAAAAAAAATAAAAATACATTTATAATATTTATAAATAAAAAATATTTTAAAAAATAATTACTAACATATTTCCATACACCCATGTTGAACATTGAGGTCAAAACTAACAACCTGTGCGCATCCAAATTCCGAAGGGTTCGCGGATAGTGGCGTGGAATGGCCTAGGACTGTACAATATTTTAATTCGGACCTATTGGTTTCAACATAGTTTACCCATAGCTATTTAATAAATATATTGGGCCACTCTTAAACCTAGCTCAAAGCCACATCGGATAAAAGGCTTTGGGCTGTCTACATAATAATAATAAAAAAAAGCAACAACACTTTTTTTCTTTTCCTTTTTTTCCTGGTCTAATTTTAAGTTTTAGCTTTGTTTTAATCTTCAATGGAAAATTTCAACTGTTTCAAGATTAATTACCAGTATTTATATTATATATTTATCTTTCTAAAAAATATATAATAATGAAGAAGATAATATCTAACTCATAAAAATTAATTTAAAAATATTTTTTATATATTTAAAAATACTTTTTATATATGTCTCACTATTATTTCTATGTATTTTTAAATAAGAATGGGTAAAATTAATTTTAGAATATGGATGTCTCGTATCACAATTTTATTATTTTATTAGTTAGAGGCTATGAAAGATATTATTTTTTATAAAACAAATTATTTTAAAATAATAGTTTTATAAAAAAATATCATATCAAAATAATACAAAAATTAAAATTTTTGGGGAAAACACTTTAACTATAAATGTCTGTTTAGAAGTATAATCGAGGTTGTTTTCAAATATGTTTTTTGTTCAGAAATGTATTATTTTAAAAAAAAAAATATTTTTGATATTAACATCTAAAAACATCTAAATAATTTAATTTAAAATAAAAATATTTATTTATTATTTATAAAAAAATACTTTCTAAGCGCAATACTAAACACATTCTAAGAGTGTCTGAGAGTGTGATTTATAATTATTTTTCTAAATGTTCTTTACTTAGAAATAATATTTTTTTTTATTTTAAAAATTTATTTTTGATTTCATAACCAGGGTTATAAATCCCGTTCTGTTCCGGCCGGAACGGCCCGTTTCACTGAAAAATCCGGGACAAAACGGCGACCTTTTTGTCCCGGGTAGAATTCCGGACCGATCCGGCCATTCCGGCGGGAACGCCCCGGTTTTGTACCGGGGGTTCCGTTCCGGTGTCAGCCAAAACCCAAATCGACGTCGTTTTCTTCGGAGGTGGTTTTCCTCAGTTCAGTTCAGGAAAACCCAAAACGGCTTTCATTTCTGAACTCAGTTTCGGGTCTGTATCCGAGTACACACCCAACCAACCTTGCTCTCCAAGTGATATTTGAGAAGAGTTTGGAGGAGAGGAAGAGAGGAGGGTCTGGTCGTGCGGAAAGTGATTATTGGAAAGATTGGCCTTTTCTTTGCTGTAGTGACTTTCGCAGTTCTGGTACAAGGGTTATTTAGCCACAAGTGGCAAGCAAGGACTTACTTTCGCTGGTCTGGAGATGATGCATTGGAGATGTTGGAATACTTTGCCATTGCAGTTACAATTGTTGTCGTTGCAGTCCTCGAAGGGCTACCACTAGCTGTGACGTTGAGCCTTGCATTTGGAGAAGGAGCAGAGGGGTTGAAGCCTGAAGGAATAAAAAAGATTGAGTTTTTAGCAAGGGGGCGGCGACATGAAGAGAAAAAGATAGGGTTTTTTAGCTTGAAATGAAAGTGAAGGGGACAAAAACGGGGTGGGTGGGTTTTTACTTTTTATAGTAAGTATTATTATATTATAATTATTATTATTATATAATAATAGTTATTAATTATAATAATAATATGTAGAAGATGTTTGATGTATTTTTCTTTTATTTTAGAACATTTTACTTTCATAATATTTTGGAATTTTAAAGATATTTCTAATTTTGAGATTATGTTTGTATTGTATAATTTAAATTTCATTTATCTTGAATTTAAATTATACTTGTTAAATTAATATTTTATTTTTTTCATATATATAATTAAATAAATATGAACAGTACAAAACCGGAACGGAACGCAGGAATGCACCGAAACTAGAACGTTCCGTTCCAAACAAAAAACCAGAACGGTACCCGGAACAGATTTTACAACCTTGTTCATAACATTAAAATTGTCTAAAAATACTAAAAACAAATTACTTACAGAAAAGAAATCATTTTAAAAAAAAAAACTTTTAAGATGATTCCGGAGACACCCCAATGTGTGCATTCTTGGATTCCACGCTTTTATAGTGCTGCCAGCCTGCCACAACAATCCGAAAGCCGAACAAGAGGGTCATTGTCTCAGTTATTAAGTGACGTTATACATAGCCACGTGGCAGCAATCGAAAGTTAACACGCATTTGTACCTATCGCTGTCCTGCAAGGGCATGAACTCCATCAAAGACCTTCCACCTGGGCTTCTTAGAAGTTGGAACTTGCCATCCTCCGCATACGTGTGCTCCTTTCATACGAGATGTGGGCTCCAGAGTGGGACCCATATCTATATTCGAATAATTGAGGTGATAAAGTAAAGCCACCAACTTTCATTCGGCAGCATGTGACACATGTCGTTTGTGTATTTTGTGAATGTTTGTTTTTCGTGTTGCAGAGTTTTTCTTGAAAAACAATTTTTTATTTTTTATATTGTTTTAATTTATTAATATAAAAAATATATGTTAACAAATTAAAATTATATTATTTTAGTATTTTAAAATAAAAAACACAATTTAAAAAATAACTCAAAACAATAAACATACTTTGATATATCTCGTCTCGTGTTATAAAAGACCAGATTTTCCCACATTTAAATTTCAAAGAACTCTCCTACTTGATCTTGTTCACTCGGAGCACTCTGCCCTTTTGGAGCGAGGGAGAGTCGCATGATCCGGCTATAAAAATATGTCCGCGAGGGAGTGGGCCACGACAAATATTATTTAGCCCATTAACTTTTTTTATTTTTGGGGATTTTACAAAATTCTTTTTGTAAATGCATTGCTATAATTTCAAGCAAAATGAGTTTTTCTTTTGATAAATAAATTTATTCGTAGGCAATTATTAATACAAAACCACATTGTGTATTTGGACACTTGTGGATTAGCCCTAAAAGTTGTTAGCTAAATATAAAATATTTATGTTTGAGAACATGATTGAAGTTGTTTTTTGAAAATATATTTAAATAATATTTTTATTTTTTTAAAATTATTTTTGAAATTAACACAATTTTTTTAATTTAAAATAAAATAAATTCAAAATTATTTTTGAAATACAATAACAAACACACAACCTCGCTCATCAGAAAATACATTTAATTTAAAGAAAGAAAAAAACACCTCGCTCGTCAACGCCGTCCTACTAAATTTTTCTTAGAGACGCGTGCCTTGTACGTGAGCCCTCATATATCATGGGAAATTCCCTTTTAAAAACTGGAAAAGTCAGAGCGAGGGACGTACGTGCCTGTGTTTGCTTGCCTCCCGTAATATCACTATTCAAAGTCTTTGAAGACCACACGCACCCTGCTTAAGCACATGGCATAACTACAGTACATTTGCTCACACCCATTTGTTGGTTTAGTAACCCTACATGTGGCAAATCATCAAAACTGATCTCTCCATCTGGTGTGATGTCTAGGTAGGGCTTGTGGTTGCGGTTTCCTACTGGAGAGGTGAATGCTACGTGTGGGTGTACGTGGTGGAGTACTATTGGGGGTGAAATGTAACGATGTTGAAAGAATATGGTTCTTCGGAATATAAGTATTAGAGGAGAATAGTAGAGGCTGGTATATTTTTCTCGGGAGAGAGAAGGCAGAGGGAGACGGAGGCTCTGTGCGTGTAAAGAGGAGAGAGGTCGAGATGCTGATGAGCTCGGAGGAGAGTACAAGGAAACTTCAAGCTAGTCAAGATGAAGTAAACGGTGATCACTCCCGGAAAATCTCAAGCTCTCGATTTTCATCACTTTTGGCCTCCAAGGATCGGGATTATCTTCTCTCTCGAGATGGAACCCAGGTTTACTAATTCTCTGATCTCTCTCCATCTCCCTCTGTACATCTATGGTTCAAATTGATGAATATTTGTGTATCAAACTTGGTTTTCCAAGCAAGTATTTCTGTCAACTTTTTGCTTCCCTTTTCCTGGTCCAGAAAAAAAAAACACTGTTTAGTCGTCGTTCCTTTTTAAGGTTATAAGTAATTTTTTATAACAAAAATATGTTATCACTGCTGATCGTAGTTCATAATTATGAGCAAAAAATAAAATCCGGGAGGGAAACTGAAGTGCTTGGATGGTCACGTATCTGGGTCGAGTTTTGTCATTTCGGGTTGTAAGTTAAAACAAATACCCTTTGACCTAACACTTATTACGAAGAAGGGCGCAGGTACTTTCAAGAACCGTTATTCTGATTGGTTTTCTGGTTGAAAGACAATATTATTATTTTTTTGCATGAAATTAAATAAAAAAATTCGTTGATAAGAAAACAAAATTTCCTGTGGCTGAAATACAATATTATTTTTATTATGAAATTAAAAGAAAATTATTGATAGAAAGAAACGAAGTGGGAGTCAACCTCAATCATAAAGGTAAAAATAATATATAATTAACCATCTAGGTGGTTTAACAGTAAAAACTTGAGAGTAAAAAGTATCTCTATGATTTTAAATTCGAGTTTTATGATTGTTGATATAATAGTTATTAAATGTTTACATAATCGTTAATTTTAAAGTATTAACTGAGTTGTGTGTAAACTAACCCGAACATCCACATTCATAAAAAAAAAATAGAACAAACCAAATCAGATATTAAATTAACATATGATATTTATATGTGCTCCAAATTAATCCTGCAGTCGTAAAAAATAAATAAATCAAACTAGCTAGTTCCTCTGGCGGGTTCTCATTTTCTCTCATGTGTCGGTAAGTGGTTAGATTAATTAGTCCGTGTAACTTTCATAAATTAATTAAATTATACTTATAATAGCTTTTCAAAATAGTTCATTTCTTTACTATATTTATTTTATCTCCTTGAATCTCTTGCTCTTAATCTCATTTTTTTTTCTTCTCGTTTATATTTTAAACATTTACTTGTCACCAGAAAAAGTTTGTGTTTGATAATGAGTTGCAATTAAAAATATTTTTATCGTTGATATTATCTATTCAAAACTATTAAAATACTTGCAAATTATTAAATTGATATTTTTGATAAAAAATAAATTTGATGACCTTCATACACTCTTAATTTGAAGAGTTGATCGGCTAGCTTGTTAATTTGAAGCCTTTATCAAGTTCAAAGGAAACAAAACATGACCATGTTAATATTTTAAATCCAAAATAATTTTTTTTTATTCCAAACACGTTATTTTATTTTAAAAATAACTAAAATGATATCATTTTAAAATTTATTGTTAATTTAGTCAATCCACACTATCCAAGTCATAAGTCTTAAATGGGTTTTGTTATTATAAATAGAATCCCAATTAGTAGATTATCAATGACTTGGTTAAGCAGGAGCTGTTTATAATTAAATTAAACATCGAACCTTACGATTCATTGGACTGATTAACCATACAAGTATTGTCATAAATGAATTAAAATTCTTGATTTCTTGTTATTAGCATCTTGTCGGCAATCCAACAGCGCCTCAACGACGTCGCAGTAGATAATATTGTTGTTTCTTCTGTGGGGTGGGGGGAGTGGGTGTCCTTTTCTGGGATAGAGCACTGTTTGCTCACAAAGCCGAATATGCTGTCTTAATCAGCATGGGCTTCCACACAAACACAACGGTTGTCCGTAAACAACCAAGCTGATAGGACATGTGTCATAACTTAATGATTACTTCTTCCTTGCATCCAATTATAGGTACAACACGTGGCACAAAATTTGGTAACGCATTGTTTTCATTTGCTTTTCTCATGGCTTCTAGAGATGGATGGTCGCGTGTGGCTGCGAGCCGATACTTGAATTGTTATGATAATGGTAATTGACTGTTAGATATAGAAATTAACATCCTAATATAGAAGATTATAAAAAATAAAATAAAAAGTTTTAAAAACAGTTTTTTGAATTAATGTGGATGTTTGGGTTAGCTAGCGTGTATCTCAACTAATCTCTTGAGTCTTAAAATTAATAATTAGGTAAGTTTTCATTGATCCTGAGATTTGTGAGTCTCGAACTGATGACTTTTAAGGAGCAAATCTCGTGTCTGACTAGTCAAGCGGGCACTCCTCAAAGTTGCAATAGCTTGTTATTTATACGAGAAGTAGTGCAAATGCAAGATCTACATTATAAATACAAGTTATCCTTAAAAATAAAATAATTACCAACTAAATAAATTAATATAAAAGTATCTTTTAAGATTGTGATGAAGTACTAAAACAAAATAACAAGTGTTGATATGAGCAATGATCAGATGTGTAATACATTTATATATATATATATATATGTGATTTTTTTTAGATTAAAAAACATACCGTTTTGTAGATGCTTCTATTTTGTTTTCTATTTTTAGCCCGACATGAGAACATGAAAACTTTTTTTCTATTTTTAGCCCGACATGGAATTAAAATGGTATGGGACTTTAAGAGATCAAACCAAGGTTAACACCTTATTTTTAAAACGCCTCACCTTATATTATTTTATGCTCTCGGACGATTTATGATTTTTTTTTGTTGGAGCTTGTATGAGATTTTGAATTATTTAAAAACAATTTATCGTGTTACTATATCATTAAAAAATTAAAATCATAAGGCTAATACCTGTTGGATAATGTTTCTCTGTTATCATTGCCTATTGGAGTAAATTTCCTTGTTGGTGCTATTTGTTTCTTTCTTCGTTCTTATCCAATTCTTGTTTTTGACACAATTTATTTTCTTTCCCAAAATTATAAGTGAGTAATTTCCAATTATTTTCATGTTAATGATTCTAATTATTTTGGAATAAAATGGGATTTATTTAATCGTTTTCTACTTACATTAAATTGCTATGCAAGTGTTTTTTTGACAGCCATTGTCCCATGTATTCGGCTACTTGTAGGTGAAAGTTTCTGATCTTGAAGGCAAAGTTCTGGGCCTCTACTTCTCTGCGAATTGGCACGTCCCATGTCGAAGCTTCACTACCCGAGTCTTAGTTGGTGCATATGAGCATTTGAAGAGCAATGGGTCTAATTTCGAAATTGTCTTTGTTTCATCCGACGAGGACTTGGTTGCCTTCAACAATTATCGTGCCAACATGCCATGGCTTTCCATTCCATTTGCTGATTTGGAGACCAAAAAAGCCTTGAATAGTAAATTTGACATCGAATCAATTCCTTGTCTAGTCATTTTGCAACCTAAGGATAACAAATATGGGGCAACATTACATGATGGGATCGAGCTTCTTCACCGTTTTGGGGTCCGAGCTTTCCCATTTACCGCAGAGAGGCTGGAGAAATTGGAAATGGAAGAGAAGGAGAAGCATGAGAGCCAGACCCTAATTAATTTACTGACAAACCACGATAGAGACTATCTTTTGGGTCACCCCGCGATGAAACAGGTAAGTCCCTACCTTGCCCACATACCTGGAATTGAACATGATCTCAATTGAGGCAGTTTCGATTTTAAGTTGCTGGCAAAATTTGTAACTAAGTGTACAAAATATTGCCATCATCTATGGGAGATTTTATGATGGCAGAAGGGCGTGACATGATGACAATAACCTGCGATCTGTGCAACAGATCTCGAGTTCGAGTCATGTCTGCACCCTTTGTAAGAACTTGAGACAAAAAGAGTTTTACTCGCTCATCTAGGCCCATAAAATATACTTTTCGGAGAATGAACTTTTTCTTGCATAAAAAAAAGAATTTTTTTTTGAGTGGATTACACAATTTTATAAATTATTTGCCGGCTGCCAATTTTATTTAAAATTATAAGTTATAGATATACTCTAATATATAATTTATATATTTTTTTATAACATTTCTTAAAATGAAAGCTTTTAGATTTGAAATTTGCATGAATTTATATTATTTTAATTATTATTAAATATAATGAGGATTATAAAATTTAAACTAATGATTGCTCGATCAACTACTGTTTTAATCCAAAAGTTTAAACTATCGAGTGAGTCTCTAATATATGATTTATATAATTATTTAACACTTAGATGTGATGTATAGAAGCACATTTGAAATTATGTTTTTCTAAAATATATATTTTAAATATTTTTAGATTATTTTGATATAATGATATCAAAAATAATTTTAAAAAAATAAAATTATTATTTTAATATATTTATGAGAAGAAAACATTTTAAAAAACAATTATTACTATATTTTAAAACATTGAAGGGTAATTGTGAGTGTGATATAGTTAGATGAAGTGATTATTTTTAATATACAACTCATTTAATGCAAAAAAACACCAAAAAAAACAACTTATACATGTTTTTTTTTTAGATTTTAAGAAAAATACACCTATACAACCTAACTGTTGGCACTGTTATACACAATAACATGTCCGAAAAATCTCATATATTTCATCCATGAAAAAAGAAAGCATTGGTGACAAATCGTGACACGTACGGTGTTATTTCAATATATTCCACAGCTGGCACACTTAAATTTAGCGTAGTTTGTTTTTGCAATTTAAAAAAAGTTTTATAATATATTTTTTTATATGATATGGATTTCAGTTAACTCAGATTTATCATCTATTCTTTAACAGAAATTTTAGGCAAATAACATTTCAGACATTATTTGGAGTTTCTTTAGGCACTGACCGGCTGGAATTTGCATTGAAATATTCGTAGAACAGATTGTGAATATTAGGATCCTCTTAAACAATGTTACAGTATTATTTTAATGATTCAAATCTTAGCAGCCTAGTTTAACGGGAGAAATATTTGTGCGTGAAAATCTTTCTTAACATGTTTGTCACTCGCAGGTGCCTGTTGCGACAATGGCAGGCAAAACAATCGGACTATATTTCTCAGCTCAATGGTGTCATCCAGGAGTGAAGTTCACTCCCAGGCTAAAATCCATCTACCAGAAGATTAAGCAAGTGTTGGTACACAAAGGGACTGAAGATGACTTTGAAATTGTGTTTGTGTCAAGTGATCGCGATCAAGCTGCGTTCGACTCCTACTTCAATGGCATGCCATGGCTAGCATTGCCTTTCGGAGATCCTGCCAACAAAATCCTCGCTAAGCACTTTGATGTGAAATGTATTCCTTCGCTGGTAATTTTAGGCCCTGACGGTAAAACTGTTACTAAACATGGTAGAAACCTAATCAACTTGTACAAAGAACATGCGTACCCTTTCACCGAGGCCCAAGTGGATTTACTAAAGAAACAAATGGACGAGGAGGCTAAAATCCTGCCAAAATCAAAGTCCCATGCAGGGCATCGACATGAACTCGGTTTGGTTTCAGAAGGAGCTGGAGGAGGACCGTTTATATGCTGTGATTGTGATGAACAAGGTTCAGGATGGGCTTACCTGTGCCTTGAATGCGGATATGAGGTGCACACCAAGTGTGTTAGAGCTGAGGACCGTGGCTCCATGGTTGAGAGCTGATCAAATCAATGTGTTTATATTTCAGCTATGACAACAGCATCTCATTTTCCATTACGTTTAGACTATTTCAGGTGCTTATTGGTGTTATATGTTGTCTTTTCATTACGTGTTAGATTTTCCCTGCACTTATTTTTTCCGTTCTCTCTTCTGCCCTTCTTGGGATTCGTACAAGGTCTATGCAAGCCCCCACTTCGTTGTTCGAGAAGTTTGTGAGGCTTCAATTAATTAAGCTGCTCTCAATTATGATATAGCAAATGGGTTGCATTGCCAGTATCTCTATTATATAGACCACAGCCTGTGAAATCAATCTCCAGCATTAGTTCGCTACATGTAGCACTCCAAACAATCTCAAGCGCGACTCTCCAAAGCTCTCATTAATGCAAAACTGCCAATGCGCGTGCCAGAAAAATGTGATGAAGAAATTGTGGGAGTCTTTGCTAGACGTCATCTTCTAAATGAACTCACTAGTTACAACTTGCAACCTCTCCACAATTATTCGAATAATAACAAAAATAGCAACTATCTAGAAGATTGAGGGGAGTTTTTCCTAAATAAGCACATTCCGTACCCATATAAGCACATTCCGTACCCAAACAAACGAATGCATGCATGTATAATGGTTTCAAGTAGAGGTTGGAACTCGAAACCTCTCCAAAGAGGATGGATACTAATGCCCAGTTGATCTACTTAATAGCAATGAAATCTTGCTTGATTTTCCTACTCTGCTTCTTGCGTTCTTCGGCTACAAAAGGGAATTGGTTCTTAAGAAATAAAAATTCCCTGTATCAAGTTTACATGCCTGCCAGAAGTAAATGAAATGTACGTTCTTTATCCTTGCTTATTAGTATGCGAATCTAAACTTGGTAGATGATCTCTTGACACATAAATTTGGAGCACGCATAAACAATCCCACATTGGTTTGAAAATGGGGACACATGGAGCAAACCTTTTTTTTTCCAAGTACAATCAATCCACATTTTCAAGCATAAAAGGCGTTTTCCCGCACAATGGACAAGTGCTGTGCCCAATAAACCACTCATTGATACAACTCGAATGGAATATGTGGCGACACGGTGGCAAGCTACAAACCATTTCCCCCTGTTGGAATTCCTGTGAATCATTTTCCACAGGATGGGTGTTAATTAACACAATTATTAATCAAACTGGGGAGGTTTTTTCATCTGAAAAGCCAGAAACCTGAAGGCAGATTGAGCAGGTAGTTCCATTACATAAGGTGTCCGCTGTGTTCTTGCCTGTATGTCTCTTATTTGTAATTTTCAGCATTGATTTTCCGTTGCTGCAAACTGTGCTGTGTGCACTAAGCCTTTCTATTCTTTCATTCAGGATTTGAACCTAAAGCGAAAGACGACAAGGTCAGGGTTTAATTCAACACTTGAATCCATGAAGTGATTAGTGAAGCGAGGAGCAAAATCACTTACGAGATGAATGAAGATCCCAATTGCGCAATCATCAGAATCCCAAAGAGAAAATGCTTTTCTAAGAAATTCAATGGAAAGAACGCACCCCATGATGGCTCCAACTTTGGCTCCATGAAGGAAGCTACTTTTGGACTTTAGGCCAACCATTGCTCCACAATAGGCTCCCAATATCGTGCCAACTATAAATACAGAAAGACCACTTTGTAAGATGCTTCTTTTTTACTGTCAGATAAAAAGAAAACTAGCATAAGAAATGATAAATGTATAGCGAAAAGTTCGAAAATAAAGGAGAAAAATGCTATAGCCCCTGCTTTTCCTCTTCTTTTCAATAATTTCAATACATTTAAAACTTGTTGGTGGGCGTTTTGGTTGTTGATTTTTCAACGAAAAATCTCTGAAATATTCTCTTATAAGTAGTTCTTCACCCCTGATGGAATGGGAAGAAATGGAGTGCTGGTTCTCGTTCTTTGATTAATTAAACGATTTTGGTGTCGTTGATTTTGAGCTGAGCAAGGGATATGTTTTTCATAGCAAGCCAGAGAAAATCTATTAATTACCCTAAAACACTCTTCGTCAGCTAGTACTACACCTCGTTTGACGCTATCCATTTACTAGAACGTAGAAAAACCAGTATCTGAAAAAGAAAGAAAGAACTTGACAGAAGAAAACCAAGAAAGTATGGCACTAACCCAGTGCAAATTCAAATGTCAAAATTGCACAGAATAGCTTGCAGGCAATTGCAGAAACCGTGGAAGAAACCAAAAATGCAAAAGAAGCAGCCGCAGAAGATGCGGCAGCACAAGATAACGGGCACTTGTATACGATCTTCATCATCTGTTGATACGTTGTAGCATGTCAAAGTAACAAGTTCGAAGCCAAATAGCTTTCCCGACGGAAAACAAATTTATCAGACCTGAAAGGGAGAAACAGCCTGCAAAAATTGATCACAAACATGCAATTTGATGAATAATTAATGTAAAAGAAGTGGGACTAAAATACTTAGCCGCCACAATGTAAAAGCACACAAAATTCCAAACATTGACGCAAGTATTTCCACGGCGCTCTCTAATCAATGTCCTTCCATTCAATAACCCCCTCCTTTCACAGTCATGTACAAACTTTGTTAACTAACAAAATATATGATCTTCGGAATCTTTTTTCTGGGATGTGCGTGGGGACTTAGCTATACATCTTAATTATCACCTCGTGGATCGCATGGTTGGATTGAATTGTTGAGGACGTCGTCTTCCATTCATGATGTGGGCAATTGATCAGTCAAGCTTTGGAGGAGACCGACGTGAGCGTGTTAATTGTCAAAACATTAATTGATAATTAACTAATTAAGATAAAGAGTAAAAATATTATACTATCACATAAAACCAATATATATATATATATATATATATATATATATACACACACACACAAGTAGTAGTCAATTATCTTTTTTATTGGAAAGCCAGTCGTTTGCAATAATTTTTTTGATAATTTTTCTTATTAAAATATTTAATGGATTTTAAAATATAAAGTAGAGATAATATTTCCTCCTATAATACAACACTTGAAACCTCGCTTATCGAAAGAAATTACTGTTTATACAACTGCTGCATTGCTAATTAAGCTACTATGCAAGTTAACAAATCAAAAATAACTAAAAAAAGGTGCAAATTAAATAGATCTTTAAAAAGCAAAAGAAACGTGTTTATTAATTTTAACATTTAAAATGAGATATATGAATTTCATAATATTGATTAGAATTAATGAGTAATAAGAATTCTCTGTATTAGAAACACTTGTGTTAAAAATATGATTTTTCTTATTTATATATAATTTCACTAGCAAATGACTTTCCGTTTTAATAGGGAAGATGACTCCTGTGAAAAGCCAGATTGATGACGTATATAATTAATATTTAAATTCTCTACATAAATAAATTAATTCTTATTTTTTAAACACCACAAGTATAATAGGTCATATTATCTCTTATTTAAGCATCCTATGACGTCATGGTGTGAATGTATGGTTTCTCATTATAAGAGACCGTTCTCAAACTTTCAAGGAGAGACCGAGAGAAATTTGTAAAGTCTCTTCTTGTCAGAATCACAGGCGGGCTGACATTAAAAGATTGATGCGTACACCTCCGATTATACATCTCTTGAAAAAAGAAGAGTTAGACGAGTGTAAACCAAGACTTTGCTTTGTAACTATTTCAAAGTTGTTTGGAAAAAAAAATAAAAAATGATTTTTTTTTGTTTTGAAATAATTTATTTTAATATTTTTATATCATTTTGATGCACAAATATTAAAAATAATTTTTTTAAATAATAAAATATATTATTTTAATGCATTTCTGAACAATTTTTTTTTTTAAAAAAGTAACCTTAATTATATTTCTAAAGAGAGACTTAATTTTTATCTTCTAGAAAAACCTGACATTTTTCACAACAATTTTATAGAACTTTAGTGTTCTTTAACATTCTAAGAATTAAGGCATTGTTTGGTTATCCCCAAAAAACTATAGCTGGACCAAACACAAAATTGGCAAAGCAAGATACTATTTAACATTGCGTTTCAAAAGCTTTTTGAAATAAAAATAAAAATTATTATTTTTTATTTTAAATTAAAA